>CM017556.1:59217899-59281664 GCA_007844125.1 Sinonovacula constricta
ATTGACATGATTGTACAACGGAGTTTGGGTCACTATCAATGGATTTGGACTGGTGGTGTTGTAGTCGCCAAGAGTGTCATCTGTCGCAGTGTCTTCGGCGTCATAATTATTGCCAGGACTGACGCTACTAGAAGTGGGAGTAGCAGTCAGAAAACTAGTATGTAGGGATCTTCTCTGTCGTCTGTAAAAATATCTATGTTCATTAAACGATTAGGCTTTAACAGCAGTACTTTCATATATTAGTTTAAGTATTTACTAGTACTTAAGCTTTATATATTACAGTACTTCAACTTCGGCCGCCGTTTTAAAAAGTTCTTGTTGAACATACAGTGTCTGAAACAGGTCTACAGTGTTTGAACAATGGCCATACCTCACTACAACGACCACAGTTACCAAGGGAACGAGAACGAGAACGATGGGAACTACGACAGCTACCACAGTCTGATTGGAACCCGGAGTCGCTGCGTCTGTGTGGTAAAAATGAGTGTCGAGATTGGAAAAGGTTATGCAAGAAATGCAAATTTAAAAGGAATAAAAGTTGAACAATTTACTTTTGAATAATGTTCTTCTCCCTGTCACGCGTGTCCATTTCGATATTTTAATTTCTAAATTAAATGTGGCTTGACAAGTTTTATGGTCTCTTACAATAAAACAATCAGAATGTATGCAATTTGATTATAACGGTTAAGCATATCCGAAATTTGGTACCATACTCTTTTATATTTTTTTGTATTTCTTGTTTTATACTCCTTACCTTCTTGATCGGGATTTTCTGTGTTGTTTGCAGTTGTTGACGTCAAACTTGCATCTATACCAGCGGTTGAAGTTTGATAGTTTGTCAAAGATGCAGGCGCAGTCGTACTCACAGATGAAAATACGGTTGATTCTGTGCCAGTGTTATTTACTTCGGCAAAACAAAACAAAATAAAAAACAACAACAAAACAAAACAAAACAACAACAACAACATCAACAACAACATCAGAACAACAACAGAAAAAATGAAGGAAAAAGAAAAGAATAGAAAAAATAAATGAAACTGACAGATTCGAGGTCTTAATCTTCATCTATGTCACTATTATTATACCAAGACATTTTTTTAAAACTTCATCAAATTGTTTTCTTTATATTGTTTACAACCTAAATATGGTGTGCATTAAAGATGTTCATAATTTTAACTTTAGTATAGTTTGAAAATGTCCTTGGTATAATACTTTATTGTATTCGCAGTAGAAATCCTAAATGAAGACACGCTTCAACACGTTATGTGACGTATATTGTCAGAAGTAAATAATCGTGTGTAGCCTTTTCGGTCATAGACACTAAGATACCGTTAAGGCAAAATGAACCTTTTTGGGCAACTTAAGTCTTTTTAGTCGGTTGCGTTATCTGATTTTCAAAGCAAATGTGGACAAGATAGAATAATGAAATACATAAAAATATTATATATCTTTAAAGGTCTAGTCTGCCAATTGTCAAATTGCCAAAATTGCTGACTTTTCCAAATGTAGTTTGTATATTGCACTGATTAAAGTATGATTCGTTAGTAAAGAGGACACGTTAAGGGTTACTCCTTGAACAGTTCACTCTACCCAAATGACAAATGTACAGCTAATTCAATTGAGTCAAAGTTGAACGAACAATATTAATGAAAGGCGACTAATTAGTATCACACTGTATGATCGAGTGGCTAGCATATTGGTTCACATACTTGGTGTCTCCGGTTCGAACAGTTAAAGTAGTAGTTTATTAATACGTCTTAATGTGAAAAATTCCCATTTTCAATATATAGATATATATAGATATAAATATATCTGATATATATCTGACAGTTTGTGAGTCAACAGAACATGGGAATGGAAACATACAGCTGATCATAATCTTTCATTTTGTATGCACTGTGTTGTTATCTGGAATTAAAACTGCAGTTAAATATTAATGGCGGTCAACTGGAAACCCCATATGCGAAGAAACTGTTAAAGTGTATTGTTTCGTTTTACTTTTCGAATAAATGTTTTTGCATTTGCAACAATAACATTGCACAATGCGCATGACAAATAAAACCAAAATAATGCCATATTTCACATACTTGTGCAATTGTAAGTTATAGAAGCATCAGCCGTGTAATGTCCTGTGATGTCCTACCAGGATGAGGGAGGGAGCTGTTACAGCTGGTTTGGTTCTCACATTTGTATTTGACGTAATCTACAAGGGTTCTATTGCCACTGTCTGTACTGGTGCCGCCGTCATCACTGGGAGAACATGGTGCGCAGCCGCTCGGACACAAAGCAGAGCTCACAATTACACTGCGTATTTTGATCACATCACTGGTGTTACAGAAGATAGCTACCCTCCAGTTGCAGGTGATGTATGGAGGTGTAGAGAAAATGATAAAATGGTGCTGGCTGACATCAGCGAATAGTGGAGTAACTGAAACATGAAACATGTTAAACAATAGCATGAAGTAGCTGCTTTGTTACATAATCCTTTTGGATAAATGGACCGTAATATATTTTATATCTACATAATTCGCCTTCCTTAAGAATGTTTGAAGTAGAAAATAAAAAAAAAAATTATAAATATATATAATTATACAGGTAAAATAAAATTACATCATTATTTGCATTCTTAAAAGACCAATTACAGAAAAATACACACTTACTGAGAGTATAGTATGGTAAGAACATGTATTTTAACACATATAACCCACCTGTCGCTAACAATTCAATGATCAGTATTCCATACATGTTGAAATGGGCGTCCTTTGCTGTCGCATCAAAATATCTAGTAAACCATGGAGGAAGTTTAATTTACAAAACCACGTGTTTATCGTAATTTCAATACCTTCCTTTCCAACAGTTTGCTTCGGAAACAGAATCACTATTCCCTTCTTGGACGTTAATTTAATAATAATAATTATTATTATTATTACTATCATTATTATGCTATACAAGAAACATTAATGGTGTAAATGCTATTATTTATTTGTATTTTATGAACCTTTTATAAACTTTCGCATTTGATTAAATACTTGTTTACCTGCTTTGTAAACAGCTTTCTGTTGACAACAATTTTATTCACAATTGAAACGATATTTAATCTGGTTTCATCATATTACTCAATGTCAACGTTTTCATGACTTTTTTTTTCTTCCGATAGAATTTAATAGTTGATTGTGCCCAAAAGTAATATTGCTCAGTTAAGCATGCATTTAAAGTAAGAAGTTATTGTAGTAATTTAATCGATCTGTAGATTGATATTACATTTTAATATTTCCCTCTCCAAAGAAACATTACTCTCCTCTTATAAGAAAACATTAATGTATAAGTTATTATTCATATTGACTTTTTTGCCTACATCACGGTGACAGTATATCAGGGTTTTTTGTATCAAAGACAATGTATGTATGTACAAGTCTAATGAATAAACTCTGTTCTGTTCTTAAAAAGTGGCCGAAATTTCAAACGTAAACATCGCGCACTTGAAAACATACTTGTACGCATGTGCATGTATTTATAAGAAGAGATCGGCTTGTCATTGCTCAGCCCACAGCCAGAGTGTGAGTCCCAATTGGGGCGTGATTCTTGTCGGCTAGATGTATGTTGTTCTAGAATCAATTGAAACTTACCTTATTTTTTACAAGCTTCAGAATTTAAAAAAACGTCTCCTGTGTCGTAATAGCGCACCATGAACATCATTGCTGTTCATTTCGACAACAAATCCTAAGAAAATATTGTCATGCTAGTAATAAGAAGCCATTATAACATGAGTGTTTGTATATAAATTAACTACAATTTATGCTTAATGCGTACTGTACAATAAAATAAGCAATATTGGGTGATATTATGCTATAGATTTATATATAACTTAGGTTGTAATTTTATTCGACGTGAAGTTAATGACTGTATTTTACTGCAGTTTAGTTTAAAGCATTTTTATACACGAATATCATTATTTTTTACCTAGAAACTCTTAACTCTAGATTGTAAGTTTATGTGTGCCTGCGCTCAAATTGCAACACGTGCAAATTTCTTTCTTTGCCTTGATTGACTTTTGTTTTGCAATGTGATCCAACAGTAAACTGTAACTATATACAGGTAAATGCAATGCAAGTATTAAGGTACCATAGGAAATTATATTACCATTCAATTAATGTGTGGTTGTGATTATTGCGAATGATTTAATTTTATTCTGTAACTTGTCAAGCAGTCATCGCAAACAGAAAGAAATTACCCGTAATATGAATTAAAACAGGCAATGTTTGCCACTCATTGCCACGCAGACACTAATATATGTATGGGAGTTTATATAAATGACCTATTGAATTTACGGTGAATCACTCTAGGTAAATCAATACATAACATGTAAGTTAATTGTTGTATGAACAGTATTAAATATGTCTTGATATTAAAAGGTAACCGAGTTATCTTAATTAGAGAATAAGAAATTAACTAATGCAAGGGCCAGCATTCTATATATTATATTTTCTCTCTATACATATTCGATACAGATATTATTTCATAAAAAAAATTTGCTGCACCGTTATGAACTAGTTACAACTTATAGTGATTAGGTAATTTACCGATGCACATAAAACGTGTTTTTATATAAATGCACTATTTCTATATTGTGGTGTTGTTGTTTTCCTCCTATTGTCATTTTGTGCTTACGATTACGTAGTTCTTCCTTGCCAATTTGATACAGTAATTAGAATGCTGGCGGATTTTTCCTTCCGTTTAATAACACACACAATACGAGAAGTTTAAAAATCTAAGAAGAATTATCCATGCAACTTTTATACTCCGAGACAAAATACAGGAAAGAAATGTTTAGTAAAAAGAAAGATGCGCGTAGAATTAAACTTCCCATCCCAATCCAATTGGCCAGGACAAAACCAGAGGACGTACACTACATCATGTATGGATTAATGATGGCTGGATTGTTAGTGACAAGTAAGATTTTATTTTTTTTACAGCAGCGTTACAATAATACAAATGATATTTATTTAGACATTATTTAGTTTCATTTACACTTTAAATAAAGTACTTAATACTGATTATAAAAAAACAATTAATGAAACCACAACCTTTCGTTTACGTTCTTTAATTCCGCTTTCGTAATATTGTCAATTAAAAAGACCTTCGGTGGTACAATTTCTGTCCAAATTTATTCTATACACTTAATGTAAAAGTCGTGTTACAGTCACAAGCTAACTATCGAACATGACTGTGCATGTATGGACAACATTTGGCTGAAACTGAAGCATTTATTACTGTAACTCTTAAAGCCGCAAATCACCAAGGGTAAAGTAATCGTTATTGCCCAATGTATTATTCTGCGTATCAGACGGCACCCAATTGTTCACTTTTGAAATTTATTTCAACCGGTATCTTTGAAGGTAATGTCGGGGTAGAAGACTATTACAATGGGGAAAAATACAAACAAACACGGAAGTTGCCAACTTGAGCACTGTTTTAATTTATCGCAAGCAACATACGTGTATATTCCCCGTTAATATAACCAGTACCTTTACGTCATTTCCCAGGACAAGAAAAAAGCAAATAAATGCCAATTAATATGCGCAGAATTATAGTTCTTAGAAACCAACGCAAGTATATTCTAAAGTTGCCAGGATAACGGCGTATGCAAACCCTTTATAGGCGCTTTCTCTGTCAGTTACATTGTGTGACGTACAAAAATACGAGGACGGATTTTAAAGTTAGATCAGAAAACGCGGTGGTGGTTTTCCGCTACTATCCGCCGTGATTACCCCGTAACGGTCACAGCGGGGACGGCGATAAATTTTCACTGAATTCGGTGTCAACAGGTATAGCAGAACAGAACAGAATTTATTCATTAAACTTGTACATACATATATTTTCTTTATGATACAAAAAACACAACAACCCTGAAATACTGTCATCGTGATGTAGGCAAAACATTCAGTATAACTAATTACTTGTAAGAGAATAGTAATGTTACTTTAGATAGGAAATACTAAAATGTAATCTCAATCTACAGACTGAGTAAATTATTACAATTATTTCTCGCTTTAAATACGTGCTTAACAATCTGAGCAATATTAATAAGTACTTTTCTATTCCTTGAACTCATTAGGCAACAAAACTTATGAACTGACGATCTGCAGTAAATGTTAGAGTCTAAGTACTTTTTACAGAAGTCATTATACAATGGACAAAATGATATATATTTTCAGCATATTACAAAATGTACATACCTGCTCGCTTCTCGGTAAATATCGACCTAAACATCAACCGGGATGCATTCTTAACGAATGCGCAGATACACGTAAATTAGTATATACAAACGTAGATCATAAGGTACTAAATCCAAATAAGGTTAGTATTTAAAGCATGATTTAAAAACTTTATATTCAACTGGTACTTGGCTGCTATCCAGCTGTTGATAAACAAAATCGACAGTGACACTTTTAAACAATTTCACAAATATCTTAGAATTAAAATATTAATTGATATAAAACATATGAAAAAACATAGTCATTTAATCATCTAATATTTTCTTGCATGCTACAACCCAATTTCTTTTTCCATCATAACAATCATTTAATAAAACATTATAAGACTTCTTTAAAGTTATATTTTGACTGCTTCTTACGTTACATCAACATTGTATTATTTTAACATATCTAACAATATACAGTGGATATCTTTCTTACTACACATACACACTGTAGAGCTACTTTTAACCCTAACATTTAATATTATTTTACAAAATCTTTAGTGAATTCGTTATATTTTTCGAAATGATATGTACTACAAAAATATTCAGCCTTAACATTAGTTGTTTATGCCACTTTACAAAACATATACCTTTTCAATAAGAGAACATATCATTTTGCAATATGTCGAAAAGATCAACATTTATAATATCATAAGCTGGCAAGTTTTCGACCCATAAATAAATACCTCTCACAAAAATTTCATTTTCTACTTTGAAAAAATCACAACTGAGTTGTAACCATATAATTGTATTATGATGTTTTCTTACCACCTTTATACCGTTCATTAAACTATTTCTAACAAGAACACATCCACTGGATCGCCTTGCTTCCTATGCTGAAAGGTTCGATAAAAGTTAAGACAGGTATATCCATCCAAGTCAAATGTTTTGCCTGCTGACGCCCATGTTTCATAGAAGAAAACTTTATCATGGCTCTGAATCACATCTACGAACTCATCCGTCTTCAACCTTTTTGCCGTTAGTCCGTTCACATTCCAGGAGCACACTGAAACACCATCTCCGCACACTCGTAGTCTCTCACGGCCCTCCCGTCGATATAGACTGTGTAGTTCGCCAACCACGCCCGTTTGCCTTGATCCCTTGCTGCCTTCATCTTTGGAATTAGTCGTCTCCTCTTCGCTACTACCTCACTAAGGCATTGTTCGTACAGACAATGTGTCCACTGCAACATGTTGCCATTCTTCCTAACTAACTCGTTGGCTTCAAATTCGTTAAAATTAGCTAAAGTTGCACCAGTCTTGGTCAAGATCGACATAAAAATATTAAGAGATAAAATACTTGTCTCTGTTTTGTTTGTGATATTCTGAAAATTATTAACAAAAGGTAAAAAAGAAAAGGTCCTATTTAAATTTCCACAGATACTTAAACTTTATCTACCTCTTGACAAAGGCCAACAGGGTAAATGTAAATGTGACCAAAACACAGAGACGAGACATAACACAAACGCAGAAAAAAACATCAGTCGGAACAAGGACCGACTGGGGTGCTTAAACCTGGTTTTTGGAGCGTTACAACCTCGCACTTCCTGAAGGCAATAAAACTTATTTTTACCTTTTTAAATTTAGTTTGTTCATTATTAAGAAAACTACGACATATATTATTACCACTAAAATAAATATTGTTTTACATTATTAAATTTTAAAGCTGTAAATTTGGTTGTATTACCTTACGGTAAATTTCAAAGGTAACCACGTATTCTTATTTACAAATTCTTTCCAATAAATAAAGTTATTGTAAATACATATTTTAAATAGATTTGTCCAATTAAATGTTGATTTTTCCTTTTTCTCCTTTGTTTGACATTGGCAGGTTAGCAAACGATGGGGCCAATTAGTTCTTAGTAATAAGCTATTTGTAAAATAAACCCATGTTTTACTCTTACATTACACTTACATTTATTTGTGTTGTCTTCGCGCAGGTTTAGGTTGGGCAAATTGAGAAAAAGATTTTGTAAGAAAATGGACGATCAGAAAAAGTCTTTGGTATGTTTCAAATGTATTTTAAAAAAAGAGGCACCTGTGTGATTATTGCAAACAAATCAATTAAGGTCACCGGTTAAGCACTGCAATTAAAATGCCTTAGCTATCAGTCTTAGAGTTTTATAATATAAACAAAAAATACTGTGTTATTTTGTATTTATTCTCACGAGCATTAAATGTGTGAACCTAACAACAATGTTACAGTTTCAAAACTAACCGCTTCGATAAACGGGCGAATGATCAACGGACTGATGTAACTGGGCTGCTTACGCTTTTCTCTTATCACCCGGCAACACATTTTTCATATGAGACATGATATTTAACAACAAACTTTATATGCATCAGTATATTTAAAAAGTCTTATTTTTGTAGACAATTTTTTCTTAACGGATAAGCTCATGTGGTGAATAACATCATTTTCTGTTATATGTAGACATGTGCAATGGTATTCAACATTTTTTTATTTGCGCTTATCTTAAGGAATTAAAAGATGTTATTTTATAATACTTACTATGAAAATAACTAAAACTGGATGATGTTAAAACTTTTTAATGCAAATTTGTCAAAACGAAAATAACTACTACTTGTCTTTAACGTTGATTGACTACAACCAATTACAATACATAACTAGCATACATAGACGCCTTAGAAACGAATGATCATAAGTGTCCAGAATGCATACAACTTATCTCTGAACATCACGATCCAAAACACGAATGGCAGGGCTAATATATGACTGGCGCACCACGACGGTCGTACCGGGACCATAGGACCGCATTTACATTGCCATATGGCGTCCGTTGAACTCTTTGAAAGCAAAATAGAAAAAAGCAAAACTAAAGCCTCCGCGTGATAGTAGCAGATTTACGACGGTCGCCTTCATTTCACTGATTTGAAGGCGTACGGACCCGCCCTATTTACGGTCGACTTAAAGCAAATGTTACTTAGTACATTAATTTAAACGTGTTTATGACACAGAATAAACACCATTTCATTATTACCTTCCTTATTCTTTATTTCTAGTACTGGCATTTATTGATAAAAAAGTGATGTCTAATTAAGGACATAAATTGAGATTATTAACCTAAAACACAAAGAGTGAACGTTTGTCCAACTTGGAATAGTAACAAATAACAGGTGAACATTTGTCTACATTAATAAATGATAGAAGGGCATTCGCTCACCCTACAAAAAGGATGGGCAAGCTTATGTCCGGATGAGCTTTGTCAAGATACTTCATTTAATGTTTATTTGATGTTGTTCGACCCTAGCAAAATTAAATGTGTTCACAAATAATGGATAAATTTTCAATGTGTTTTGATCATAAGTTGGTGAGAGAAAAATATTCATGTCAAACCAAAGATAAGCCTTGTTATGATTGAAATAGTAGCTTATTCTGCTGATTTATTTTCAATCGTAAAACCGAATATATCATAACTTAACTACCTCCGACGTCTCCTTTGAAATGATGTTTATGTTTTCGTAGATGTCATATATATTATTATTACCCAGATTGCTAAATCATTGAATATGTTTCTAAATATTATCTTCTTAATAGTTATTTACCTGTTATAAGACATCTAATTAACAAAATGTGCATTAACATAATTCATAAGGCCCATGAGCATGTATCGCATGACTACGTGGCACAATGAGCCAAAGGGCCTCTAAAATTTTTCACAGATATTTAAATTTAATCTACCTCTAGACAAAGGCAAACATGGTAAATATAAATGTGACAAAACAAAAAGAGACATAACATACAATTATGCACCATCGATGACATATGTTATTTAATTATTATAGAAGTATATTGTTGCATTACCCACATTTATTATTATTATTTTACAATGCCGAGGGGAGGTTACGTTAAAGGTCATTTTCTGGCTATGTCTGACAGATAGTTTAGATATTTTTTTCAGAACTTTCAGTATTGTTTTAGCATCCAATAGTCCATCTTGTGGACATTAATTTTCTTGTTGTAATTTCGATTTAAAAAATAAATAAAATGGTTGCAAATCATAGTCATCTGATAAAATAATACAAAATAGCTTTGTATGTTGTTTTTTGTTTGAAGTTTCAGTTTCTCCACTATTCGCCGATGTCAGCCATCACCATTTCATCATGTCCTCTACACCTCAATACATCACCTGCAACTGGAGGGTATCTATTTTCTGTAACACCAGTGATGTGATGAAAATACACAGTGTAGCTCTGAGCTCCGCTTTGTGTAGGAGCGGCTGCGCGAAATGTTCTCCCAGTGATGACGGCGGCACCAGTACAGACAGGGGCAATAGAACCTTTGCAGATTACGTGAAATACAAATGTGAGAACCAAACCAGATGTAACAGCTCCCTCCCACATCCTGGGATCACAGGATTTAATTATACGACTCATGTTTCTATAACTTACAATTGCACTGGTATGTGTTACATAACATTTGCAGCGTTTGGAGGTATTCGTTTTTTTTTGTGTTTTATGCTGTAGAAGAAATGATTTAATAAAGTGTAAAATCTTTCAATCTTTCTACATGACAATTAAATAAATGTTTAAAAATAACAACCTAACTTCAAATAAAATGAAGTATTTAAAATAAAAAAATAAAATAAAATAAAACTACTCATTTTTTCCCAGATGTTTTAGTTGTACATGATATTTAACTCAGTGACCGCACAACATGAGTTTTTAAACAGGTAAAGAAAGTAAGTGTATAAGTTTATACGAGGAATGAGAGGAATTTAATCCTTTGAGCAAATGACATAACAAGGTCTTATTTGTTTGGCGTTTAAAGCTGATACTCATTAGCATAACCAGAATTATATATATATATATGAAGTCAAAAATGAAACATTAGTACCATCGTCAACTGTGTTCATACATACACAAAACGGTGAGTTAACATTTCAAACATCTCGTAAATAGTTCTAATAGGCAGTATTCTTTCTGCGAGAATATTGCACATAAAAAGTCGATTAATAGCAAATCATACCTACAAATGCATATGCAAACAAAGGCTTCATACAATTGCCATTACTCTCTTACTATCATTGATAAAGGTTAAATGGAACGCGCACAGTGTAAAAAGCTTGCAAAAGACCGTAATAACAAAAATATGTTAATTATTGTTTATATGTATGACTGTGGGATGAAAAACCTTTCCTTACATGTGCATATTTCAGAAACTGGGACCCTATCTAATCCATCGACACCGGAACCGGAGACATCTTCTCATGGTATTTGGCTTATGGTAAAAACTACTAAAATTAGTTGAAGGGTTACAATCGAATGTTACAACAGAATAAAAAGTCAGCGACAAGTATGCAAAAATATATATTTATATAAGCAGTTGTGTTATGTTATAACAATCAAACAATCAATTTATTTACTTAAGATAACACTTTATCATTAAATTGACAATGAAGCTGAAGATGATTTAAGTCCTTGTGGAATCCAACTTAATTGACTAAAGATTACACGTCCTTTTAAAATGCACTGCAATGTGTTTTCTCTGAAGGTGATGTTATATTTATCCTAATTCCAACACTTTAATAGTAAACCGACGATAATATCCCAGAGTATTGTTTTGTTTGCATGTTTGTTACATCGCACAGGCACAGTTGTCGTCATATTAGAGACGTCCTGCTTATTATCGATGGAGGAAGACCCAAGACGTATATCTGGGTAGAATCACCAGCACACCGCAGGCTTACTATGGATGTCTAGATGGTATACACATTCCCATGAAATATGTGAAATAAACTTGTTTTATACTAAAGAATGTTCTAGAGTGTAATAGTTACACAAAAAGCCTTCAGAATATAATCAAAGTCTCCACGTGACAAAAACAACAAGGAAGACAACTATAGTAAATCTATAAAATACATATATAAACTATATTGACTTAATCTGGACGACTCAATTACATATTGTTGGTTTTCACATAGCAGTTTTCTAAAACGATTTCGCTACTATGTATTCATTTGGCGCACTGAGAATGTTATTTAGGTTAGAAAAGTTGGATAAAAATGGTTAAACCCCAGTATCTGTTGCTTTAGTTTTCTTGATAATATTATATTTCGGAATTATTATTTATGAAAGTAAATCAAGCGAAACAAGTATTTACCAGATAGACAATCCATTATTAATAACAATTATTCAGATACTAAGCAAAGAGATGTAAATAAACATGTAAATAGATATTGTCTATTGTCCTGATGCATTCAAAACCCAGTCTAAAAATAAACATTTATGAGAAGTACTTAAACTCATGATTCATAATTAAAATAAAACATGATTTCATCATAGTGTCTTTTTCGTTCATTGTTATACAGCAACATTTCCATTAAAAACGAGTAAATGAAACATAGAACTTAACAATGTGAACTTGCTAAATGCTTTTACATGTATACAAGGCAATTTTAAAACTGATATTTTTTGTCATCTAATTGATAGAATTTCTTTAATTACAAGGAAATCTTAACATTTTATTCCGATGGAAACAATAAAGGAATGATAAAGATTTGTTTTAATGTAACACTATCATTATATGATACATCTTCCAGAAAATTCTTTTCAGATAACCCCTCAACTAAATCGTTAGGACTGACAACACAATCTGCGCAAACGGATGTAGGTAATATGATATAAAGGAGTATAGTTCAAAGTTATTATTTTAAAACAAATTTTATTAAGCTAATTTATTTGCATCGTTTTCATAATTTTATTTTATATAACAGATATTTCTTACTAAAAGCAACAAAGGCACTAAGGCAAATGTTTAATACCATTGACCCATGACTCAACAGCCTCTCACATCACCGCTGGCTTTTAATTCCACGATCATCCAATTTATGTTTTCAACAACATCGCAATATGTAGATAGGTAAATGTCTAAGACAACATACCACCATCTATAGCACGACGAATCTGTTACACTTCTTATCATTTTTATCATACATCCCCACCGCACAGCGCCATGTATTGTTGATGACAAATGTTACTTCATCCTACGTGTTACTCGCCTCACTCTTATCATATTCCTTTCATTGAAGTATTTTATTATGAATCAAGTACACTTGTTATTGGCTTAATGACTTATGGTAATCAACTATATAAAGTAACGTTCGTCCGTCAAATTTTGCTTTTGCTTTAATTATGCGTGTTTAACGAATTTGAATCGTGCTATGTACATTGTTTCAGAGGACCTTGAAGGCTTTGAATCAAATACAGCTCTTCCCGCCCTTATAACGGGTGCGGTTATCATCGCCTTAGCAACTACTGCTATACTCCTCGTGGTCTACTTTAGAAGGTAGCATGGCCTCTAATAAGTTTACCTTTTTTGTTAAATGAAAACGCTCTTATAATGTACCGCAATTTAGTCTGACCAGAAATTATTGGGAATTTTTTGTTCTTAATTTTTTGTTCATATATTTTACTCTCATCAATTCCTGGTCATGCAAGGGTACAAAGGGTCAAGGGAGATAACTCCTCCTCATACTAAGAATATATGACAAAGTCCTATGAGCATTGAAACATATACCAACAGTAAATAGGTATTCAGATGCAAGCCAAACGTAAAAGTAATAAGACATCTGTTATGAGTGATTGAATAAAATGAGCAAAACGGACAGTTACCGCCTTGGAACGGTCAGTCGGAATAAACAAATGACGTCTGCTGTTTGGAGGTCACTGCCAAAATGTCAGCTCAAGAAAAAGAAAAGATTGTCTATGAATTATATGAAAACGGAATCACTTCAGCACAAGGTTTGTCTGAAAGAACAGGGCGCATTCAAAGGAATGATAGTTTTGAGCATCAAAATAGAGCTGGAAGGCCACAAAAATTCACAACTTGTGACAGAATAAGACTGGTAATTATCGCTTCTATGAACAGACGCATGGGAGTTCAGAAGATCCGAACTGAATTGATCAAACTATAAACTAAACCAGTTTCTAAAGAGAGTATAAGGGCTAATTTACATGAACTGAACTGCTTGAAAACCCGTGGTATTCCTTCTCCCATTGGAATAAGTAAGTTCAGAGACCATTGTACCAACGGCCAAAGTACAGCCTTAAGTTTCATGTGTGGGGTGGGGTATCTGCTCTTGGTATTCCTCCATCTGTATATTCGACAATAACATGACTAGTGACATATACACCGACATTCTCGAAGAACATTTGTTCCCCACTGCACATTTATTGTATCGACAACAATGGGATTTCCAGCAGGATAACGACCCGAAACACAAGGCAAGGCAGGCATTCCATAAGGCGGTTTAACGACAATATTGTGACCCTAATCGACTGGCCAAATTAAAGTCGGGACCTGAATCCCATTGAAGACATGTTGGGAATTTTGAAGAACAATATAAATCAGAAAGAATTACAAAATATTGAGGATATTAAAGCTGAGGTGGATTGATATTGGGACAGTATTACCCATGATTTTCTAACTGCTCTCATCCTAACTATGCCCAGACGTATAGAAGCTTGTATTGAAGCAGAAGGAGATTTAACAAAATACTAATTTTACCATAATTTTACAGTTCAAGGTAAGTCCTTTGAATGTTGTTAGTTTGTTTCTTATGTTCTTGTCTCTGATGGTAATATTGCATGGCAATTAATTCTCAATTATATCTGGTCAAACTATACATATACTAGTCATGCAGGCTATAAACAATGTAATTTCTGTTATAGAAGGCGATTCGATGACACCTTATTGAAGAAGAACCAGATCAACTCCAACGTCAAGAAACCGACTGATGGCAACAGTAATGTCTCAATGGTGCAACCGACATATGAGCAACTACTACGTCGGACCGATGATGAAGAATATTCCCAGATTGTCGGCGGAACGGATGCAGCCCATACATCCAAAGGGGGTAACGGGGGCCCGCAGTCGGGTCTGGAACAATTGTATATCAATGTTGTGGAAATAATGCAATAACAGCTGTCGACTGATCCGTCGGGAGCATCAATAGCCGTGCCGATATAACAGTAGATTCCTGACGGCGTATAAGAGTACTTTTATTTTTGTGATATAGTTAGTTAGTTATGTTTAAATGTACAGTACTGTTACCTGTGAACACAATAATGAGTATGTTAGTCGTATCGTGTACAAATGGAAAAAAATGTATATACATAATGCTTTGTTTGATTGGATACGTGGCGTTCAACTGAGAATCATTAACATTTATTTTAGCAAACATGTTTATTATCAGTAATCATAAACAATAAGTATAGTCCGATTATTTAGGCCAGTCACTTGTTTATATTTATTGTTTTTGTAACAGATGACCTGTTAGCGTTTAATATCTATACCATATTGTATTACAAATATGCCCCTAGGTGATAGGATAAAATGGCCGTCCGGTTAATGCAGAAGCCTACCAATCTCTAGATCGAAGGTTCGATCCCGGCTGGAGCCGAATTTTTTTTCATGTTTTGACGATTCCTATTTACACATAGGTGGGTTCATAAATACACCCGTTTTTCTCGAGACCACCATGTTTACTGTCAGTGTATTTTCATTTTCACACATCGTAATATAAGTTATACTATTTTTTGGTTTATAAAAAAGTAATAAATAAAATGAACACATGCTGATAAGGAAAAAATGAAAATAGTAAAAAACACACACAAAATAAAAAGGGATAAATACAATTTGTTTAATTAACAATTAAAGTACTATATTAACTAACTTTAATAGACGTAACCTTAAAAAATGCTTTAACAAAAATAGTTTACTCTAGGTGGTCTCGAACTCACATTATCCAGATCTCAAGGCTTATGCTTTAACCATTACACTATAGTGCTTACTAACTATAAGAGAAGTTAACTACACACATATCAGAAAGTGACTGTCTATATCTAGTGGTTTATGTTTAAAAATTGCAAGCGGAAGTAAATAAGTGACTAACCTAAATACTTTATCTGGAATTATAAAATGTATAAATGTAAACATTGTTTTATATGAAATATTGTATACATTGTAGTTATTAATGTGTTTCTGTTTTACCGCACATTCTCTTTGAAAATCTGAAATGGTTAAAAAGTAATAAAATTTTGTATATAAATGTACTGTTAATTCTATGAATCTACCTCCTTAATTAAATTTAACAAAAATTGCATCCAGTAAACAAACGGACCAACAATCATCTAGAAATCCTCATAAAACACACATTTTGGGAATAAAACAGATTTAATATTGATTTACTATAGTATATGGATTACATTCTAACATACAATGTTTTATCATTAGATTTGATCCAATTCTCATATGAATATAATGTCTTAAGTTAATTTTATTTGTTGCTGATTAATTAGAAATAAAACAGACAAAAACACTGTCTGAATAATAACATGGACATAAAAGCAATCGGTCAATTTGCTTTTTATTTAAATTCCCAGCAAAACTGTTTGATTGTATATTACCGCTCGATTATATGTAAACAAAATGTCATTCAAAATATTTTGTTTAGACATTAACATTTAACATAATATATTTTCCCTTTAATTCAAGCTCGAGGTGCATATGAATATTGCAGTTTCGTCTTTTACAAACTCCAATAGATTAAAATAATTGTGTGACAAAATCTGTTGTGTGCAGATAAATGTATCGATTCCTTTTTCATTAGAAAAAATTTGTAACAATTACAATTGGAAAAAATACTTCAGCTTAAATACTACAAATTGAGTTAAGCCCAGGCGCGTAGCTGCCTGCACGGATAATACGCAGTTGCGTATACATTGTCCCCAAAAAGTGAAACAATAAGAAGATGAAATCTGTAATTAAAGTCTTACCTTTATATGGGTAAAAAGTATGTACCTATTTATACCATAGACAAATATGTCAATTTGGAAAATCGATTTAGTAACTATTCTGTAGTTTGCATATTTTGTGTGGGTACAAATTTTGTACTCTTATATTTCAAATCAATACTTCTCATATAACAATGCCCTCGAGACGATCATACCTTTGTCGTACCTTGGGGAGATATGCATACAAAATTGCATTTTTGTCTTCGTCCTCTACCATTTTACTTTAAATTTTGCGTCAGATATACAACGCTTACTGCATTTTATTGACAGACAAAACAAGTCTCTTTGTTGTAAGGATGACGTACAAGTCGCTACGTCTCAGGCACTGACCTTTGTTTAGTAGTGGGAATTACTGCATAAAACAGATAAACGACTTAGGTATCACTGTTTTTCCTATTGCTTTATATCAATTTGACTTTTACCACCCAAACCATTTGCCTGTTAAGATTTCTACAAACAGCTTAAAGTCAATCGTCGTTTTCTTCATATTCATATCATGACATTCTGCTTGAAGACACGGTGATGAAGAACTGCATAAAACAGGAGATTTCTGTCTTGTATAAACAAAAACGTGGATAAAACTTTACATCGATAGTCTGAACCAAAAAGTATCTTGTTCTTATATATCTGTAACAGAACAATTTCCTTAAAATCGGGCTACCGCTTCAGGGATGATTTTCCTGTTTGACCATTGCATTTAAAATAGTCTCATCGCAACAAGAATGGAATCCAATCCTTAGATTTTACATTTTTAGTGTGTTTTATTTTGTTTTAACTCGTCATATTTTCAATGAAAATTAATACACTATTTAGTCTAAGATAAATAACTCGCACACGAGGTTTTCACATTGAACAGCGAAATACCGCCCCTTAAACGCGATTACACATAAAGAATGTGCACTACAACAAAAGTAGTTAATAGTCTCTTTATCATTGGGACAGAAAGAAAAAGCTTTAAAAGCATTAGTGTAATCATTAAAGAGAGTGTTTTTAATACTAGATGAAAGAAAATAAAGCTATCAACATTTTTAATGATCTATATTTAAAGTATAAATTTTAGTCTAACACGAAATTTGTATTGAACAGAGGAAGATTGATCAACGTGAGTCCACGTTGGATTTGATTTTTTCACCGAAGAATTAAGTATCTAACAGTTTGTATACGACATTATTGTTTTATCTTGTTTCAACGTTTCGTTTTCTTAATTTCAGGCATCTATTTGTTTAATAACTTTTGATCGAAACTGCTTTTTCGAAGTCACGTAAACATGCTTTTTGGTAAATAAGAAAATGAGTTTTTCCCACTGAATACTGCAATGGAATTTTAGGGCAACGTATAATACTTTAACCGTATTTTTTATTTAACAAGAATACTATTACAATATTAAAATAAAAAAATAACGTTTAGCAACAACAAATTGCATCGTCTGATGCTAAAGGCATAAATCTATGATGGTAAGTTTTATAATACAGATGCGTGAACTGTACACTAGGCTTGACAGACACAAATGAGAAATGAAATTAAATTTTTAAAATTTAAATTAATCATACAAATAACAGGTTAGTAAGGAAAGGAATCCAGACTTGATAGAATATTAAAAGCAATTTAATAGTCTTACAAGACAAGTTAATATTTGCCACACTGAACAGTAGCAATTGTCTTTAAGTTAGGACCTTTTCTTATATACTTACTATGTTAAAAGGGCGGTTCATGATAAAGGCACCATTAAAAATTCTACTTCAGAGATATTTTGTCTGAGATGACGGTATGATTATGTTTTTTCTTGAAGGTGGGGGCGGCAGAGCTATTTCCATGGATGTGATTGGAGTCGGTGTGACACACGCTTTTTACTCTCCACCAGCTTGGACTAGGCAGAACTCATCAGTTTCCTTTGGCCATTGAGCAACCCCTGTTGTAGGACCGCTGAAATATGTCGTTTCGATGGCTACTTTATGTGGCGGCCCTAAAATCCATCATCCTTAAGCATTTTAATGGCGTTGCATGAATGCAATGAGCTGCGTATCTAGTTGATAGGTTTGTAGCTTTGCTTAATTCGGCATAAACTTTCTAAATGTTCTTTCTGGCGGATTTTAATGAGAACCAAATTTCAATTTTAGGATTTAAAATGGTTTGATCATTCATTTGGTTAAACAGCATATCTTCTGGATTGTTGTCTTCTAGGAATAGTTTAAAAACTTTTTTCGGGCACAGTTTTATATTTGTAAACCTGCAATTTTTAAAGTTGAAAGTGTAAATAAAAATTACATGTTCAGCCGCTTAAATGTTGAAGAAAATTTTAAAGTTTAACTGTGAAATTATCTGTTTGAATTTACTTTTAATCTTTAAAATATTATTTACTTTGTTCACTAACATAACAATTTTGTTGTTGTTGTAATAGTTTGGCATTTTACTGTATCTTGAAATACCTTTAAACCCCACTGTGTATTCTGTTTTGTGACTGTTGAAAGTCTGCTGTCTTCAAAGTCATTTTCTCTAATAAATTTAAACGTTTTGGCAGGATTTTCCACGTGTTCAGTTGATTCAAAAGTTACAAGATTGTGATTTTCATCGGACGACAATTCTATTTGTTAAGCAACTTAAGACATTGTTAAATCATGTATTGACCAAGATCGAAATAGTAGGAAGCAGTTATTTATCTAAATCTCTCATGCCTAAATTGGGTGGATCATTTACTGCAAAGTTCGGTTAAAATGTAACTTTTGCACTGATTTTCTGTTGCAGACGATTTTTAAGGTTTTGTTTTTCTTCATAATTAATAATCCAAGTTAATTTTTTCATTTTTTAAAAAGAAACCCAATAATGTTTGTGACTATTTTAATGACCCTTTTTTATTTTTTTCAGTTTACAAATGAATATTTAGCATTAATTAACACCATGTTGTCGTTAGTTGGAACACCGGGAGTGCACCTGAACGTATGCAATTTGAATAAAGTATATCTTGCAGATATTACTACTCCAGTAATGAGACATTGTATCGTTTTTCTTATCAACATAAATAAAAATGTAAATATATATTGTACTATATCTTAAACGGCTTTTTATATCAAATTTCCTTTGCACATAATATACATTTTGATGGTAAATATTTCTTTAAATGTTTAATATTTTACACGATCTTTCGGCGTGCACGCAATATGTAAAGACCAGATCTGACAACCAGTTGGTGTGAATGCCCGTATGGGGTTGTGGAGATCGATTGTTTTAAAATATTGCTGACAAAAAAAAACAACACATTTTACACAAAGACTTTGATGTCTGTGCTTTTCTTAAACACTTTATTATCATAAACGTCTATTTGTAAAAATGGAGAATAATTATACATTTTATTTATGCCCGGAACTATTTCACGATGCGAAGACACAAATCCCCAGAAGCGACTAGGTGTGAAGCGTCTTAGCATAAAGCATTAAATTTAATGACGTCACAGTCTAAGGATGTATACGACCAAGTCGTGTAAGAGGGCCAAACAGTTTCGATTACAAGCAGCCCATAATCAAACAAAACACTTTCAGTTGTTCTGGCATGTCCTACAGCCATAGCCGCTTTTAGCGTTCAGAAGCCTTTTTAAGACATGTTTTTATGTTTTACGTAATAACATATAATATCTAATATGTAATATATACTATGTTTAATATTTGTATCTTTACAAACCGAGGTGCATGTCTATATTGTATATTTGTCACTGAAATCTTCGTATATTACTTATTAATCCACCCTCGTCTGTAAAGACATGTAATCATATTGGCGGTATAATACTGACATCATTGTCAGAACGTTTTCATCAAAGAGCATTTATATTATTTTAAGATTTACCAACAAATTAAAACATTCTTCCGCAGTTTAGAATGGGTAAATCTTTCATTTTTCCTCTTAAATGGCCTTTTAATGATGTAAGTCAAATAAGCGACAATAAGAACAATGATATATTTATTTGTATTCAATATTACAGGTTTTACTTTATGTTACGTGATTGGCTGTAACACAGCTGATTAAGCCGCTTTTTTTCAAAACGCCACATTCGACAGTTTTCGTGAAGTTCATTAATACAAGTTTACAAAGCAATAAAACATTCTGGAAAAAGTTACCGTGTCATAAGCAGAAAAGTCACAAAATAAATATTGTTATCATCCTATTCTATTTGAAAATAAGCAGTATATGTTAATGAAATGTAAACGTACAGACCAACGTACACAACAAATAAAAAACAAACAGAAACATTGGTATTTCATAATGATATGACATATCTTACCTGTTAACTTTCGCTTATTTTCTGTTGTTATTTATAACAATGTTGAAGTTTCTGTAGGTTAATAGATCAAGTATGACAATATTTATCATGAGTTTTCTACAAGGCTGTTGTACTAACTTACATGAGTTCACAAGAAATGCACATAAATGCGTGTGTACTGGGTCGCTATATGATTTCATGCCGGGGAAATGTTTAATCTTTATTGTGTATACAACTGACAAAAGGTTTAAACATGAAACAAACTGACTGCTTTGTGGGCTAATCGACAGGAGATGCATATTTGTAACCTTCAGAAAATTAAACAGTTGCAGTTGTGTCAGAATAATATCAAGCCTTCGCAAAGGCATTATCTATCAATGTTTTGCATAAGTAAGCACCCCGTATTATTGCTGGCATTTAAGGGGAATTCTCTATGTTTCTCAGGATATATCCAAAGATTCCAAAAATGTGTGTTTTATTCCTGTTGTACATAGTTCTAGGTAAAGGGTATTTCAAACAAGATTGATTTAATTATAAGCTACATGATTCTGAATGCAGTCAGACCACATTTATTGATGATTGAAAGTCACTGAAAAGCACAAGCCTTTCACCTGCTAATCTATCAATTTATCTGGTACCATATACATGTTGTACACAGTGATAACTCACAACTATTATGATTTTGTAACTGTAGTGATGTGAAGACCGACAATTTTTGATACTATTATAAAGTTGTGTTGATTAGGCTTTACCCTGCCATCCTTTCTTCTATTTTTTTTGACACGTATGGATAGTTTATTTCTACTAATTTTTATCTAGACCTATCACTTAATGCAGCAGATCACAATCCATGTCTTAATAATCACAAAGCAGCATCTGTTGTTCTTTTTTCCTCCTTCTGATAAGTACAACGTAGCGACGTCTTACAATTCAGGTCTGGGTTGAACGAACGGCGCACATCAGGACGGCTGGACAGCCTTCTCATTTTATGTTCTTGGCTCTTGACTCGATTTTATCATTTTCCCTCTCTAGAAAACATCTAATAGTAATATCGAGTAATCAGTAGAAATGAGCCCTGTGTATAGTTTCAATTGCATCTCTATATTTTTTAAAGCTTTTCATGCACGTGTATTTCGTGGTTTGCATTTTTTCTGGCGTATTTTTTGTTCTTTTGAAAAATCCCTTGCGAAATGGGAGCGGAAGCACTACTTTTTTGAACGACACTAAAACGTAGGTACATGTAACATGGAAAGAATCTCCAGGCTATATTGAATGCTGCATAATTATATTTACCTGTTATTGTAACTGTATTCCATATCAACGCATTGATCAACCTTTTTTATTGCGTTGCTATTGTTGTGTCGATCGGTACATATCACTGGAACAATATAACGTAGATGTACAGCAACGAGGTACAAATCTATGGCCTCATCCTTGACCCCTTTTATAAGGGCACATCGTCTCCCACGGACATAATAATGGCCCAAAAGGTGCGCCGCTTTTACTTATTAAAATTTAGTTTTTCATATGACATCGCATTATTATGGACAGGGATTTGTTCAGATGCTTTATAATGTATTACCCAAGACATCACTTTAACACGATAACTTGGCTATAGAAATTTCCCCCTTTACCTCATAAAGGACAGTCATTTTCTCTTGCATAGAAGTGTTTCCATTTGTTTGTATATGTCAAACTGTTACTATAAATGGGGTAAGTACCTACACATAAAATATTCTGACCCTTTTTTAAGAGGAAAAGATTGCTATATTTATCTTGTTAAAAGAACATCCCACCAACGAAAGCTTGATTTATTCGAAACTTGCATACAAAGTGACAATGACATTTACCTACTAACTAATGTTTCAAGAATATATTTATCGATGGAAACGTGAAGTATACGAGCCATACCGAATATTAAATATATGCCAGTTCATTGTTGCCAAAAATACTGTAAACCAGAGGTGTAAACTACGTTTGACCGAACTTGTACAAAATTGAAGCATGATTAATAAATTTTGCCTCAAAACATATTTATTTTGATGTGAATATATCGGAATATAATGCACGCTACATTCCGTTTATGTTCATATAGTGTCGTTCATCGATCGTCTAAGAATAAAAGACAGCCACTCGAAAATCAGTACCTATTCAAGTCTGTTTTTTGTGGGATTTTTTTAACAAGGAATGTATGACAATTGCGCACAGTATATATCATCGATAACAATACAAATGCAAGACGATATAAAAAAAAGCATAAAACATCACATGGTAGCGTAACAATAGCTCACTGATGACATATTTGTGTTGGTTCTATTTTAAAGGTGGTATCCGAAAGTGTGCCTTTATCCGATACATATAACGATAGCTTACTACTGTTTCATGCACAATTGCTGCATAAACTTAAATCTTTGTTTAGTTAACGATGTTCATACCATTACCTCAATTGCTTCACAGTACAAGACGTAAAATATATCGCGTTTAATATCCATTATTTCCAAATCTGTATAAAAGCACTATAGGGATTTCAGCTAAAATAGATATTGATGTCAGAGCCGAATACCCGGAGTATCCTGAAATTTGATTTTAAAAGTAAGTGGTCACGTGTCTCTTTTAATTTAAAAATAGCTAACCGTTCAGCGTGGCTCGAATAGGGCATACTTTTTGACAAGAGTGGTGTTATAGTTCACTTTTCACATTGATGTAGGGCACATATAAACAGTATTTTGCGATATCTTTTAAAGTAACACATATTAATATAGTTGCATGAGAGACAAAAAGGTCCAAACTGTCGGATAAAACATTTCAATCTGAAACAGGAAATGCGAGGTTAGAGCTCTGTAAAACCGGTTTAAGCTCCCCAGTCGGTCCATATTGCCGACTGACCGTTCCAAGGTGGTAACTGTTGGGTTTGCTCTTATTGTTAAATAACTCATCACAGATTTGTTCTCACTTTTACATTTGGCTTGCATGTGGATACCTTGGTCCTGTGTCATTTCAATTTTTGTATATATTGCAATGTTCATAGGACGTTGACGTATATATTCTTATTTACTAGTTTAAATAACGTAAATGTCTCAGTTTACATAAGACCATACCAACAATCATAGTAATTTATATAAGAACCCATGTTTTAAGTACATGTATAACATAGAGGGATTGTTAAATGGGATTTGTTATTAGAGTATGGATTTTCATTAAAACAGTATCGTCATCTATAACAGTGTAAGTGAAATTTCATTAAGGCATGGACTTAGTGTTAAAACTAAACTACTTATTTTAAAAAATGTATTTCATTAACTTTAAGTATGTATTGGTGGTTTTTACAATTTACTCATAATCAGTTGCTCGTCTGATTACCGTTTACAATATATATTATAAATGTTTAAGTTTCTCGGTATTAAACCTTTGTAATACATGAGTAAGTATTATTGCCTCTAGCATGTGACAGGTGTTAATAAACCGTGTCCATCACATTAACATACACCTGTCCTTGAGCTGTCTTCGCGTCCTCGGCACTATCTACCGGGATCTGAGCAACAGTTGCACCTCTGGTAATAAGGGAATAATGTCCTTCATCAGTCTTATGTAGAAGGTCCTCATACGTAGAAACTACGTTTAAGTATTCGCCGTCTTGGACGCTGGTGTTGTTCTGAATTGACGTCCTTTTCACTGTATTGACATTTGACTGTCTCCTGCAAAACAACAAGTAAAACAGAATGCGATCTTTTTACCATTTATGATTGTATAATAGATAAAAGATTTAAAATTATGTATCTTACTCTTACTCGAACGTAAAACCACGCTACCTTCTGCGGTAGAATATGATGATTAAAGTGGCTGTCGCTATGACGATGAGGACCGTACACGTGAGGGAGGCGGTAACAGCTACATTTGTAGAAGAGTCTTTATGACTATCTGGAATTTAATACAGATAAGCTATAAGTACCGATGTGAATATTGATTTACGAAATGAAATGAAACTAAGACATTAAAATCAAGTCATGATTTTCTAACCTTTCTAAGCAAAAATATAAATAATATGAAAAAATATGTGCCTTGATGTCTTACGTTTTAGCTTCGCTCACTTGTTCTTTTGTTCCATAAAAAGACATTATTGAGAAAACTTAAATAAAAAAATATCTTATTGCAGAGTACGATTGGATAATGTTTTAATCATTGAACGCACACAGCGGTTTTAAAGAGTTGGTTTTGTTGTGAAAAGGTTATCTTTTTCACTCTTTTAAAGAAAAGGCGCAATGTTCAGCGCTAGAATAGCACATAATACCAATCATAAAGATACACCGGATCATTCTGGTAGCTGTTGTTGGACTGAACTTTGTTGTTGAAAGAAAAACAAACATTCACAATGTTAATAACAAATGTTATATTCGAAATGAGAAAGTCTGGTATAGACCTATCTTCAAACCTTTCATTAACATTTAGAAAAGAAAGTATGACAAGGTCCTATGACCATTTGAACATATATTAAAATTGATAAAGCAGAGAACAAAGATATTCATATACCTGGATGGCTCGTTGTTTCCCTTTTTACTAAAGTTTTTCAATTCTCTATAGATTGCATTGATGCTAAAGAAAATCGTCGACAATATCGATAACATGTATTAGCTATTATTGTAAAAATGTAAAAAGAAAAAAAACAATGTAAAGAAGTCAAAAATAATTAGCTACATTTTTGTAGACTTCGAACAAGGGACCTAATGTACGGCATTCAATGGCTATACTGAGTAGCTACTGAGTTTTGATATACACGCTTGTATTATTTAGTTTTACCATGCATTTCGATGTTTAATTTCGAAAAACAATATGTGATTGTTATGGTTTTGAAAGGTTTTAACCTTTTTATCAGTACATTCGGACTCATGCCCACTGAGGCAGTTTGTATATAATTGATATATATGTTAATATATATTAATATCTCATTTTACAATACAAATACATAACTCATATGGTGCAAACAACAACATTTTCGGGAATCTTATAAACAGTCGACGTTATTTTCATATTTAAAAATGTGAAAAAAATAAGGCACAATTATTTGCTTGATAGTTAGACATTCACAAAAATATTGAGACGAGGCATAACATGTACAAAAGCATAACCAACAGAAACACCGTGGAACGGTCAGTTGACAATTGGAACGACAAGGGTCCTTAAGTCGGGTTTTACAGACCTCTAATCATTCAATGACAATTCCGAACTTATTGGCTATAAAACTTGGAGGTAAACGTAAACAATTAGATATCTTCAGCTGGCCGACTTACCAATCAAGACTCTCGTGGTGTCCTCAACTATTGTCTGTGTGACGTATTTAGTCGTTGGTTCCGGTTTAGATGTTCTTGTTACCATGGTGGAGTAGCGTTCTAAATTAGAATGTAAACTTGAAGAATAAATAGCTCTAGTATAACTGACATTTACATAATACGTACAAAATATGTCTAAAAGTATTTAAAGAGATTATTTGTTGTTTTCCATCACAAATATAAAAATTGTAAAAAATCACGTTTAAAATCGAAAGTGAAGAAAATGCAGATTGAAAGTTGGTGATGGATTTTAAATAAGTTATATAATTTGTTCGATACAGACGCATGTACTTAGTCACACAATTAATACTTAATAATGTGATATTTATGTATTGAAATCAATACCTAATTTTCCCTGTTGATACTTTGTAAGCAAAGACGGAAGGACCAACGGTAAAATTTGGCAAGTTAAGAGTTTATATGCAGACGAAAAATGAAAAGTGCCAAACACTGGAAATAATTACACAGGTTCCTCATCATTTTCATTCTATACAACAACTGTACGGATTATTTTGATGCATTCTTCATTGATGACTTTCAGGCGGCATTCATTAAGCCACTTTAACTTAAATTTTCCAGCAACATTCAGTTTCCGCTACATTTAGGAATATTCTCCGTTAATATGTATGTGTAAATTTAAATGGTATTAAAACAGCTTATTTGATCTTAATTGACCGAGTCACACTTAAAAGTTAAAAGAGGCACAGGAGTCCCTTATGTTAAGTGTAGCATTTCTGAAATATGCACATTCCATCCAGCAAGACATAAAAAGTGGAAAAAACAAAACACAAAAAACGATAAACCCCCCTTAAAACTTGACACAAATTAGCCTTAATTTGCACGTGCAGCCATATACCGAAACATCACCCTGTTATATGAGAATTTTATTTCAACACATTGTTGTGAAACATTCTCACTTGATGATTAAAACTCGCGTTTAAATAAAGAATACAGGTTAATTTTATCGGGACAGCGTTTATGTTTGTAAGAAGCCGTTTTGGCTTCGTGGTGAACGTACTTATTGCTCATCCTAGAGGCTTCTTTAAGTAAATTGTTATTTCTCCTAGTCTGTAGATCCCACTTATGAACGCAACCCTTCGTAAACTTTGTTTCTACTAGCGTAACATTTTGTTAAGGATATTCAACCAATATAATAAAGCAATATGACTTCGAATAAGTCGTCATGGAGATACCATGATCGGATTTATGTTAAGTCAGATTGCGTTATACACTGTACCAATCTGTCTACTTCACAACTATATACTCTGTGACGGGTAGGGGGAATGGATAGAAGTAAAAAGAATAAAGTCTCAAGTTACCCGTATTCGACATTCTAAAAATATGCAAATGAACATCGTCAACAGTTATACCTGATGTGCAATCTAACGCAAAAGGCATGGCGACTGCTGAAGTTGTTTTACTTATATAGTTCACGATTGTACATATAAATGAATAGAATTCTAACATTGATTGCCCAAATTATGGCTTTAATTCACTTAGTGTCAACGATTTGTTCGGTCATCGTGTAATTTAAAAGCATTGCAAGTTAACATAATACAACACTTTAGTTAGATAAAATAGAAACCAAGCTACCTGTACAGTTGTAACTAACAGTGACATTAGTCATAGTCGCATATTCCGTGATCCCTGGATGTGGTAGAGAAATATTACAAGTAGTCCTGTGATGGCATTTGTCTCTGATGTACTCTGGGATTGTCCTGTTGCAATTGTCAGTACTGATGTCGCCGCTATCACTGTTATACCATGGACAGTTGTTATTTTTGTACGTAGTATTGAGCACAATAACCTCCTGAATGTCTATCACTGAAATGTCCTCACATGAGATCTGTATTTGCCAGTTACACAAGACTGGATTATTGTCTTTTTTTCAAAAGGAAATAGTGATGGCTACATGATTAGAATTTGCAAACTTAACTCCACAATCTGGTAGGACACGTTCAACAAGGCTTATGACTATGATAATAACAACAACGAAGACCGCCGTTTTATTCTTAGCACAGTGTTTAGCAAGGTGGTGCTAGGCCGAGTGGTAATGTGGCCACCATGTGACTCTTCTGGCTAATCGGCTTTTACCGTGTGGATATTCTAATTGACCTGAGGGGCGTCGGTGGTTCTAACCAGACACTTTCTATACCAAAATAACTGGACGTCTTTATAATCACTAATTGTCGCTTAATTATAATTCTGAAAGTAAATTCTATAAACAAATAGTATCTATGATGTTGAAGCAAATAACATCGACGTAATCTGAATGAATATACGTACCATATTTGCATTGACATAAAACGTTTTGATTTGTCAACCGCTGGTGACCTGTTATATTTCGCTAAAATGTTTTATTGACTAAAGCAAGTTATCACGCGAATTGCGCAAAAATAAAATGACGTCAGGTCAACGCGTTCAAAACTATACAAGATTTTAATTTTACTACACTCGTTGTGTATTGTCTAAAGAAAAAACACTATACTCAGTCATATTATGATATGATTTGTTATTTTTCTTAAAATTTCGATACACATTTTTGTCAATACCATAAAAACGGTGTAGCACAAGCATTTATCTATCAATTGATTATGTCGTTTAAAATGCCATAGTTTGGTGTTATAATTGTGACGCGACGTATGATTCCAAATGGGATAAATAGCGTTACGCTAGAAACGCGGTTTAACTCGATGCAACTTTTTCACTTGAAAACCTCACATGTACATATGTAACTGATTATTTTTCCTCTTTTTCATAAAAATGTGTTTTGAAAAAGTTTTGAATCAGGAATAATTGCTTTAGAAAACCCAACTTCGCCCAAGTACCTCATTTTGACGCAAAATCACAGATTGCGTTACATATTTTTAAAAAGAGAAAAAATGTCACATTTATCATTGGGTATATAGTTGAACAAACAAAGACTAAAATACGATGAATATATAATTTTGCGGACCTAGTTCTTATTATATTCACATCAAGCTGCATCATCCTTCAATATCAAAGTAACTACACAGGTCCTTCAAAATTATATACTGACTACAAAATAAACATTTATTTGTAAATGGTTAATAATATAATTGATTGTTTCCATCGAAGTCTGCTCGGACTACAACATCCGTAATATTATTGTAACTACGAGTATATGCCATTTTATAAATGACAAAATGTCAAATATATCATTTTGGTTATTATGTAATGGTGAAATGAAGAAATCGAAAATGCGCTCCTATAAACTGGTACAAACAAGTAGGCGGATAAGTATTGCTTACTTCTCTGACTGAATTTTAAGTGTTCTAATAACTACAAACAGTTATTTATTTCTTTTAAAAAATATGACAGAAAATAAAGATGAGCTTTAACATTTTCCCGTGGAAAATCAATTTTTATTTCCGTGAGTAATCAGCAAAATAGTATAAAATGAATGTCTATGCCACTAGCTAAAGTGACCATATGTTATAATAACATCACTTTTACGATTAATATATATATGTATGCCTTAAACCTTATCTCTTATATAGTCAAAGTATTTCCATCTCATTCTCTGCAGACTAGCCCTTAAGGTAAATATTACAAGATATTTAATCAAATCAATTAAAACACATCTTTGAGAAATATGTGAGCTAATGAATATAGACAAGGTATTTCCATCTCATTCTCGGCGGAGTAGAAGTGAAAAAAACAACAGCAAGATATTTAAACAAAATAAATAACACATCGTTAAGCAATATGTTAATGTGCTATAATTGAAAGTGCTATATACTTTGAATAGGAAAATAAGAAAAGGTCCTATAATAATTATCACAGATAATTAAATCTGAACTACCACTAGACAAAGACAATCAGGGTAAATGCAAGAAAGACAACTAACTGTAAGCACCTGCATCGGGAGTTAAAACTGATAAAAGGAACTTATAGACAAAACGTAAAAACGTTGCTCTCGAGCATATGTTTTTACAATAACATAATCAATTTGATCTTTATTAAACAACGAGGTACGAAACTTTTCTAAGACTTCTGAAGATTTTATTCAGAGCAAAAAATGTTCATTCCTGAATTTTCATACACTTTTTCACATTCTTTTTCATATTTAACAACGTGATTAAGAAGGACAGTAAGGCAAGGAGAAAGTAGTTCAGAGATAAGTGTGGTGGTGCTAGAGCTGGCATTAACTATGAATCCTGACTTTTATGGTGTTCTGGATGCTTAGGAATCCAGTACAGGCAAGGAAGATTTATTTTGCTTTGATTCGATCTTAATATTGAATGTATGCAATATCTGTTTATAATTGTCTTAATGTCAACGTCGGTGCTAATGTAAGAAATGGTGATGGATAAGTCAGCACTAAGGACATTTTTGTAGTATTGTCGTTAGACAAAAATATGTTGTTTTAGGCTTTGACCGCAGGTACAAGTACAAATTAATCGTGGACATTCTGAAAGGCCTGTTGTAGGTACTTTAAGTGATGGATAACTTTCTTAAATAATTTAGACGGGTGGGAGCGGTAGAATTTAACGCCATTATTTATAATCTTAAAAATGACTTTCTTTCAAATATTGAGTGCCACTGCATCCGTGTTTTCTCTCCTACAATTACCTTTATGCAAACAGATTACTTGCATCAGCTGGCAGGTGGTATTCCGGATCCCTTAAAGATAAATTGTCTTAAATTATGTTTTAAAGTTATTACAAACTAAATTATATTACATATTTGTCCTCGAAAGAAAACCTGGATATTAAGTAAACTACGATTGTGTCGCAAATTGACGGACAAAAACTTTATTCATAGTGTGATTTTAGGAACATGAACAGTTTATTCAGTGACTTGGCTTATTAATTAGACACTAGGCTGGTAAATAGTTTTAAAATAACAAACACTCATCTGTGGCTAAGAGAGCTATAATCAACAATCCATACATGTTGAACCCAATTCCAGCTACTGTGGACTTCACGTCTATCCACATAACCAAGAAGGAGGTAAAGTACACCTTGCAATATTTTCCATCTTGGGCAGTCGTAAAAGTGAAGGCTTATTGTAAACACATGTTACTATCGCCATAAGCCACACTCACTTTGTTCCTGCTACATCATCACGATAAGCGATGTGTGCCAAGTTAACACATGTATGAAAATTGATGAAGTAACGTGGCAAGTAATGATAATATTTAGCATGATTATAATATTCAAAAAGAGTGCTGGTAAGAGTATATTTCTATTAAGCTATTAGAAGTACCTTCACGTACAGCATTACAATAAAAAGAAATGTTTTGAAGTAAATAATGAATGACAATTAATGGAGATCTTTGCCATACAGTTAATGTAATCTCTTAGAATCTAGGAACATGATGTTAACAAGCAATTATTGTTTAGTTACTAGTTTGTTATGAATTAGTTAATTGCTTGCTTGTTAGGCTTTTCGTCTAACCAACAATCTTTCACTTATCTGCAAAAGATGCCTACCTGAAGCACATGCAGAGTGGTCTTTAATGTATATAACATGCCGTAAAACCTAACATGTTGCCACACCCAATCACATAATCCTGACAATGGCCCAAACCAGTCGTGGAGCTACCTTTATATGTGCTTGCGCTCAAGTGAGGTCTACCACTTTCATTCTTAACGACTTTGCTATCTTACTTCCGTTTTTTAAACCCGAGGTTTGAACCCGACTCTTTTCCGATAGTGCTATCAGGTTCGCTACAAAAACATATAATGTGTGTACCTCGTAAAATCTGCTAAAAGTACCTGTATTATGTATTTTAATATTTCTAAGAGAGGAAAAAATTGCACGAATAGAAATTATTATTAGATTTGTGGTCGTTATCCAATACGTCATATAGTTTGTGATGATAGTTTCTAAGTGCTCTTTAGGAATGTTTGAACAACATACTCCTAGTCGAAGGTTGTCTTCAAAAGAACGATGGTGACAGTCAGTAAGGAGAATGCAACTATTTGCAGTTAGTCGGCAGTTAGTCGGCATCTTCAAACGTAATCTTTTGCGATTCTGATTTACTTATATAGTAAGTGGATTATAAAAATGTGGAGCAAGGGAGACTGTTATACTTTTATAAAGATATAGTTTCTTGTTTGATCTAGCGCATAAATAACATAATAATAAAGTTATATCACGATAATTCATTTTTGCGTAATATAATCTATAAGAAAATGTAAGTATAAACATTCTGCATGGTTTACCGCTTTGTACAGCTTGTACAACTGCATACTGAATGTACCTTTTGTTATGCGAATCCAAAATGAGAAAACCATGCATTCCCATCAGCGTAAATCTATAAGCATAAATATTATTATTATTAAAGTAGATAATAAATGTACAGATTTTCATCATTTACTTGTAATTAAAAGCCCAACAATAACCAATCCACTCCTGATTCCGTGTGAATCTGTCCTCCAATAAGGCGCCAGTTTGATCAATTGAAAAATGAAAGTAAAATAGACTAAACGAATATTTTCCTCATCCAATTTACTCCCCGTGACACTTTATGATATAATACATGTACTAGCTTTACATCCGTTTGATCTAAACAAATGTAACAGTTTAACAGTGATCATGTGACGCGCCATTAGACACTGACATTATTGCGTATTGTGCATTTGTTAAACCCACTCTTTGTGGGCTGCGAGTGTTTATAACTTACATCAGAAAAGAAAATTCTCACAACATTCGCTGATGAGACATTAATGAACAGTCTCCCCTGAATAATCTTTAAATGCATGTAGGTCCTTTAATTTGTTTTACTCTGTTTTTATGCTTGTGATCTTTGGAGTGTATGCTGACTTTTCTGTCTTTCTTGTGATAACCCGGTTGAACATCACTAACAAACTCTTTCATTTTGTATTTTAAATGACACATCTCTATAAGTATTTAAATGGATTCTAAGCTTATATGTATGCAAAGGTTAGAAATGTCACGGTTTGTAATTGCAATAATTGCAATAATTGCAATAATTACAAAACAATAGGCCATCAAGTCAAATAGTTCCATCTAAAAGGAACTACCTACTGTTTGGAATACCTCGAATATTAACTAACAGTTATGTACAGTAGTACACCAGCTTTTAAGGTTACGCTAGTCAGGTTAGGGGTTGTTTACCGTTGAGGTTTTGATGATGTAGCAATAGCGTAACTGCTAGAAAGAAAAGGATCATGCTGGAAAGTTCATCTGTTTATTTAACTGGGTTTCGAGAATGTTCTGGGTTTCGTAAATGTTCTAGAAATTCTTTGGGTATATATAGGGGCGGGCCAGCCGGTTTAAAGGAAGTTTGGATAAAGTTTGCCTTAAAGGTTTGGATAAACGTTTGGACTAAGAGTAAGGACATATAGTTTGGAAATACTTGCAGCTTCTATATTTAATTTTTCTGTGTTGGAACTTACGTGGACTTACTATATTATACAGTGATATAAATATTGAAGTGTTGAATTGGGAATTATATCATTTATGTTTTGTTCTACCTTTGGAATATTTCAACAGTGCTCATCTACGAGGACATTCTATCAAAATTTCTAAAGATATTCGACGTTGAATAATTCAATTCAATTCCACAGTTTATTGTGTTTTACAGCAAGTCAAAATAGATGTAAAAATACAATGACAAAAGAAAGGACATGGTGTTATTTTAAGAGCATGTTGAAGAAATAGTTATTACAATCTCATTTTGTTAGCAAAATATATGTATTTCGAAACGTTTTTTTTATATCTTTTGATTTGGCTTTCATTAAAGCAATTAACTTTTGTTTAGTAGGCCAGGTGTAGCAGTATCTTTTTAAGTACAGAGAACGTAGTTGTGAGAATTAAGGACATATAATCAAAAAGTGATATTCTGTTTCTATTTGATTAAGACTACATTGTTCTGAAAATATATCAGCGCTTGTACTGCTTCATTTTATTTGAAACTTCTCTCTCATTTGGAATTTTTTGGTTGCCGAGGCTTTTATCTACTGTACATACTGTACATATGTTGTTTTATTACTAGTGATCATGTATGTACATACGTTCATTATATCTATTTTAACTCCCGATGCAGGTACTTACTGTTAGTTGTTTCACTTTGACGAGATATTTTTATTTAAATTGTTTGTCTGATAGAAAACCTTCAGGAAGTGCGAGGTTGGAGCGCTCCACAAACCAGGTTTAAAGCACCCTAGTTGGCCATTTTGCCGACTGACCGTTCCAAGGCGGTAACTGATGGTTTTTCTTTTTGTGTGTTATGTCTCGTCTCTGTTTTTTTTGGTCACATTTACATTTACCTTGTTTGCCTTGGTCTGCAGGTAGATAAAATTTAAATATCTGTGAAAATTTTGATAGGACCTTTTCTTGTTTACCTATTCTAAACTGCATAATTGCTACTATATACTTGTTGTCAGTAATTTCATCTAGATAACTTTCAAAATTAAGTGATGTTTTAGATAAACTTTATGTGTGTAATCGGGTTGAGTTATTTATTGCAGCTATCCAATTTTGTGTATTTATGTCTCTTAACCTTTGTTTATAAAGTTATATATTTATATTCTGATGATTTTCCCAAATGTGTGCGAGACCTAGTGTTTCTAGTTCTTTTTTTATTTGATATGCCAAATTGTTTCCGTTATAGGTGTGTGTTGCATTAACATCTCTTTTCAACATTTCATATGTTTAAAATAAGATTGTTTGATTGTTTGATTTAATTATTTAAATCCAGTATTTCAGTAAAATTAAATTCTGTGTTCATATAATGGGGTACGACCAAGTTCTCCATATAAGGCCTCTAGGTTTGTGGATTTTTTAACAGTTAGTACTTTTCTGCAGAACTTGGAATGAACCATTTCAATATCTGGGGCTTTACGATGCCCCCATATATTAGCTGCATATTGAAGCACTAGCATAACAAGTGTATCAAATAGCTTAACTTTGTGTAATATCGGTAAGTCTAGCTGATTATAAGTTATTATTAAATTTTGCATTGATCTTGAGGCGTGTTGTGCAATAATAGCCCGTGTCCGATTTTAGCTTCCATTTTTAAAAGTATTTAAAAGAGTTATCGATTTCCAACTTGGATTTATACAGATAAAAATCATACTTGGTGTTGCGATTTTCGAATATCATGATTTTAGATTTTGCGGCATTAATTACTTGATTGACAATACCGCTCGATATCGTTTAATATTGATTGTAATACCTCAGGTTCTGTAAATAATGCGACAGCATCATCAGCAAAAAATAAGAGAGACAGTTGCATTTCACAAATGTTTACAATTCCATTTATCTTGTTATTATTATTGTTGAGTATGCCATTAAGGGAAAATATGCATAATATGCTACTGGCTGGGTCCCCTTGTTTTACTCCGATTTTTGATATGATCGGCTCTGATAGTGAGCCATTGTACCTAACACGAGAATTAACTGTACTGTACATTGACTTTAGAGCATAAATAAATTTCGTACTTATATTTTCTTTTACTAGTTCTTGCCATAGTAATGTTCTATCGATTTTATCGTACATTTTTTCCCAGTCAAGGAAAGCAGAATATAGTTTCTTTTTACACGATAGTACTTTAGTTATAATTGCATCTAGGATAAATACACAATCTGTTGTGGATTTATTTCTTTGAAAACCATACTGATTTTCGATGATTTTTGAATTTCGTTCACTCCAGAGGTTGAATCTATTCACTAATATTTTATAATATAGCTTCAATTAGATATTGTTTAAAGTAATTCTACGATAATTACTGGCATGTTGCGCGTCACCTTAAAACAGTGGGATAATTATTCCCTCTCCCCAGCATTCCGGAAAACATCCCTAAATATCATCATAATTTGTTCATAAAACTTATTGCATTTGTAACATTACAAACCTATTTTTATGTACCGGGTAGTTTTTATAAATTGTTCAGGTTATAATCATACTCAGTAGTAACGGAGTATAGTTACAATGAAAAATAAAAGTGTCGTAGTATTTCTTATGAGTTCCTATAAGTAGTACGAACGGTATGTATCAACGTGATTTAAATATCTGTTAGAATAAATTTCCAACAATGCAAGATATTGCACACTCTATTTTATTGTGCACAATATATATACTCTCTTTCTTTTGTAAACCTTTTATTGTACACTAACATGAGTATAAATATGTCGGATGATCCTCTGTCGAGGACCCCGGCACACATACATTTTGTTATTTATATATTTTTGTTAAATTATCATTTTATTTGCATGGTGAACATCAATTGTTAGTCGACCAGCTAGTAAATATTACAATAAAGAAATTGTAGGGACTACTTAATGATGACATATTTGTTGCTGTTATCATTTTGAACTTTACTATAGCTTTTTATTACATAATTTTACCATATGGTCATTATTTAAACGTTTGTGACTGTAAAAGTAAAATAGATCTAGATAAGAATTTTTTGTATCTTTTTGTATAAATAATTAGTGACTGTGTACGTGCGTGTTGTTCTTTTACTTTGGCGTTTGTATATATTCATGTTTAGTAAATAGAGATCCCGACATTTTAAAGTTTTTACTAACACATTATTTTGTTTATCATTAACGATATTTAATTAATTATATGTAATTATATTATATAGTCTAAAATAGTACCGTGTCACAAGAAGTTTACATTCTCCTAAGAATGAAATTAAAGTTTTAGCTGTGGAAACTTATTCCTTATTTCGAAGGTTTATTAAAATACTATTCTGATAGATGAGATCGTTATTTTTCAATCAACATAAAGAAAAATGCTATTTAAAAAACAATACCACAAAACTGTTGCTTTTCTAAATTAGAACTGAAACAAACACATTAAAATTCCCTGCTAGGAAATGCCTATAATAGTATTTTTACAATGTCAACTTATTAAAACTTTGTTTTTAATTATATGTATATTCTATATAAACAGGTAAGTTTTGTTGTTACTTGCGTGAAACAGTCAAGCAGGTATTTCTTTTAATGTTTTCGTATTTTTCACAACTCTCTTAAAAGTAGTCGCTCGAATGATTAAATTTTACAATAAAATTAATTTAACGATGCATATGTCTCGTTATTTAACCAGTGTGATACACGAGTACGCATTATTGACCTTATCTCCCCGACAGGTGTTCATAAACCATATCCATCACATTGACATACACGTATCCTCGAGCCGTCTGTAGGTCCTCGACACTATGTACCGGTATCTGAGCAACAGTTAACCGACAATACGCGAATAAAGTTTGTCATCGGTCTGACGTAGAAGGTCCTCATACGTCGGCACTACGTTATTGGCGTCCTGGAGGTTGGCGTTGTTATGGACTGACGTCGGTTTCACTGCATTTACACAGGACCGTCTTCTGCAAAACACAGAGATCTAAATCCTATTTACCTTTCATGATAGGTAATCAGGTGAAGATAAAGACATAATAGTATGTACTTACGCTCGTTGGTAAACCACGCTATCTTCTGCGGTAGAATATGCTGATTAAAGCAGCTGTCGCTATGACTATGATACAAGTGAGGGAGTAACAACTGTATTTGTAAAAGAGCCTTTATTACCATCTAGAATCGAATACAAATAGATTGTACAAGTGCTGGGCTACCGATGTTGAAGTGTTGTAAAGAAACGAATGAAATCAAAGTATAAAGAATAAATCATTATTGATTTCTTAAACGTATCATCGTTTTACTGTTTTCTAACAGTACATTGTCGAGAAAATTTAAAATAAAGAAAATTACATTAATGCAGAGTAAGATGAAAAATGTTTTCGTAATCATCGAACGCATTGCAATCTACCCATGTAAGTTGTTGAGGTTTTTGTTGTGAAAATATATAGATTAGGGTTTCACTTTTTCAAATACAACCTCTGTCCCGCCCGCAAATTTCAATAGCCCGTTATTATGTAGCCAGTAGATTTATCATGTTAAATTTCAGCGTGCTTAGTAGTGAATCGTGTATTCTACACGAAATAAAAAAAAAACGTATAACAGGCCAGCTTATATTACAACAATATCGTGCACAATATCTTCTCCATAGCTTTAACCAATTGATTTCATCTAATGACTAAAAGAGTGATGAAAGGAAAGCACTGGAATTGCACATAATGCCAACCGTGAAGAATAATTAAGACATCATACCATTTTGTGTCATCATGGTAGTTGTTGTAGGAGTAAAGTTTGTTGTTGTTGTATTGAACAGCACAGTTGTCCCTAGAAACAACCCCCGAAAAATTTACAATGATTATCATTTAGGTCAATGACATTTAAAGCTTGCTTGGTTCATTACTTCACACCATTTTTATAAAAGTTTTAAATGATATATAGGATAAACTAATCCTAACCAAATTTGTCGATAAGATTAATTAGATTTATAAGCTCTAAATGTAGAAAAGGTAAAAAGAGACAACAATGTAAATAAATCAAACAAGATGCTTGTGTATACTTTTGTATTATTCAAACAAGGGACCTCCTGTATGACAGATCATAAATACATAATACAACAGGGTTCAAAACATATAGTTTTTGTGAATCTTCAACTCATAAACAGTCAATGTTCTATAGATAAATGCATTTTAATACGTAAAATAATTTTCTATAAGTAGTACATAACATAATTCACATTTTGAAAAGACAAAAGAAAAGATATTTACATGCCATTCAAATGTAACAGCTGCACAAAAACGGAGACATATTATATTCAAGAGTAAACCTAACAGTTACCGCATTGGAACGGTCAGTCGACAAAAGGGCGGACTCGGGTGATTAATCGATTAACATAGCTCATACCATTCAATGTTAATTCCAAACTTATTGGACATAAAACTATTCTGAAGCTTTTATCGAAACGGAACTGTAAGCACAGTTCGGGGATCGTCAGCATCAGGCCTCTCGTTCAAAAGAAGTAGTTAAAAAGTATTGGTAGATTTTTAGATGTGCGGGGATCGTACAAAAACTAGCTATATATCCGGCATAGAAAACAATGAAATGACCAAGAAAATACTCGTAGATGTAGGTTTGGACCACCTTGCATATCTTACACTGAAATCGTCATTTTCCGATTTAGTATTTGTAGTCTTATTAGGTACCGTCGTTAATTGTACTCGCTTTCTGCAAGGGCAAATTTCAATCAGTATTCTATTCATTAAGAACGCACCGGCACAGAAAATGTAGCACACACATCTGGTATCTGCTTTATTTATAAGTTCGACTGCAAGACGCTTTGATGCACATGCAGTCCACGGTTTTGTGTTCACTTGATAAAAGTAATACGCAGTATATAATGCACACCAAAGCCGTATATAAAATAATAAGAAAAGTGCTGAATCGTGTCCAGTAGACAGTAGAAGAAAAATGTTGATGATTAAAAGTAATGATTTTAAAATAATATTTAAAGTTATACATTTTCTTTTATTCTGGTTATGTATTTGTAGCTTTTGCTTCCTTACATGTGTAGGCCAAGTAAACATTTTAATTTTGTTTTAGAAAAGCAGAAAATAGAAAATGATAACATGTATTAGTTACAGAACACTGAATACAATTGCATCCAAGGTATGCATATTGACATGCAAATAGAATTCTCAATGTCTTCCTAAATACCCTATAGACATGTTCAACAGTGTGACCACACTTAGAAAAAAATCTATAATTTGTATATTGTAGTTACTATCTGAAATGTAATTTGATCTGATATGTATATTCCTCATACAGTAAGGAGTAATGTATTGTGTAGATTTAGCAACAAGGTTCTATTCAGTTATAAAAGATATTTTGGTTGTATACAATATATCATGGCAAAAAATCTGAAGCAAGTACAATAATCGGTAATCTGAACTACCACTAGACAAAGGCAAACAAGGTAAATGTAAAATTGGTGAAAACAAAGAGACGCGACATAACACACAATAAGAAAAAACGGCAGCTACTGCCATGGAAAGGTCAATCGACAACCATTTTAACACATTTATGTACTGTTGGTAATTAAGAAAAATGTCCACTGTAACATGCGTGTCGTATGATACTTATATGCACGAATAACGGAATATAAAAATTACTTTTATAAGAGAATATACATTTCTACAGCATAATTAAATAGTACTGGGCATGGCTTTATATTTCCTATTTTTAGTATTACACATACATTCCATTTGTAAAAAAAAATATCATCATCAATACAAGTACGTAATATATGCCATTTAAATGACACGTGGCTTTGTAAAATCAGTATAACTGGACAATAAAATGTTCAATTGAATATTTATTAACAATTTACATTCACATTACATTTAACGTATTTAAATATGCTAATTAAACACAACTGACTATAAATACGAATAACTTCGGTAAATAAAAGTGCCACTATTTAGCATATATATTTACATCACCGTCAGACAAACATATATAACACATTTGGTTTTTAGAGCGGGAGGTCACACCAAACCAATAAAATATGGAACGAAGTCATAAATGGGCTCATTGAATAAGTCCATTATGCGTTTTCGAATTATTTTCATGACATCCAACCATGCTCCTTTTTGCCATTTTGTTTCTTACTACGCACAACATAAACAGGACGTCGCATCAGTAAGCGAATTGCACATAATTGTGTTTGTTATTAAATTCCATTCACGTTACAGTTCAATGTTTGTCGGAGCTTTTCCTTGACCTATCAGAGGCGTCGCTAAATTATATATTATTCCATCCTCTACATCTATTTATTGTAAAAATGTGTTTGCAATTATCACAGGCGTCTCCAACAAAATTTGCCAACAAATATTAAGAGAGCATTTATATTTTCAGATCCTCATTTACTAAATTTTGTTTTATGTTAACATAGACATTATACAAAGTAAGGCAACAAATGGCTATTTCAGTCAAATCAAAATTTCAGAAAATCCTTTAAATAGTTTAAAAAGTTGGTCGATGGTGAATTTCTTGTGACAAGCGGGTGCGTTGGTTGAAGATGACTCAAAAGGAGAAAATTTGTTCTGTTCTATGTAACATTCAAATGATATCTCAAAGGTAATATTTATTTTCGTTAAGCAGTTGTTTTAGTGAATTTGATAGTAAAACAGAACACATATGACGTTCGGTTTGTCAAAGTTGAGACAAAAAAGAGCATAAACTGTTTCATCTTCTAAAATAGAGAGCAATATATTGTGGTTTAAGATAATTTTACAAAAAATTGATAAACATGTGTTCAACAGAATATTCAACAGTCAAATATCAGTTGTTTCGTACCAAATGCATAGATTCCGAAACAATGATTACATGACTCTAGTTTATTTCAAGAGAAAAGTAACGCTGGCCACAATGCTCAAGCAGTGCGATGTTGATTTTCAAGCTTAAAAAATGTCTACAACTTGATGAATTACATGTCACACATTAGACTTAGCTATCGTTCATATTTAAACTGAAGAGTAGTATTAACATTGTGATAAATAACTGATCTAATCATTGTGCCCCAGTTGCATTATTTAATGTGTACTGTTACGTTCGTGGTGTCATTACACTTGTTGCCATGTTTCATGTATGTAATTCGATTAGATTGTTAATTGTAACATCATTTAAATGTTACGTTATTTTAAGTCTTTTCAAATTAAGAAAACCTGTTTCCGAATAACATTCCGTTACTGGTGTCAACATCTTATATGCGTTAAATTTCAAAATGAAAATAGTAATTGTCGTTAGCTGCGGCATCCTGTGTATAGTTGTCTGTCTCGGTTTGATCATTACTAAGTCGCACATGTACAAATGAAAATGGAAGTAGAACTCATAGAAAGCCTCTCTCATACCCTAATTTCTTTCTTGTAATTTATCAGTGCAAAATGACTCTGTGCCCACAACTGTAACTGTCCGTATAGTTTGTGTAACAAACATAGGTTGTCTGTCACAATAGATTAGAAATTTGTATTTAGTATTTATCCACGTTACATTTCCTCGCATTGTTAAGCACTTCTCTAATGACTATTTAAAACAGATTGGCTTGCGTTGAAATGTGAAACAAATAAATAGGGAAAGAAACAACAACACAAAAAGGACTGATTAATATTCAAGGCCTCAGGGACAACATGAAAAATGGTGAGCATTTTTACCTTCATATGTATTATGTCCTTTCCGTATTACGCACATAGTGCCAGCAATAGTATAATATTCAGGTGTGTTTCACCGCAACTTAAAACTACATGGACGTTTTAACGACATATTACTGGTAGGAAACACGAAGGTAATACGCTGAAGCATTTTTACATATTGCAATTAATTTATTCATTAACAACTAGTTGTCTCCGCTGCCGTCAAGCAAATCGAGTTGTCGCTAATGATTTGTGTAACATGCATATGAGTTTTACAGTTATCAATAGAAACATAAGCTTCTCGGGCTTCTATTTTAGAGGGTACCTTGCCTTTTGGAATGTGAATTTATACACTTTTTTGCTTAATCCATTTTCGTTTGCTTTGTTTGCATCCTTATTTCAAAACTTGGAATGTGTCTTTACTATATGACCATAACTTATCTGAAGATAAGACAAGTGTTACTTATTACTGAGAAGTGCCATATATTGTATCAAACGCGGCATGATAGTATCGCCGCAAACTTTGTAGTTTCTTGAGCCACAGCAAATAAACATGAAATACATGACACAGCCTTGAAATTAAAAAAAATACTTTTGGTATCCACAATACTTACACGTTAATTGCTAATATTTAGGCGATGCACTGGAGCAAGACCCCAATAAGATGAAAAAATCACTGAAGTTTGCTCATGCGGCAAGCACTAGTAGTTCGTTTGGTAATTTTTAAATTGTAAATATGAGGCATAGTTTTCGATTTCTTTCTTCGATGATACCCCGACAAGTAATGCACCCGGCGTTTGACATTTTATCCTTACATAGTCATACTTACAGTGGACTGCCTCTCGGTACGTCCTGAGATATTCTCACATACGCAAATAGCTAAGAAAGCATAGTGACCTTACTCAGATTGTCTATTTGCAAAAGCAGTACAAAAACAGGTCAATAACTAGAATCATTTTCACGGCAAAGTGGTTGATTGTACATTTAAAAATCTAGTCCAAAATGTGCTCGATTAAATTATGAGTGACCAAAATCAGAGTTCAAACTTATGGGTTACTGTACTCTGTACTCATTGATATCACTGTAAGTTAACTCAAAACAAAACAAAAATATGATTTGGGCTTCTATACCATACTACGTACCCATATTTTACGTTCGAAATCAATCATCCGGTAGCTTTGATGTTAATGTAGGGACAAGCATACGGAAGTCATAATCATGGCTCTTGCGCATTGCGCTTTCAGAAACACATATAGTTCACCTTTGTCCATCCGGTAGATTTTAGGTTAAAACTAATCAAATGGTAATACTTCAGTTCGACACAATTTGTTATGGTGCACTTCATATCAGAAAGCGTCAATGTCTCCAGTGAAGTTATTCTATCATGTTCAAATTATTCTCCGACTTAGCATCTCGGACTGACGAACCAATAGGCAAACTGACAGATACAACACAAATGGACTATATGCCCCTACATATTCTTGATTTTTTTACTGGCGCAAATCCAGGCAACATTATGCAATGTCAACGTTGCATTTTTATATTTTATGAGACCTTCGTATAATATATATATTAGGCTATATTACGTGAAAAGTGAAAATGTATTATTGCTTAATGTAGTCTTGCTTTTTTATAATGTAAATTGTCAATCAAAACATATTTGAATAACGTCTGTTCAAGTGTAAGTTTTCGCAGTTCGCTACTTTCCGCTGATGTCAGACGTCATCTTGCCCCCTTCACTTCAATACAGCACCTATAACTGGTGGGCAGCTATATTGTGCCACGCCATTTTATGTCCAGGAAAGAGACCATTGCTTATTTTAAGTGCTGTGTGCAGTACGGCTGGACACAATGCTTTCCTTGTGATAACGGCGGCTACAGTACAGATACTTCCGGTAGAACCATTATAGAATACATCAATGACCAATATGACAAACATAACAGCTGTAATAGCACCTCAGATAACGGATACAATCATTCAAACTACCTCTTCATTTTAATTGCACATGTATGCTATCGTAATTCCTGCATTTATTTCGTCATAATATTTAAATGGATTTTAAATACAAACAAAGATAAGGATGTGTAATTTATAAAACAGATTACAAAGATGCATAGATCACAAAAAATATATGATAGGTAGAAAGGCATCTTTATAAATGGTCATCTTTGAAATCAAAGTCTCTGACTTCTAATGATTCTCATTTTTATGTTACTTGGGCAATGTGGCGGTTAGGTAATAATCTCCCACATGTGATATACGTTATTAACATTAATCAATTAAAGCGTGCGTAATTTTGAGAATTGATGTTTTTTTATAATTCTTTACAGAACACGGAGTATTTGTTTCAATTAACATGTGTTCCTATGATATTTTGCTTTTGCATATCGAAAATATGATACTTTTACCAATGTTATAGCGTTTTTAATTTTATCTCGGTTTGTCTTTACATTTAATGACCACTGTACATATCGACGTTTGTAATCTGCTTCAAGTCATAAACACATGATAGGTTTATTCGACATCTCAGAACGTACATGCATAGACTGATATATTAATAAAGTGGTTTGTATCGTAAAAAAATAATAATTGTCCTTATAACTAGAAGTATAATTAGAAATTACAATTTTCTTTCTGTGATAACATTGTAATTTTAAATTAAATAATTACAATACATTTAACAAATCCATTTGCATTAAAGTAGCATACAGTTAGTATCAATCTCGGATGAGAGTAAATAAACAATATGCTGTAAACATACGATGTTTGGAGGACGTTGTAAAACACAAATAAAAATTGTTTAGATATATGAAGGCGGGGTAGAATAAACGGAAAATATATAGATGTATTACGGCGGGATGGAAAAAAACACGCTAAATAAGAGAATATCTCATATGTCTGCTATTTACGGAATTTCAATTCCATATAATAGATTTAAGACACATGGACAAAAACTGTTTGCAATGTAGATCTACATCTTGCCAGATGAACTTGAAGGCTTTGATGAGAATACACAGTTCTCTCCCCTTATGTCACGGGCTCAGTTAGCATCGTAAAATATATCCGCCTTAAAAAGTAGAGCGTTTTTTATAAGTAAGTTAATATGTTTCATGAATTTAAAGATTATGACCTACCATAACGGAGGAACGACATTTATAATACCAAAAAGACGTGTAAACTTTGTTATATAGCGGATAGTTATGTTCACTGTGAACGCACTGATGAGCATTTTAATACTTACAACAAAATGACAGGAAGCAACGTTTGACTTGCAAACCACGTCTTTTGAATAAAACGTTTATATTGAAAATATACGCACATTGTGAACTTAATAGTAATAATTACAATTTGCAAGAGTTACAATTGCCACTTCATTGTGTAATATTGATGAAATGTGTTTATTTGTGTTTTATTGTATCCATACAAAAATATAGACTTACTATAAGAGCAATTGGCCGCTGAAAATAGTTGACGGTTGCAGGTAAATAACATTAAAAATCGGATACATTTTAAATTCCTTACATTGTTTCCGCTTAAATAATTGTTATAGAAATAATGATAATTGTTTAAACGTGTTCCCCATAAACTTTACAGTATAATGTTTTACACTAATATCTGCCTAGACAGCCGGAAGTAATATGGTAAACAGATACTGGTTCTACTGGGGAGCGTTTTTTTAATTCTTTGTTAGATCTTTGTATAAATTGGTTAGGCTAGTATTTCTAAACTCACTACTGTTTTAATATTGAGGGCATTTAAAGAGGTGGTTACATGATTCAAGCCATCACCAGTAACACAACGAACAGTACAAACCTACTCTTCAGCTTCACTATACTCAAGCCCTGATATGTAATTCAGTTGACTTGTTTTAAGATTATTTTTTTCTGTGAATTTGGGTTATTTGAATCCCCGTAGGTTCACAATGGAGACGACTATTGTATTTAAAGCGACAGGTGATCAAATTAGCTACCCTTTTTAGCACGTTTAGGCTCAACAACTATGCAATAATATACGACATGTGTATAAGGCAGTAATAAAAAGAACACAGCTTAGCGTGATGGTCACAATATAATTCAATATTTTATGTATGTACTAAAAGTGGTTTCGTTCAGAGCTACGTTTAGCTGTTTGTGATTATAATGTTCAACAAAATAACTTTTTATGTGCAGGTGTCTTTTAGGTAGGTGGCATTTTGTCAACATTGTCCTAAAGGGACATGTAAACTTAAACATGTTATTTCTTGCATCTTGTCAATCCTTTGGGAATATAACCGTGTTGAATAATGTTTATAAGAAGGACATGACTGCTCTATATAAATGGTATAGATATTTTAGAACGGTGTCAGATATCCCTGATTTAGTGTCATTTATCGTCCTATTGTTTCTTGTTTGTTTTATTCTGTGGGATCAATATGTATTTAAAGCCGTAAAACGCAGTATATATGTGATACCTTTATTTTGTCTTCCATGACTACACATTTACCGTGCGTTATTACTTTCCTGTTGGGTGTTAACCTTATTGAATATAGGAGGAAAACAAACAACGTTTTATGCATATATACATGTACTATACCGTCTACATACGGAACTCCACCCTGGCTATTTATTCAACACTTTGTGCTACAAACGTCCAAACAGGAAATCTTATCATAAACTTGACATGTTTTTATGATTTTATGAGTTTAAAAGCATCTTTTTATTCAAAGCCATATGACAATTTTTATTTGTACTGAAATACATTAATTACATATGTTTATAGTTGTTGTAATTTTGAAATCATTATATTTGAATTGCCGAGTTGCGTGTATTTAAATGAGACAGTTTAATAATCTTTGAAAGAACAAATGCAGTGTTTTGTAGGCTATATATATGCAACTTGATTTATGATGGCACATTTATTAATGTCTCACACACACGCACACATAAACAGACACACAAATACGCGCACACACACATGCTTTAACATCTTGAAGTAGACATCCGATTATTAATAAGAAATTCGCGTAACAATACACTATAAAATAAAAGTACAACAAACACCCATCCAAAGTTAAGCTAATAATAAAAATACAGATGTTTGACGTTGACAGAACTATAAAAAGATCTGTAGATCAGTGAGTGGAAACATCTTGTAATTCATGTTCATTCTCTTATTCATATTCAATCGGTATTTTATCGCATTTTTAAACCTTCTATGTCTATTAAACTCCACCAAGTAGCGCTAAGTATAAGTTAGTAAAAGCGACAATCTCTATATCATACTGAAATGTATAAAATAATAGTGACGTTTTAAAGCCATGCCTTTCAAGTGTAGTCGATTTGATAGTTTGTATAGATTGTCAGATTATAGTGCATAAGGTCATCGTATGTGGATTTTCATAGAACGTTTCTTTTTCATGTTGAATATCCAAAGAACCTTTTTTAATTATCAAACAGCAATAAACAATCTTATGTGCTGTTTTCCTGCATGCTCATGTTGCACCAGAAACCGGATTAATTTAAATAGTATTATGATATTATTTGTAAACACTTTTCGTTTGTAGGTAAGCCATTTATCATTCTGAGAGATCGTTTCAAAGCCAATTAAATGGGAAGGTTTGGGCAGGTCATTCATAGGTTTAAACAACATGTGATATTTTTCTTCCGCTTTTAATGTCTTTAGTCAACTTGATGTGAAAACAAAACATTATTTCCTGCTGAAATAAAACACTCACCGCCCCAACCGTCAGGTAACAATTGGAAGTTAATTAGTGAATGTTCATAGATAAAGCAGAGTCCTCTATCCCAAATCTTAACAAATGAAACATATTAACAAATGTGTTGCAGGCTACCGCTCTATAATCCTTTGATGTCACTGCTTGAAATGAACCCGTTATATTCGAGAACCTACATTGCTTTTGAATTAAAAGATGACCACCGGACCCTTTACATTTAAGAACTTGCATTGCTTTTGAATTAAAGGCTGCCCATTGGACCCTTTTCATTCAAAACTTTTAATTGCATTTAAATTACAAAATGTCTGGACTGATTGACGAAAACTCATAATAGGGATGAGCAAAACCTACATTTGTGGATAGTTACTGCTGGAATTGTGCCTAGTTGTACCCTCTAAAGGTAATGTACCTTGAGCAATGGGTATTGTCTTAACAGTTAAGTAAGAGAACATAATAGATATAACTTCGTGGGCTTAGCTGCCTTTTAGTACGATGTGTATGTCATTTAAAGATACATCATCGGTCATGTTTGTTTTCCTTATAGGATCTATTTACATACGCTTCTCAATACTAAAATTTTGGTTAATTGATTTTGATAGTTTTCTATATTTTTACAACGATTTAAAATCATTTTCGTGTTTGAAAAATACACACCTTTGCTTTGTTTTGAATAACGTCACTACTATTGCGGCCTATTTCGTTTTTACAGATGTCATTATACATATGCCTTTGGGTAGTTCAAAGTGTTTTTTCTCTCGTAAGACCTTGTCATGTTTCCCTATTTTCAAGTAACAGTCAACTCCCTTAGTCAAAGTTTAGTCGATAAACTTTTGGCTCTTTCACTTTGTCCAAACTTGCACCATTGATAATAAATATTCAGTCTGTAGAAATCTTAAATAAATGCATGTAACTGTTGAACATACATTATACCGTCTTATTTTTTTATTTACAAAGTCAGAGGAACCCTACCTTACGTAGAGTTGTTTGGTGCTTTTTCAAGAGTGTAATAAAACGGGTCGTTTCCGCTGGAACTATCATTCGCCGTAATTTTATACAAAGGATGGTTCTCAATATTTCCATCCTTCAATCCCTGCGATACTACTAAATCATTGACCTTCCTGTTCTGGTTGCTTTCACTTTCCACTTTAAGTTCCCGCTGTTCAGTTGTTAAACAATCCGCAATAGCGTCTCGTATGACATGCCCAATGTGGGAATAGTCATCCCCAGACGGGCCAATATTGGCCAAGGTTCTACCGTCGACCGCTGTGTTGCCAATGTGAGAATATGCATTGTCATCGTCTTTTGGCTCATCAGAATGGCTTTCATTTAATTTGTCTAATTCGATGTGATTATATTCAGATCGTCCACTTTTAATAGTCATTCCTTGGTAAGTGTGAGATTCGTTGTTTTCTTTGCTTGTTATGTGTGAATATGTATCATTACCTGAAGCCGACTCACTTTTGTCAGCACAAGCCGCATAATCAGAGTCGATAAGTGGAGACACATTTGGTCTTCCGTATGGTGGATCGTCAATAGGATAATTGACATGGTTGTACGTCGGGCCATCAGTAATTGTGAAAGTGCTAAGACTTATTGTGTTGTACTCGCCATCGCCGTCTGCAGTTCTGGAGTGTCGCAATGCATTTACAGAGAAAGTGTTAACTTCAGGACAGACGACATCTTGAGGAAGGTTCTCGTTGTACTCAGGGCGAATCACAGTCTTATCGCCAACGTTTCGGGCTTTTCGTTTCCTTCTGTAAGTAGAAATGATCAGATAAGAGTATCCCATTGGATATTCCATTATTCTTTTACACAAATCGACAATATAATCAACAAGCAAAAGCAAGCGAATTTCAACGGGAAATACCAATAGTATATCTGGGCAGAGGACTTACAACTTTGCATACGAGGTCACGCCCGCCATGTTGAAAATGCACAGACAAGATGTCATCTTCAACGATGAGAATCGTTCTGCTTTTTAAGAACATTTTGTGATGAACATGTTTGGTTGTTGTATGTTGTTTACTCATTCGCTTTTGAACTTCATAGGCGGTAACTGTTGGGTTTGCTTTTTATGTTCAAAACACTTCACAGATTTGTTATTTTACATTTGGCTTTCATGTGAATACCTTTGTCCTGTGCCATTTCGAATTTTTGGTATATGTTGCAATGCCCATATGGCTTTGGATATATTCTTTTTCATGTTCACAACACTGTTGCTTGTGCAGTGTGGCGGTCGTTAATAATCTCCTCATGCATGTAATCTATGCTGTCATTTACATCATCCTATAAGGATTGTTACGTGTATTTCCTATGATGGACATTGGTTTGTCGATTCCATCTTCACATAAACAAGATGCTACAACTATTTACCCTTCTCTGGTCATCTTTTTCTTGATTCTAAATGTCATTTTCATTTATAAACAACACGTTTTGTGTAGTTCCTCTAATTGGACTAATACCTCTCTCTTTTCTAAACATTATGTAGACAATATTTTTCAATAACGTCACTACTTTTGTTATAACCTATCAAAGAAAACATCTGCTCCTGGACAGGTTTTTATTCAAATATAGATAAGCTTTCTTATTTTGTCTTGCATTTGAGAAACCAATCATTAAGTGCGAGGTTAGAGGTCTGTAAAACCGGTTTAAGCACATCATATTGTCGAATGACCGTTCCAAGGCCGTAATTGTCGGGTTTGCTCTTTTTGTTACACGATTCATCGCAGATTTGTTTTAGTACATTTGGCTTGCTTGTGAATGCCTTTGTCCTGTGCCTTTCTAATTTTGATATACGTTGCAATGCCCACAGGGCTTTGTCATATATTTTGTACCATAATTTGAGGAGCAGATTTTATGGTTCGCACTGAACTAGCCAGTTTCCGCCCCACTAGTTGACAGTACTTTTTTATTTACCGTTTAAGGGCCACTTTTCTCCTTACATATGGCTCCAGAGTATCGGAATGATTAAACTGATTTCAATGGAACCGATTTTTTTCTGTCAAAATGTGGTTGACTTTACTTTTGCAAAAACTTTATGCGGTCTTATATGACAGCGTGATCAACATTTAACAAAAACGGGCGTTTGTCCTTTCGTACCCTTGTATTTTTGTAATTAAATAAAGAAAAGTAAATAAAATAAACAACAAATTTTGGTTGTTTTTAACTGTCTATTCCGGTCGGTAGGTATGTAGCCTATGCAAGTTTTGTAGGGATAACATTCATATTGCTTTAAAAATTGACGTATAAATACATCATAGCATTTACTTAATCTTATGGTGAGTTATATTCACAGACTAGCAGCAACTGTGTATCTATAGACCATCTGACTGCTGGCCCAAGTCATGGAAACTCACCTAGAAAGAAAGACAGGCACCGAACACATCTTCTAATTCATAATAGCCAGGGTAAGTTTTAAAACTACATGTAAGATATGTATTACTTTTTTTAGAAACTTATGGTCACTACAAATTTATTGTTAGTACATATTTCATAATCTCACTAACAATGAGGCTAGCAAATTATAAATACACATTTCCATTATTCACAACTTTACTTAAAAATACTCACTACACCACACGAAAAACTGCTTAATAGCTGCTTGCTTTTTAATTACTTAAAAGTATGTAATATACGTCCATATGCTGACTTTAATCCTAATGCAACCAGTTTTTAATATCGATTGATCCATTTATAACTAAAAAGGCAACACGTTGTCGAATGTGGGAAAGCTGGTGGTTACCAGTTAAAACTTAGAGGTGGCTCAGAGTGTATGTTGATGTCCTGGTTTTAATGAAAACTTGTGGAAGGGTCTCTCAGCTGACACCATCTATGGTCTTTCTTCACAATAATAACTGAACATTACTATAGTTATCATAATGGTTTTGCTGGGTTATATCTTAACAATACAAAGAAAGAAACGAAATAATGGATTACAATATCATCACAACTGAAAACATAGTGATAAATATGACTAAGCTGTATTTCAATAGGTATTAATAATCAATTAACTGATGTCTTCGGGTTGGGACAATTAATATGCTGTGTTTCAATGTGTTTCAAAATATTTTCTTATTAGAAGCTTAAATATCTTAATAATATTTATCGATCCATGTTTGAAAATGGAACTATTTTAACTTATTGTGACATTCATAAATAGTATAATTATATGCCTAATTGTTATGAAGCAATTGGAATATATTTATAAAGCACAGATCAAAAAAAAACGTCTAAATGTGAACTGTTATGTAATTTAACTGTGTTCAAGCCACTTTGATGATGGTATCAAAATGTTTTGCATGATAAATTGTATCAATAATTCACAAAAGAAAATCATCCCTCACGCATTCTCAAGCTATTACAAGTGTTTAATTAAGGACAAAACTACCCTCAAGTAAAGATTGTTCTTGTATATTTACTTAATTTGTTAAACAATTATTATAATATGTTACTTGAATTACTATTGACCTTGGAAAAATAGTTGGATAAGCATTTTGACTATGTACTATGAAGAATGTTACATTTTTAATAAATATTTCAGTGATGGATTAAAATGGTATCTGTTCATACATGTACAGAGTTGATTTTGTATTCTTCTTATTATTTTAATGATACCTATTAACTTTCACTGCCTAAAGCATGCCGCGAACCCCTGACATTATACCACAATATTCTGACACTAGGTCAACCAGTCGTTGTACTACCCAGAGAAAAGTACGACACATGCAAAACGTTACGAAGCCATTAATAAAAGATTGTTTCTTTTTGTAAAAGGAATCAAATGCAATGTTTTTATTAAATTTTGCTTAATAATAATATTGGACTACTATATATACATACTTATTAAATGTTAATGTGTTAATATGTATCCTTCAAAATTGGTTGACTTTCTTGTCTTTGAGTTTAAAAATGCGTTATAAAGTAAGTCAAGATTATTTCTTACAATTGTTATTTTTGAACTCCTCTTACAAGGTCATGAACCAATTTATTTGTTATTGTTTTGTTCTGGTCGTCCAACTGCCAGTGTACAATATACATACAAATTACTGTCGATGTTATGTTGATATACAACCCACCATCATCGTGCCAGTAAATTCTGTGCATTTTGATTCTAGAAAAGAAAAAAAAAACATCTTAAATTTTGGTTCATTAAGTTAACGAGAACAGTTATAATGGCAATGCCTGCTGTTTTTATATAGGGTTAATGCAAAATATAATATAGTTTGTGCAATAACTGGAAGATAGCATAACTTCCAAAACTGTTGTTGTTTTAAGTTTACACATGAAAAAAGGCACATTAAATAACAAATATGTTAATTATGTTCATATTGGCAACTTTTATCCCCTACTGGTATGAAAAGTCCCAGTTTTTTGTCAGGTTGGAACATCCCAGCTAAAAGACCTACCCAAATGAAGTTGTCACTTTGTGGAATGCAAAACCACCCCGTAAGGGTTGAAGTCGTGTATTTGAATAAAGGTACTTCCTAATCAAAACAAAAGATTATTTTCTATGTAATTAATGTATTATGTACAGTAAAGTGCTAACAATTCAGGAAATAAAAAATGAAAACCAAACTGGCTATATTGGAAGCTGGAAAAACTCTTTACAAACATAACTTATGACGACTTAAGACTATAATTTCTGTCACAGCACTTTTATATTTCAGTAAATTTACCAATTTAGGTACAAAACATTTCAATATAGTCTTCAAACCATTCTTTAAGTCTTTAATACATATACTATTTTGATCACCAGTTGACAAGACAGAATAACTATTAACACAAATTACATTTGGGCTGCAGTGGTTCTATCAGGACCTTTATCTGGGGTCTTACTTCACCACAGTTGGATATCATTATAAAGAGCACAATTATGTCATTGTGATGCATTTCAAAACCAAAAAAAAAATATGAACAGTTGAGCTGTGCAGTTAGCTGCTTAAGGGCATCTTTTAATGGAAGACTGGACTCGGGTCTCAGTTGCGGCGAAAACTTGATGTCAATTACTGCTTGTATTTTACAATATTATCTCATGTCTGTCTTTCTAAATTTAAACATCTAACGGCTCAAGTGATGAAAACTAAATTCAGCCTTACCTTGGGTGATTGGTCATTGAGCATTGACTTATCTGGCACTAATTCATTTCAAATATTGGATGAAGTCATCAGGTTTTTCGTTTGCTATAAACCCATTTGAACAGTATTTTAAAGCTCTGTATATATGATAAGAATGACAATATTCTTTCTAATTTATTGAATGATTTGTTTATTAAGTTTAGGCTTTGACGGATATCTAATAAAACGTTTTTATTAAATCGAAATTAAACAGGATCGGAAAAAGTGAGCCTCCTCAAGATTCGGACCAATTCTACTTGATCGCTATGCTAACTGAGATAAAGCGGCCCTGTAAACAAGATATCAGTGAAACTGCTGCACTTCCCTCTCCTAGCACAATGATATTCACTATGAATCTCATCCTTGGTTCTACCATAGACCACCGTTTCCGATCAAAACACAACCAGGCCATAGCACAGTAGGCCATAGCACAAAATGTAAACAGCGGCAGAATGAGAACTCGAACCACCGACCTATCCAATACTAGCGGGTCCCTCTGCCGAGTGAGCTATAGAGGATCTATTAACAAATTAATATATTTATGAACGATTTACGTTAAAGAAGTGAGCAGTAATGCAGTATTCAATAAATACATGTTTTATAATGGTCCAACAACAAACAAAAACGTACCATTCAAAATAAAAATCGAATTCATAAAGGAAGATTCTTACGAGTTTACAAACGCTGACAAAGCGAAAGTAGAAATTTGACCTACTCGTTGTATGGTGATTCCTTCTAGCAGTGGTGGGTTCGTGAAATCCGTTTTCTTGTTTCGTCCTACGACTGAATCGGTTCTGGTTAATCTTCCTATTTTATTTGTATTCATCGCACAGTTTTTACTTTTTAATCGACACTTTCTCTTCGATTCAGCCAAACAAGCGTTTCGGTATTCCCATGTTTATACATTCGCAATTGCCTTAAGGATCAACTGCGCATGCGTTATGAATAATCAGGAGGCAAGGAAATCGGGATTCTCACGAGCTCGTCGATTGTACGTATATCGATGACAATCGTGGTCTAATTTTTGTTCTGTTATGCTCAAAATTTGAACATCTTCAAATGGAGGGCTTTATTTCCGCATGCAAAGTTTTTGTCTACTTTTTAGGTGATTTCTAACAATAGGTATCTTAAATAATGCAAGTTATCCTTTAAAAACATGGCCTACAGCAGTAGCAGACTACAGCACAGCACTTAGTGTATTTGTGTATGTTTGTGTGCGCGTGCGTGTGCGTGTGTGAGGGTGTATACGTGTTCTGGTGTGCACGTGCGTGCTTTTGTTTATATGTCGTTGGTATTATTTGGCAACATTAAAATGGCACGCACACATATTCGCTGGTTCCAGTAAACCGCTGACGGTTTAAATTCTATAAAAAGAATGAGATTTCCCATGCATGTGTTAATATAAACACGAACAGTCTCAGAAGTTTTCAGATTACATTTTTGACTTAGTTAGTGCCATTTCAATATTGCCAAGCTCAATAGGATTGTGCGTATGGAAATTTAGCATGACAAAGGTCAACTGTGAGGTTACACAGAAACACCGAAGTAAATGTGACATTTGTCGATCTTCCATTTACTAAAAATCAGGCTTTGATATAAAAATCAATGACTTATAATCATACCTTGCTACGATGACTATGGTTACTAAGGTAAGAACGACACAGAACAGCACAACCAAGGGAACTACGACGGATGTCACTGTCCTACTGGAAGACGGTTTCTTTTCATCTGGGTCACCTTAAGTTAGATTAAAACACATTATAAACATCACGTTCGTAAATGTTAAATTGACAATGTTGGATAATACATATGGTTTTGCACCCCCAGTGACACATGCTATCTGCGTACGCAAAACAGTCGGGAATGTACTTACAAGTTCCAAACGTGCAGATGGAAATAATCTTTAATTCATTTAAAAGTAGCCAATAAACAAACAAAAAAATAGAAGCGACGTAAGCACTTGTCAGCATACTTATGCAGGTAACAAAAATCTCAAAATGTAATGAAGCATCATCTGAAAAGTAATTGAGCGTTGATTATATCCAATACTATATGATATATTAACGTCAATAGTTATTTCGTTTATACCCGCGTAATATTATATATTAAGGTTACCCTGGTTTGTATGATCACCCATGCCACCCGTGCCTCCTGTTGTCGAGGTTATGTTTGTTGGAGTTGCCGAAAGGTTCGCTGCAGATGTCAAGATAACCGTGTTTGTTGTTGCAGAAGAGATAATGTCATATATATATCTACAGTATCCAGAAAAGGGATAACATAACAAATACAATAATTTCAAGGTTGCAGATAAAATAATACCTATTTTAAAAAAGACGCACACGTGATTTATATTATTGGATGTAAATTAGGTTAGCATATTTTAGGTTATGTAGATAATTACATATTTCGTTATTAGTATAATATTGCCTGCCCAATGAAACCAAAAACATGGGAACCATCAGTATTAAGAATAATGGTGTACGAACCGAGCTAGTCATTGCGTTTACACATTCCTTATTATCACTAGGCTACACACTAGAAAAATTCTAGTTTGAAATAATACAGGAATAAAACTTAATAGCAAAATAACTCTCTTACCCGTGCAGTTGTAATATACAATAACATTAGTCATTTCATTTTGTTGTGTAGTCCCCGGATGTGGTAGAGTGCTATTGCAGTTTGTTTTGTTCTGACATTCATGTATGATGAATTCTGGGATGGTGAAGCTGCTGTTGTAAGTATGTGTGCTGCCGTCACCACCACATTCATTTTTGTACGTACTATTGATCACCGTTATATTCTCTATGTCTATTAGAGAGTCAGTGCATAAGATCCGTACGGACCAATTGCATGCGACTGTTTGATTGTTTCCATTTCGGCTTACAAAGTAATGATGACTGATACCGGCATGTGTGTAGATAACTGAAACTTAAATGGTATACGCATGCATATATTTATAGTATATTTTCTAAGTGACTGTCATCTCAATAAATTTTAGGTCGTTTATATTTATCTGCTTTGACACTACTATACCTGGAGGACATGACATAAGAGTTAATTTAATACTGAGCATGTCAAACAAGTTTAATGAAACGATACAATTTGATGCTTTGTCGCGTTTAGTATCCTACATGTATATCCAACTGGTTGATAGTTTCAAAATTCAATAATCACAAATGATGGATTATATTTGTAATTGAAGTAAATCATCAGCAGTGTTTATGTAACATATAGTATTGAATTAAAATTTACATGAGTTTCGGCTCTGGAAGCGACGTAATGGGGGTGGGGGTGGGGTGGGGGTGGTGTTGTTTGGAAGACGTCACGACAAGAAATAAATGTGTGTTACTTTAAGAATACAACACAAATGTGCCTTATTATGCAAAAGACTGGCATATTGAGTTTGTTCTTAAACGATTGTTAAATAACTTTAGCTCAGTATCGAATGAGTTTTAAAGGGCACTTCTAAAGACTTTTAATGTTAAAACAAAACTGAAGAAAAGATAATGTATATTATAAAATACATATAATTTATAGAAGAAATCTTACCTAAGAGCCCAGCGAAAACCAGTTTGTCCATATTTTAGTATACGTTCCCACGCAAGCATGTCCCGAGATAACTGATGAAGATAGCAAAGATCAACCACTTAATATCTTCCTTCAAGGAAATGAGAAACTGTTATATGCCTTACATCACACATCAGGTTACGACAAAGATGAAATGATATTTGCCTTCTGCGTCATTGTATATGGTGTAAACAAATAGGACGTTCCAATTAATTGCTTTAAACATACACGAATACCTTTCTGTTTACGTATTTTCTCATGATATTGATACAATGTACTCTTATAAATCATAGAACTTTACGTCAGGTATACTGCTCGGCAGTTACGTTTCCGACAGATCAAAGGACTTTAAAAAATATTAATCATTTTGATTAACGTAGGCTTTTATAAGCGGATATGGCACATGTATCCACAATACAAAAACGCAATTTTTAATATACTGTGACGTTAGACAGTACACATATTACAGTTTTTAGAAAATATATTTCAAAAGATGAATAGGTGAATAGTTTTGAATACATGTTTATAAGCTCTTTCTATATAACATTCTTTGAATATCCCGGATGATACATTTTCTTTGTCCCAGCAATCAATGTAATCGACAGTTGTTCGCATATATGTTTTTTTTTTAAATTATCTTGTAACAAACACCCTGATCCGAAATCGGGTATCCGGTATCCGGACGTCATCTCTTCCTTCGTTAATCTGACAATATTGCCAGCGTAAAAGCAACAGTCGCCATTGTCTGCATGGTCTACTTAAGTTGGCAGCGTTATTTTTCACAGTCAGATAAAGTGGATATCATCATACAATTTCAAAGCATGGCAGTGGTGACTATTGATACTTTATGTAAACAATGTAGAGGGTTAACATATAATATTTTCGTTAATTGGAGTCGAATGATGGTATTTTAGTCACGTATTTCCGGAGACATGTCACTGCCAGGCGTATTTATACAACTGCACACATGTTTATGCCTTAAATTCCCTAACGGTCAATAGAAATAAACGTAGTGACACCGAAGGATGGACGGATACTACGTCTGATCGCTGACGTGGAATATCCTGCCGCACGTACACCGGATGTATGTACCCGGTCGGGGTACAGTCGAGTCAAAGGAGGATGTATGTCAATGTTGTAAAAAATGCGTAGCAACTATTAAGTTTTTACTATTCTGATATATGAGTTTTTATCAGCATGGACATAACTAGGCATGCAATTTTAATATCTAAAACAAATTATATGTGATATTATTTTTCATAATTGAGGCATGCGAAGAACTTTTACGGCTGCTGTACGGTGTTCCTTGTGTTCTGTACGATTTAGCTGCTCGCTGAGCACAAGCCATACATCAATTTTGCTTCTTTTATGAACTGTATATATACCAACTGTGCTGTTTACCAAAATTACGAGAACAATACGCCGCCCTGCGGATTCCACAAGGTGATCGTACAATGCCTCAAAGTAAAAGTTTTTTCTTCAAATTCAATACACGCCATGCGGCGAACGTAGCTAATGGTATTGTCATACGAGGTGACCGTCAAATTTGTACAGAGGACGTTGAGTTTATAGAATTCCTAGGATCTTCGAACGCAAAAAAAACAACAACATAAACACTGAATAAAAAAATGTTCTATCATACAGTTTTTGTTGTTTTCTTATTAACTCATTATCGTTAAGAAATAATAGTTAAGCCTCGACAATAAAAATGACGCCGCTAAATGTGGATTTAAACTACATCGTAATTTTCAAACCGGTGTCTAATGAACCAAGTTTGAAAAATATAAATTGGAGAAAATCTCATTGTAATTAACAAATTAAAATAACAATGGTGGGAGCGATCTGTTGATTGCATTTAATGTTACAAAATACTTAGACAAATTCTGACAATCTAGCTTAGGTTTAATATTCGGGGTTTTGATAAATGTCTCTATTATAAATAGTTTTCCCATTCACTATGCAAAATCACTAGCAGAGCGCATAGATATGTTGTAATACCAAGAACAGTACTAATTGTTTAAATGTCCTCCTCTCGCATTAACCCTTTATTGTGACACTTTGATAAATGTTTTCAACTAAGCACTATTAGTTACAGTTGATTGAACTTTATTTCTTTATATTCTAAATAACAATATTCTGTTGGCTCGTCTGAAACAATTATTTTTAAACAGAATAAAATAAACATGGCCGTAAATATAAACAATTTTCATTCAGCCAATACTTGTTCGTGGTAAACCATCTTTGTATTAGTCAGCAGCATACATGCAAATTTGCTTCCTGTTGGGCGAAACCTGACCTTATTAATGAGGAAGTATGCACACTTCTTAAAATAAACAACTCTTATTCACTATACTCAATGATTATTATCATATTTATAAGACCAGACTTACACAACAAAACATTGAAGTTTTGTAAATAACACAACAACAACTCCAACTTGACATTTACAGATTAAACAACGAATACATAAGTACAACATGGAACATTTTCCAAAGCCTACTTTAATTATCAGATTATAATTGTTTTATTCAAAAACGTACGTTGTAGAAAGGTCTGAAGAGCTCTACGAATACAGCTGTAAGCCATTGCCTGTCACATAAGGCTACTGAAAGTAAAATGTACTGATCTATTGAGCAGGTGTGTGTGTGGGGGGGGGGGTGGCGGTGTTTTACCTTCTTACTTGTAACACTTTGACATTATAATACTACTAGATCTTATATCTTATAACTACATAGTGTCCCCGCAGATTAGGAGATATCATATGATATATACACACCAAGACGTGTACCGACAACACACTCTATGTGTTAATATAACACTGAGTGACATTTAATTTTATAGATTATAATAGGACATCTATAAAGTTGATAAAATTTAGAGTATTAAGTTAAAAATATAGTCCGCAAGTTTCATCGGAAATTGGTATCTTGCATACATTTTAACATTCAAAGTAGTAAACAAAAGCAGTTTCAGACCAACCTGCAACAATATTCTTACATGTACGTATGTAATAATATTTGATTATTTTGACAATTTTCAAAATAAGCAGTTTTTAGGTTCCAGTGATTTACGGTTACTTTGGGCGTAAAAAGGGAAAATAGGTTAAATAACAATTTTATCGATTTTTATCCAATTCTGACCAATAATCATGTAAGATCAGATAAACACCGTCTTCTGTAAATGTATTTGGGCGCATGAGTCAGATATGTTTATGTTTAGTAGAATCAGTCACCGTCAAGTGGTTTATCCGGTCTGATGAGCAACATATTTTGTTTTGCCCAAGCAGAAGGTTATTTTTATCTATACTAAGAATAAACCATTGAAGTCAAGCGTTAGCAAGACAACATCAGGTCAATATGTCTTGCTGATAACAAACGCACACCGCTCTACCTTGAGATAAAACGCGAAAGTTTATTTTACCTTCCCATGCTTAGTTGTATTTTCAAAATATATTCTTAATTTTGATATACCTACATAATGTCAGTTCTAGTGAGAGAAGAACAGCATTTGAATTATTGTTAAATATATAAAATAACGATTTTACTACGTGCAAAGGTACGTATTCTATTCGATGTTTCAAAACCACTTTTTTGACAGCATTCTATGGCTAATTACAGAAGTTGAATACTCAGTTATGACAGTTCAGTAAGCTTTGTCCCAGCAATCAATTATTGTTTAGAAAGTAGAATGTCCGTGCATGTAGTCCTATTGCAGTATTTTTCTAGTATTGATGGAAAGAATCTCTTCCATCGGATTCATCACACCCCTTTAATTTACACAAGGGAGTGTTCTGGATACATCCACCACTCAGTTCCATTCACCCACGTCCCTGGCTCCGCATCGATAAATGTCATATTATGACATTTCATATATAATAGAAATGTCACTTTTGTTGAAAATCCCATTTTCATGTTATTACAGTAATAAGAATAACAATGTGCTAAGGCTTACTTTTGTAACTAAATATTTTGCGACGATATTTGCGGTTAAAAGTGAGCGTACATACACGTCCGCGTAATCCGAACACGCTTATTTCCCTTGTGATGACCTAAAATACAAACACTGTGGCCCACCCAGTCCGATGTCGGTATTCATTAATTTCCAAAGGACAAGAATTTAAGCTAAGTTTGTGAAAGATCGGCGCTGTGGTCCGAAAGAAAAAAAGGATTTATACCTAAAAACAGAAAAGGTTGTGTTCATTACTCTTGGAGAGGACTGTTTTCTATGTATGACAAATCTTCATGTGTAATTTTGGATTTAAACACAAAGATAAATGAGTATTAGAGCAAATGCGGTGGTATATACTTTTCAAATTTCCAAGCAAGACAAGTTTTAGGCTTTAATAGCGACAATCCAGACCCCATCTCCAAATATGCAGAAAGCTTGAAGTATGTGTAGTACTTATTGATTTCAATGCTACAGGATAATGCGACCAAACCCTATTGGTCAGTTATACTTGTATACATTCATCTAGATAGAGCGACTTTCTCACTGTTGATGTGTAGACAAACATATAAATTACTCATAACAATTAATAAATTACGGCCACAGACACTTAATTTATATGCGACCCACTTTTTTTCTCTCGAGATCATTGTATCGCCATTTTTACTAAAATGAATTAGACCCCGTTTTTATTTAATTGACATTTATATGTCCTACTTATATCTCTTCTTATATTCATAGTCACAGAAATTTACATTTGTGAGTCTTTTGAATTTGGCGATACGCTTCTAGTCTAATAAAAACGTTAAAGGTCATGTACGTAAATGACATGTATAGTACATTATAATGATTATAATAAAAATCCAAGTGATTACGTTTGAAGACAATGCAAAGTTCTTTTTTTACCGAGTGCCTGAAAATAAAATCAAATATTAGGTTTTTGCATTCTGTCAGAAATGAGACAAAGCTGTGCAAAGAATTGCTAGTATGTATCGGCTAAACCATTCATAACACAAATTTATTTAATGTCATCTTCTGGTATGACTATGTGTACTGTCAAATGTCACTTTAAGTTGTAAACTAGTATAAACTTGGCTAGCTAATCCAGTAGGATAGCTGTAACGGCAGGGTCATACAACTTACATCTGAGCTAGATGGACCAGCTCTCTTTTAGCACCCCTTTTCCTGCCTCTATATACGGTAGAGGGATGTTTATTGCCTATGACAGGGGGTGTTAGGTTATAGAGTAAGTGGCAAATATATTCATTAGCATTACAAAAGTGACGTTATACACTACACATTCGCATGTGTGAAATAAGAAATAATGAAGCATGGCTATAGAAATGATTTTCAGACTGCTGAATGTTTTATTATTTTGGAGGCAGAGGGTAGATAAAATGCAATAATGATTGTTCATCAACTATATTTTAATTAACCAATAACGACCGACCAGTCACAATGTTTTGTTTCGCTTACTTTAAAGAAATAGCGGTCACCTTTTATGACAAACCCTCATTTACTGTTATTAGTGGCACACGTTACATATAATGAATATGTTTACATAAGCTTATTAAATCCCATTCATGTATTGGACCATCACTCGATGTCCGTTCTTCGTGAATAACATGTGTGTCATTTCTTCTGTCTCATAATGGTCCGATTTATCAAGAAGAAAAGACACAATCTCTTTTATTAGGATTGTGTCTAATGTATCTGTTGTGGTACGGCTGACTTGCC
>CM017556.1:59289375-59602015 GCA_007844125.1 Sinonovacula constricta
AAAATGGCTAAGTGATTCGCCTCTTTATCGGAGACAGATTTTAGTTAAACTCAGCGAATCTAAGGATTCAAAAAACACCAAAAACCGCGACAAAATTGAAGCTCTTCCGAACATATTTAGCAGGAAAAAAAAAAACAACACGATTTTTCCTTTGAAACCTACACGAACGAAATTCTTAAAGTCTGGTTCTTTTGTCTAGTAACATTTACTATTTAATTTGATCAACAAAAATGGAATATTAAAAGAAGAGCATGATTTTTTAGCTGCATCGATTAAAAATAATAATAAAAAAAACGACTAGGGTTTGAGATATTTCACACACTGAACAAATACAATTATTATTTGAAAGCAAATTATACTAAAAAATAAAAGCAACAATAGGGATAAAAGGATTAAGATATATATATATATATATATATATATATATATATATATATATATATATATATATATATATATATATATATATATATAAGAATATTGCATTTTGTTGATAGTATATAGGACATATACATATAGGAGTAATATGTACAGTTTCAGTTACCTCGCTATGATGACAAGCGTTACCAGGGTAATGACGACCAAGACCAGCACTGTGGGCACTACGGCGGACACGACATTCACAGTAGATGTCCGTTTCTCCATGTCTGCATAAAGTTATGAGGTTACATCGTGTTTACCAAACCATTAATAGTTAATATGTGTGAAGTGCTTAATTTTGAATTGCCATTATATTGACTAAATAAGTTGGCAGGTTTATACGAATTGTACGCCATATGTTTGCATTTGTGCCTTAAAATGATATTGTGGCAACGTCATACTGTGATCGAAATATCTTAGTTTGATGTACATGCGCAGTCTAGTACGCAAACTCCCAGTAACGTGACGGAAAATATTACAAGACAAGACAAATTGTATGTAGATGTTTTATTCTCTGGTATTATAAATAATGGTAGAATTAATTAAAACTGTTCACTACGAATAAGGTCACATTTGAAAGAGTTGAAATTCAATTCAGGTGAGTAACCTCTCTGACTGCTGTTCTCTCACCACGTCGGTTCGTGCCCCAGTCCGGTAGCAAGGCTTAATAAGGGGAGGTCTTACAGCTGATCTGCAGTGCGCTGGTGGTTCCATTAAGATATTTGTCTGGGGTGTTCTCCGCCAAAGTAGCTGGTCATCGCTTAATTGTGTCAGGGATCAGGAAAGATCAGGAAAGATCATGGCACCGTCAATTTGATGTGCTTTTACTGTTGAAGATACAGACGATGTAGAACTGTCGTCTGCTTGTGTTGTTTGCGATGAAGACATACTACCAGTCGTTCTCCTCGTCCCGTTTGATGTTGATGTATCTGAAGTCAATGAAGATCCTGAACAGTCTTAATATACAATGACATGTCCACATCCAGGATATGGAAGAGAGTCATTACGAATATTCAGATTGACATTCGTCTATATTGTGTTTTCGTATTTTGATTGTCCTTATAGTCATAATCCTCATTTCCTACTGTGCCTTTCTGCCAGCTGATTGGTTCATTTATAATGTGTTGTTTTATTACTAACAATACCTTTAATTATTTGTATGTATAAAAAATATATCGACAGACCTTTATCTTATGCATTCGGAAACACGGGCAAGTCGCATTAAGTTTACCGAGTAGCCGAAATATGTGACGTCATATAGGCCATGTGACTTATGATGCAGTTTTTCATAGAATTAATATCTGTTGACTACAGGCTTATACTTGTAAGTCACATACAATTTGAACAACGTTTATCCGACTTTAATATAATTGCTAAGATCATAAAAATATCGCTGTACTCTTAAGCTTGAACCATTGTATTCAGTTTATGTATATTTTATACTCTGATTTGTAAACTGTAATGTTTGACTAATATCAAAGCTAGTTAGCGTGTTTCATTCGATTTTCTGAATTTGTGTTCTCTGCCGCTGATGGCGTCGAGGTTGACAAGCTAACACTTATTTCCGATTTTGCTGTTCTGCTCTATATTTGTGATGTTAACTGATAAATGCTAAATGGCTTTTAAGTTGACGTTACGTGTTTTCTTTATATAAACAAACAGTACTTAAATAGAAATCAAACATATATCATTCAACTGTACTCAAAATAAAATAATATGTAGGTAAGGTTTGGTGTACAACATGTACATTGCTTACATAGCAATAAATAAATAACTTAACAAATAATTAACTTACCTGTGCACTTGTGATGTAAAGTGACATTTGTCATCTGCCGATTATTTGAAATTCCAGGATGTGGCAGTACGCTAATACAGCTTGTTTTGTTGAGACAATTGTTTATGATGTATTCTGGGATGGTTCTTTTTCACTGTCCATAGTGATACTATCGTTTGAACTGAAGGGACAATCACACACTTGTCCGTTGCATGTGGTATTTACCACCGTAATGTTCAGTATGTTGATCACAAAACTTTCATTACAATAGATTCCTACCCGCCAGTTACATAGGATGTGAGACGAGAGAGGGTTAATTATATAATAGAAGTGGGTTACATGAGCGGTCAGTGAGGGTACTGAAAAATCAACAATATTATGTTGAACAATTTTAATTTTTTTTTTTCGATTCTTATATTTGAATTTATTTATAAATAAGTGAAATTAATTTATTAAAAACAAAATAACAATTGAATGTAAATATTTTCTACATACGGAAATATCATCGTAACATAAATTTGAATAAATCCAGTATGTTATTCTTACACAGCTTAAATGGCGTCAGCTATTAATAAAGGTATTGAAAAGAAATCGACGTAGTTTGGAAACACCAATTAATAAGCACACATCAAAGTAAAAGTTGTCGGGCGCCCGCGGCCGAGGTTACGTCGCTGATTTGGAATTCCTTCATCTATTCTCTCTTGACAGTGAAGTTCCGGTGCTCGATTGAGGCAAAATTACCTCATATGCAAAGGTGTTTCAGTTGACCTGCGGTGAACCAGTGGTTCTACCCAGACATGTGTGTGGTGTCTTATTCACACAAATAGCTGACTGTCACTTAAGTGACCATGATTGTGTCAATGCGATGTAGTAAAAGAAAGTAAAATTACAACAAGTGTCTCTACAATGATTGTAAAGTTTCAACCTGTATTTTTATAGTCTATGTCGAAATAAATATGGCGCCGCTATCTATAAAATAAAATAAAAATTGAACATGTTGAAAGCTTGCTCACCTGTTGCTAATAGCCAAATTAAACACAACTTATACATTTTGCTAGAACATCTACTGTGTGTCATATTAACTGCTAGAGGAAGTTACCAAGTCCCTGTTAATATTTTTCCTTGTAACCTGACAGAGTATTTCAACATCTATTTCACAAAACAATGAAAAGTCCAGTTTCGAATTTAAATCACTTCGGCTTGAGCACATCTGTCATGATGTATCCATTTCCTAGAATACCTAATATTTTGCATGACATCTGTCAATTTTGAACGACATTTGAACGAATTCACACGCACGCGTAGATGAGCGACTTCATGCTAACTTCAAGGCATATATAACATTACGTATCAATTTCATTTCATAATACATTTAATAAATTATTATGTTTTATTCTACAGATAGTACACAACATAGCAACGTATTAATTAATACATAAAGTATGTTCTTCATCGAACTTTTAACCGCGCCTTACGTGACTTACGAAAGCGAGCGCATCGTAAGTTAGCAAATAACAGTATAGAACTATAGAACACTCTGCACATTTGCGAATTTGTTTGTTATTATTTGATCGTGTATAATTAGAACATGTGTATGTATATGACATAAAACGATTGAACATCATTTTCCTGATGTACAGCATTTTTTTACACACCTGTTTTATATATCAAGAATTTCTGCATTTTCTACATGTACCTTTCGGACTGAGCAATTAAATAATCAGTTTTAACAACATACATATTTATCTTTAAAATACGATGGAAACACAAAAATATGATAGTGTAATGAATTTTCCCATAAATATAACAATTTGAAAAAAGGAACAAACAAAGTTGTATAAACGTCCATTTGATGTAGAATTGACTATAAACTGACACGAGACATTATAAGAAGATAAAATCAAACGTTTACTGGCTTGGAAGGGATGTACTGTTTACAGTTACCGGCTTGGAAGGGACCTACCGGACATATAAATCAGTTAACGTTTACCGGTTTGGAAGGGACCTACAGGGGCATATACATCAGTTAAGAGTTGCAGGCTTGGAAGGGACCTACAGGGCATATAAATCAGTTAACAGTTACCGGATTGGAAGGGACCTACTGGGGCATATAAATCAGATCAGTTAACGTCTACCGGCTTGGAAGGGACCTACAGGGGCATATACATCAGTGAACAGTTGCCGGCTTGGAAGGGACCTACAGAGGCATATAAATCAGTTAACAGTTGCAGGCTTAGAAGGGACCTACAGGGGCATAAAAATCAGTTAACAGTTACCGGCTTGGAAGGGACCTACTGGGGCATAAAAATCATTTAACAGTTACCGGCTTGGAAGGGACCTACCGGGGCATATAAATCAGTTAACAGTTACCGTCTTGGAAGGGACCTACTGTTAACAGTTACCGGCTTGGAAGGGACCTACCGGGGCATATAAATCAGCTAACAGTTACCGGCTTGGAAGGGACCTACTGGGGCATATAAATCAGTTAACAGTTACCGGCTTGGACGGGACCTAATGTTAACAATTACCGGCTTGGAAGGGACCTACAGGGGCATATAAATTAGTTAACAGTTACCAACTTGGAAGGGACCTATCGGGGCATATAAATCAGTTAACAGTTACCGGCTTGGAAGGGACTTACTGGGGCATATAAATCAGTTAACAGTTACCGGCTTGAAAGGGACCTACTGGGGCATATAAATCAGTTAACAGTTACCGCCTTGGACGGGACCTACTGTTAACAGCTACCGGCTTGGAATGGACCTATCGGGGCATATAAATCAGTTAACAGTTACCGGCTTAGAAGGGACCTACAGGGGCATATAAATCAGTTAACAGCTACCGGCTTGGAAGGGACCTATCGGGGCATATAAATCAGTTAACAGTTACCGGCTTAGAAGGGACCTACAGGGGCATATAAATCAGTTAACAGCTACCGGCTTGGAAGGGACCTATCGGGGCATATGAATCAGTTAACAGTTAGCGGCTTGGAAGGGACTAACTGGGGGATATAAATTAGTTAACAGTTACCGCCTTGGACGGGACCTACTGTTAACAGTTACCGGCTTGGAAGGGACTTACTGGGGCATATAAATTAGTTAACAGTTACCGCCTTGGACGGGACCTATCGGGGCATATGAATCAGTTAACAGTTAGCGGCTTGGAAGGGACTAACTGGGGCATATAAATTAGTTAACAGTTACCGCCTTGGACGGGACCTACTGTTAACAGTTACCGGCTTGGAAGGGACTTACTGGGGCATAAAAATCAGTTAACAGTTACCGGCTTCAAAGGGATCTATCGGGGCATTTAAATCAGTTAACAGTTACCGGATTGGACGGGACCTACAGTTAACAGTTACCGGCTTGGAAGAGACTTACTGGGGCATATAAATCAGTTAACAGTTGCCGGCTTGGAAGGGACCTTTCGGGGCATATAAATCAGTTAACGTTTACCGGCTGGGAAGGGACCTACTGGGGCAAATAAATCAGTTAACAGTTACCGGCTTGGAACGTGTACTGGGGCATATAAATCAGTTAACAGTTGCCGGCTTGGAAGGGACCTACTGTTAACAATTACCGGTTTGGAAGAGACCTACAGGGGCATATAAAGTAGTTAACAGTTACCGGCTTGGAAGGGACTTATCGGAGCATATAAATCAGTTAACAGTTACCGGCTTGGAAGGGACTTACTAGGGCATATAAATCAGTTAACAGTTACCGGCTTGGAAGGGACCTACCGGGGCATATAAACCAATTAACAGTTACCGCATTGGACGGGACCTACTGTTAACAGTTACGTGCTTGGAAGGGACCTACTGGGGCATACAAATCAGGTAACAGTTACCGGCTTGGAAGGGACCTACTGGGGCATATAAATCAGTTAATAGTATCCGGCTTGGAAGGGACCTATCGGGGCATATAAATCAGTTAAAAGTTACCGGCTTGGAAGGGACCTACCGGGGCATATAAACCAATTAACAGTTACCGCATTGGACGGTACCTACTGTTAACAGTTACCGGCTTGGAAGGGACCTACTGGGGCATATAAATCAGTTAACAGTTACTGGCTTGGAAGGGACCTATCGGGGCATATAAATCAGTTAACAGTTACCGGCTTGGAAGTGACCTCCTGGGGCATATAAACCAGTTAACAGTTACCGCATTGGACGGGACCTACTGTTAACAGTTACCGGCTTGGAAGGGATCTACTGGGGCATATAAATCAGTTAACAGTTACCGGCTTGGACGGGACCTACAATTAACAGTTACCGGCTTGGAAGGGACCTACTGGGGCATATAAATCAGTTAACAGTTGCCGGCTTGGAAAGGACCTATCGGGACATATAAATCAGTTAACGTTAACCGGCTTAGAAGGGACCTACTGGGGCATATAAATCAGTTAACAGTTACCGGCTTGAAACGTGTACTGGGGCATATAAATCAGTTAACAGTTGCCGGCTTGGACGGGACCTATTGGGGCATATAAATCAGTTAACGTTTACCGGCTTGGAAGGGACCTACTGTTAACAGCTACCGGCTTGGAAGGGACCTACCGGGGCATATAAATCAGCTAACAGTTACCGGCTTGGAAGGGACCTACTGGGGCATATAAATCAGTTAACAGTTACCGGCTTGGACGGGACCTAATGTTAACAATTACCGGCTTGGAAGGGACCTACAGGGGCATATAAATTAGTTAACAGTTACCAACTTGGAAGGGACCTATCGGGGCATATAAATCAGTTAACAGTTACCGGCTTGGAAGGGACTTACTGGGGCATATAAATCAGTTAACAGTTACCGGCTTGAAAGGGACCTACTGGGGCATATAAATCAGTTAACAGTTACCGCCTTGGACGGGACCTACTGTTAACAGCTACCGGCTTGGAATGGACCTATCGGGGCATATAAATCAGTTAACAGTTACCGGCTTAGAAGGGACCTACAGGGGCATATAAATCAGTTAACAGTTACCGGCTTGGAAGGGACCTATTGGGGCATATAAATCAGTTAACAGTTACCGGCTTAGAAGGGACCTACAGGGGCATATAAATCAGTTAACAGCTACCGGCTTGGAAGGGACCTATCGGGGCATATGAATCAGTTAACAGTTAGCGGCTTGGAAGGGACTAACTGGGGGATATAAATTAGTTAACAGTTACCGCCTTGGACGGGACCTACTGTTAACAGTTACCGGCTTGGAAGGGACTTACTGGGGCATATAAATTAGTTAACAGTTACCGCCTTGGACGGGACCTATCGGGGCATATGAATCAGTTAACAGTTAGCGGCTTGGAAGGGACTAACTGGGGCATATAAATTAGTTAACAGTTACCGCCTTGGACGGGACCTACTGTTAACAGTTACCGGCTTGGAAGGGACTTACTGGGGCATAAAAATCAGTTAACAGTTACCGGCTTCAAAGGGATCTATCGGGGCATTTAAATCAGTTAACAGTTACCGGATTGGACGGGACCTACAGTTAACAGTTACCGGCTTGGAAGAGACTTACTGGGGCATATAAATCAGTTAACAGTTGCCGGCTTGGAAGGGACCTTTCGGGGCATATAAATCAGTTAACGTTTACCGGCTGGGAAGGGACCTACTGGGGCAAATAAATCAGTTAACAGTTACCGGCTTGGAACGTGTACTGGGGCATATAAATCAGTTAACAGTTGCCGGCTTGGAAGGGACCTACTGTTAACAATTACCGGTTTGGAAGAGACCTACAGGGGCATATAAAGTAGTTAACAGTTACCGGCTTGGAAGGGACTTATCGGAGCATATAAATCTGTTAACAGTTACCGGCTTGGAAGGGACTTACTAGGGCATATAAATCAGTTAACAGTTACCGGCTTGGAAGGGACCTACCGGGGCATATAAACCAATTAACAGTTACCGCATTGGACGGGACCTACTGTTAACAGTTACGTGCTTGGAAGGGACCTACTGGGGCATACAAATCAGGTAACAGTTACCGGCTTGGAAGGGACCTACTGGGGCATATAAATCAGTTAATAGTATCCGGCTTGGAAGGGACCTATCGGGGCATATAAATCAGTTAAAAGTTACCGGCTTGGAAGGGACCTACCGGGGCATATAAACCAATTAACAGTTACCGCATTGGACGGTACCTACTGTTAACAGTTACCGGCTTGGAAGGGACCTACTGGGGCATATAAATCAGTTAACAGTTACTGGCTTGGAAGGGACCTATCGGGGCATATAAATCAGTTAACAGTTACCGGCTTGGAAGTGACCTCCTGGGGCATATAAACCAGTTAACAGTTACCGCATTGGACGGGACCTACTGTTAACAGTTACCGGCTTGGAAGGGATCTACTGGGGCATATAAATCAGTTAACAGTTACCGGCTTGGACGGGACCTACAATTAACAGTTACCGGCTTGGAAGAGACCTACTGGGGCATATAAATCAGTTAACAGTTGCCGGCTTGGAAAGGACCTATCGGGACATATAAATCAGTTAACGTTAACCGGCTTAGAAGGGACCTACTGGGGCATATAAATCAGTTAACAGTTACCGGCTTGAAACGTGTACTGGGGCATATAAATCAGTTAACAGTTGCCGGCTTGGACGGGACCTATTGGGGCATATAAATCAGTTAACGTTTACCGGCTTGGAAGGGACCTACTGTTAACAGCTACCGGCTTGGAAGGGACCTACCGGGGCATATAAATCAGTTAACGTTTACCGGTTTGGAAGGGACCTACAGGGGCATATACATCAGTTAACAGTTGCAGGCTTGGAAGGGACCTACAGGGCATATAAATCAGTTAACAGTTACCGGATTGGAAGGAACCTACAGGGGCATATAAATCAGATTAGTTAACGTCTACCGGCTTGGAAGGGACCTACAGGGGCATATACATCAGTGAACAGTTGCCGGCTTGGAAGGGACCTACAGAGGCATATAAATCAGTTAACAGTTGCAGGCTTAGAAGGGACATACAGGGGCATATAAATCAGTTAACAGTTACCGGCTTGGAAGGGACCTACTGGGGCATAAAAATCATTTAACAGTTACCGGCTTGGAAGGGACCTACCGGGGCATATAAATCAGTTAACAGTTACCGTCTTGGAAGGGACCTACTGTTAACAGTTACCGGCTTGGAAGGGACCTACCGGGGCATATAAATCAGCTAACAGTTACCGGCTTGGAAGGGACCTACTGGGGCATATAAATCAGTTAACAGTTACCGGCTTGGACGGGACCTAATGCTAACAATTACCGGCTTGGAAGGGACCTACAGGGGCATATAAATTAGTTAACAGTTACCAACTTGGAAGGGACCTATCGGGGCATATAAATCAGTTAACAGTTACCGGCTTGGAAGGGACTTGCTGGGGCATATAAATCAGTTAACAGTTACCGGCTTGAAAGGGACCTACTGGGGCATATAAATCAGTTAACAGTTACCGCCTTGGACGGGACCTACTGTTAACAGCTACCGGCTTGGAGTGGACCTATCGGGGCATATAAATCAGTTAACAGTTACCGGCTTAGAAGGGACCTACAGGGGCATATAAATCAGTTAACAGCTACCGGCTTGGAAGGGACCTATCGGGGCATATAAATCAGTTAACAGTTACCGGCTTAGAAGGGACCTACAGGGGCATATAAATCAGTTAACAGCTACCGGCTTGGAAGGGACCTATCGGGGCATATGAATCAGTTAACAGTTAGCGGCTTGGAAGGGACTAACTGGGGGATATAAATTAGTTAACAGTTACCGCCTTGGACGGGACCTACTGTTAACAGTTACCGGCTTGGAAGGGACTTACTGGGGCATATAAATTAGTTAACAGTTACCGCCTTGGACGGTACCTATCGGGGCATATGAATCAGTTAACAGTTAGCGGCTTGGAAGGGACTAACTGGGGCATATAAATTAGTTAACAGTTACCGCCTTGGACGGGACCTACTGTTAACAGTTACCGGCTTGGAAGGGACTTACTGGGGCATAAAAATCAGTTAACAGTTACCGGCTTCAAAGGGATCTATCGGGGCATTTAAATCAGTTAACAGTTACCGGATTGGACGGGACCTACAGTTAACAGTTACCGGCTTGGAAGAGACTTACTGGGGCATATAAATCAGTTAACAGTTGCCGGCTTGGAAGAGACCTTTCGGGGCATATAAATCAGTTAACGTTTACCGGCTGGGAAGGGACCTACTGGGGCAAATAAATCAGTTAACAGTTACCGGCTTGGAACGTGTACTGGGGCATATAAATCAGTTAACAGTTGCCGGCTTGGAAGGGACCTACTGTTAACAATTACCGGCTTGGAAGAGACCTACAGGGGCATATAAAGTAGTTAACAGTTACCGGCTTGGAAGGGACTTATCGGAGCATATAAATCAGTTAACAGTTACCGGCTTGGAAGGGACCTACCGGGGCATATAAACCAATTAACAGTTACCGCATTGGACGGGACCTACTGTTAATAGTTACCGGCTTGGAAGGGACCTACTGGGGCATACAAATCAGGTAACAGTTACCGGCTTGGAAGGGACCTACTGGGGCATATAAATCAGTTAATAGTATCCGGCTTGGAAGGGACCTATCGGGGCATATAAATCAGTTAACAGTTACCGGCTTGGAAGGGACCTATCGGGGCATATAAACCAATTAACAGTTATCGCATTATACGGGACCTACTGTTAACAGTTACCGGCTTGGAAGAGACTTACTGGGGCATATAAATCAGTTAACAGTTGCCGGCTTGGAAGGGACCTTTCGGGGCATATAAATCAGTTAACAGTTACCGGCTTGGAAGGGACCTACCGGGGCATATAAATCAGTTAACAGTTACCGTCTTGGAAGGGACCTACTGTTAACAGTTACCGGCTTGGAAGGGACCTACCGGGGCATATAAATCAGCTAACAGTTACCGGCTTGGAAGGGACCTACTGGGGCATATAAATCAGTTAACAGTTACCGGCTTGGACGGGACCTAATGCTAACAATTACCGGCTTGGAAGGGACCTACAGGGGCATATAAATTAGTTAACAGTTACCAACTTGGAAGGGACCTATCGGGGCATATAAATCAGTTAACAGTTACCGGCTTGGAAGGGACTTACTGGGGCATATAAATCAGTTAACAGTTACCGGCTTGAAAGGGACCTACTGGGGCATATAAACCAATTAACAGTTACCGCATTGGACGGGACCTACTGTTAATAGTTACCGGCTTGGAAGGGACCTACTGGGGCATACAAATCAGGTAACAGTTACCGGCTTGGAAGGGACCTACTGGGGCATATAAATCAGTTAATAGTATCCGGCTTGGAAGGGACCTATCGGGGCATATAAATCAGTTAACAGTTACCGGCTTGGAAGGGACCTATCGGGGCATATAAACCAATTAACAGTTACCGCATTATACGGGACCTACTGTTAACAGTTACCGGCTTGGAAGAGACTTACTGGGGCATATAAATCAGTTAACAGTTGCCGGCTTGGAAGGGACCTTTCGGGGCATATAAATCAGTTAACAGTTACCGGCTTGGAAGGGACCTACCGGGGCATATAAATCAGTTAACAGTTACCGTCTTGGAAGGGACCTACTGTTAACAGTTACCGGCTTGGAAGGGACCTACCGGGGCATATAAATCAGCTAACAGTTACCGGCTTGGAAGGGACCTACTGGGGCATATAAATCAGTTAACAGTTACCGGCTTGGACGGGACCTAATGCTAACAATTACCGGCTTGGAAGGGACCTACAGGGGCATATAAATTAGTTAACAGTTACCAACTTGGAAGGGACCTATCGGGGCATATAAATCAGTTAACAGTTACCGGCTTGGAAGGGACTTACTGGGGCATATAAATCAGTTAACAGTTACCGGCTTGAAAGGGACCTACTGGGGCATATAAATCAGTTAACAGTTACCGCCTTGGACGGGACCTACTGTTAACAGCTACCGGCTTGGAGTGGACCTATCGGGGCATATAAATCAGTTAACAGTTACCGGCTTAGAAGGGACCTACAGGGGCATATAAATCAGTTAACAGCTACCGGCTTGGAAGGGACCTATCGGGGCATATAAATCAGTTAACAGTTACCGGCTTAGAAGGGACCTACAGGGGCATATAAATCAGTTAACAGCTACCGGCTTGGAAGGGACCTATCGGGGCATATGAATCAGTTAACAGTTAGCGGCTTGGAAGGGACTAACTGGGGGATATAAATTAGTTAACAGTTACCGCCTTGGACGGGACCTACTGTTAACAGTTACCGGCTTGGAAGGGACTTACTGGGGCATATAAATTAGTTAACAGTTACCGCCTTGGACGGTACCTATCGGGGCATATGAATCAGTTAACAGTTAGCGGCTTGGAAGGGACTAACTGGGGCATATAAATTAGTTAACAGTTACCGCCTTGGACGGGACCTACTGTTAACAGTTACCGGCTTGGAAGGGACTTACTGGGGCATAAAAATCAGTTAACAGTTACCGGCTTCAAAGGGATCTATCGGGGCATTTAAATCAGTTAACAGTTACCGGATTGGACGGGACCTACAGTTAACAGTTACCGGCTTGGAAGAGACTTACTGGGGCATATAAATCAGTTAACAGTTGCCGGCTTGGAAGAGACCTTTCGGGGCATATAAATCAGTTAACGTTTACCGGCTGGGAAGGGACCTACTGGGGCAAATAAATCAGTTAACAGTTACCGGCTTGGAACGTGTACTGGGGCATATAAATCAGTTAACAGTTGCCGGCTTGGAAGGGACCTACTGTTAACAATTACCGGCTTGGAAGAGACCTACAGGGGCATATAAAGTAGTTAACAGTTACCGGCTTGGAAGGGACTTATCGGAGCATATAAATCAGTTAACAGTTACCGGCTTGGAAGGGACTTACTAGGGCATATAAATCAGTTAACAGTTACCGGCTTGGAAGGGACCTACCGGGGCATATAAACCAATTAACAGTTACCGCATTGGACGGGACCTACTGTTAATAGTTACCGGCTTGGAAGGGACCTACTGGGGCATACAAATCAGGTAACAGTTACCGGCTTGGAAGGGACCTACTGGGGCATATAAATCAGTTAATAGTATCCGGCTTGGAAGGGACCTATCGGGGCATATAAATCAGTTAACAGTTACCGGCTTGGAAGGGACCTATCGGGGCATATAAACCAATTAACAGTTACCGCATTATACGGGACCTACTGTTAACAGTTACCGGCTTGGAAGGGACCTACTGGGGCATATAAATCAGTTAACAGTTACTGGCTTGGAAGGGACCTATCGGGGCATATAATTCAGTTAACAGTTACCGGCTTGGAAGTGACCTCCAGGGGCATATAAACCAGTTAACAGTTACCGCATTGGACGGGACCTACTGTTAACAGTTACCGGCTTGGAAGGGACCTACTGGGGCAGATAAATCAGTTAACAGTTACCGGCTTGGACGGGACCTACAATTAACAGTTACCGGCTTGGAAGGGACCTACTGGGGCATATAAATCAGTTAACAGTTGCCGGCTTGGAAGGGACCTATCGGGACATATAAATCAGTTAACGTTAACCGGCTTAGAAGGGACCTACTGGGGCATATAAATCAGATAACAGTTACCGGCTTGAAACGTGTACTGGGGCATATAAATCAGTTAACAGTTGCCGGCTTGGACGGGACCTATTGGGGCATATAAATCAGTTAACGTTTACCGGCTTGGAAGGGACCTACTGTTAACAGCTACCGGCTTGGAAGGGACCTACCAGGGCATATAAATCAGCTAACAGTTAGCGGCTTGGGAGGGACCTACTGGGGTATATAAATCAGTTAACAGTTGCCGTCTTGGAAGGGACCTATCGGGGCATATAAATCAGTTAACGTTAACCGGCTTGGAAGGGACCTACTGGGGGATATAAATCAGTTAACAGTTACCGGCTTGGAACGTGTACTGGGGCATATAAATCAGTTAACAGTTGCCGGCTTGGAAGGGACCTATTGGGGCATATAAATCAGTTAACAGCTACCGGCTTGAAAGGGACCTACTTGGTCATATAAATCATCTAACAGTTACCCGCTTGGGAGGGACCTACTGTTAACAGTTACCGCTTGGAACGTGTACTGGGGCATATAAATCAGTTAACAGTTGCCGGCCTGGAATGGACCTACTGGGGCATATAAATCAGTTAACGTTTACCGGCTTGGGAGGGACCTACTGTTAACAGCTACCGGCTTGGAAGGGACCTACCGGGGCATATAAATCAGTTAACGTTTACCGGCTTGGAAGGGACCTACTTGGGCATATAAATCAATTAACAGTTACCGGCTTGGAAGCGACTTACTGGGGCATATAAATCAGTTAACAGTTACCGCCTTGGACGGGACCTACTGTTAACAGTAACCGGCTTGGAAGGGACCTATTGGGGCATATGAATAAGTTAACAGTTACCGCCTTGGACGGGACCTACTGTTAACAGGTACCGGCTTGGAAGGGACCTACTGGGGCATATTAATCAGTTAACAGTTACCGGCTTGGAAGGGACCTACTGGGGCATATAAATCAGTTAACGTTTACCGGCTTGGAAGGGACCTCCTGGGGCATATAAATTAGGTAACAGTTGCCGGCTTGGTAGTGACCTACTGATGACAGTTACCTTCTTGAAAGGGACCTACCGGGGCATATAAATCAATTAACAGTTACCGGCTTGGAAGGGACCTACTGTTAACAGCTACCGGCTTGGAAGGGACCTACCAGGGCATATAAATCAGCTAACAGTTAGCGGCTTGGGAGGGACCTACTGGGGTATATAAATCAGTTAACAGTTGCCGTCTTGGAAGGGACCTATCGGGGCATATAAATCAGTTAACGTTAACCGGCTTGGAAGGGACCTACTGGGGGATATAAATCAGTTAACAGTTACCGGCTTGGAACGTGTACTGGGGCATATAAATCAGTTAACAGTTGCCGGCTTGGAAGGGACCTATTGGGGCATATAAATCAGTTAACAGCTACCGGCTTGAAAGGGACCTACTTGGTCATATAAATCATCTAACAGTTACCCGCTTGGGAGGGACCTACTGTTAACAGTTACCGCTTGGAACGTGTACTGGGGCATATAAATCAGTTAACAGTTGCCGGCCTGGAATGGACCTACTGGGGCATATAAATCAGTTAACGTTTACCGGCTTGGGAGGGACCTACTGTTAACAGCTACCGGCTTGGAAGGGACCTACCGGGGCATATAAATCAGTTAACGTTTACCGGCTTGGAAGGGACCTACTTGGGCATATAAATCAATTAACAGTTACCGGCTTGGAAGCGACTTACTGGGGCATATAAATCAGTTAACAGTTACCGGCTTGGAAGCGACTTACTGGGGCATATAAATCAATTAACAGTTACCGGCTTGGAAGCGACTTACTGGGGCATATAAATCAGTTAACAGTTACCGCCTTGGACGGGACCTACTGTTAACAGTAACCGGCTTGGAAGGGACCTATTGGGGCATATGAATAAGTTAACAGTTACCGCCTTGGACGGGACCTACTGTTAACAGGTACCGGCTTGGAAGGGATCTACTGGGGCATATAAATCAGTTAACAGTTACCGGCTTGGAAGGGACCTACTGGGGCATATAAATCAGTTAACGTTTACCGGCTTGGAAGGGACCTCCTGGGGCATATAAATCAGTTAACAGTTACCGGCTTGGAAGGGACCTACTGGGGCATATAAATCAGTTAACGTTTACCGGCTTGGAAGGGACCTCCTGGGGCATATAAATTAGGTAACAGTTGCCGGCTTGGTAGTGACCTACTGATGACAGTTACCTTCTTGAAAGGGACCTACCGGGGCATATAAATCAATTAACAGTTACCGGCTTGGAAGCGACCTACTGGAGGCATATAAATCAACTAACGAAGCTTAACATCGCACTTCTGAAATAAATACAGTATATTTTAAATATTCCATCAAAATGATTAAATCAACATTAAGCATCTGCATCGGTAAGTATATATATATATATATATATAGCAAAAAGTGTCATATGCAAATATAACATATTTAAATTATGTACAATAAGTGTGCGAGATAAATGCATCAGTAACTGAATAAGACCACCATTCAAGTAATATACATTTCCATTCACACACGCCCCTTGCGTCGAATTAAAGCATGTTTCTGCACTAGTTGTTCTCACTTTTTCATTTTTTGCATTCCCGCACATTTTCTGAAAGTTTGACATTGAAGACCGAGCTTCTGTCACTTCCCATTGGTAATTGATCAAGCACTCGGCATCAGTGTCGCATACTACATGTCCAGTGTGGAAAAGTCGTCCCCAAACTGGTCCACATTGACCAAGAAACTTGACTGACTGTTCCAATGTGAGAATACATGTACGTGTTGTCAACGAGTGTCGATTCATCAACATGATTGCCATTAAGGAGTACCTGGGTTCGGAGTCATTTTTTACTCTAAAACATTATTAAGGTTATAAAATACGCTTTTTAAGAAGACTTAACTGACATATTCGTTTTATTACATTGCACGGGGTGGTCAAAGTTGTAGTGTTTCTGTGAGGTTTTTTATACCGCACGCATCGGTAATTTCCGCCGGTGTGACGTCACATGAAATACACAAAAAGATCGTTTGTTTACGCAAAATAAGGATTCTTTTGTAATCCTGCGTAATTGTGGAGCTTGTGCACAATAAGTGTGTGTGTGTGTGTGTGTGGTGTGGGTGGGGGTAGGGGGCAAATTCCCGAAAGAGCAGTAGATGGAAGATCACTTCATAGACCTATACATTACGTAAATACAGGTCTTTAATTTTGTCTAAATATTTATTTTCTTTCTGAAACAATTTTATTTGTCACTGAGGGGAATGGTAACTGTAAAAATCCATATTCTGAGAGATGAAGAACACATAAAAATATGTAATGACCGTAAATATCTGCAAGTAAGCTCATGGCGTAAAACGAGCTGCAATAACCATTTACCCATGAGGGGGTTTAAACTCACGACCTCCTATTCCAGAGTCAGGTGCTTTACTAACTGAGGTACCCGGGCTGACAGCTCTGAGGATAAATGCCGATCTGAATACGCGTTCAAACTAAACCTTTTTCCCGTGCCTGTGCACGAAGATATGCATCACATCCATGTATATTTTGTTCAATGTGAGCGAACACATAATCATTCGCTGAAAATTTCTAATTATCGTTTTTATACAAGCATGTAGGTTTTCCAGATATAGGAAATAAAAAAGAACCGTAAACAGAACACAATTTATCTGTCCAAATGTTGTGTCCTTTCTTCGTTGTTTTCCGGACCTTCTGGGTCCAAGTCTCTCTCAACTTCCCCGTCACGTAGTCTTACAACCAGTTCCAACTGATAAGGCAAAGCTTTAGCATCGCTATCGTCGTTTGAGTCGTTGTCTGGCACAGAACTCGAAGAACAGTACAATTCTAAATCACTCATTTCGCTTTAGCTGCTTACCATAAAATAAACAATAAAATAGATACTAATTACGCCACTTACGATTGTCTTCTTTCGGAAGTTTCCGGAAGTGCGTCCGTAACATTCTGTTAACGTAAAGGTGCGCTTTATGCACATTTCATATAGCACGTACACAAGTAAAGCGACGAAGTCGGACGAAAATTTTAGGCTAGTTTAATTTACTAACCAGAAATATTCATATAAGTTAAACAATATCCCCCAACCCAGGTACTCTTTAAAGTTGGCAAACACGATAACATAATCAAACTGACTAACCTGACTAACTGGGGGGGGGGGGGGGGCATACTATTTGTATGCGATGTGGCTTTAAGTTAATCTCTTTAAAGGTTGTCACAGTGCTATTTCAAAGACATTATGGAATTTATGTTCTACCTATGGTTGGGCCATGAGCATTGCTTGCATTTCAATCACATGCTATCTTCTTCGATATTGACCTACCAAAACCAAATAGGAATCATAACTAGGGATGTTTACGAATATTTGAATATTTGAATTTTCGAATATCAAGTCGCTATTCGAATAGAGATTTTGGAATTCGAGTATTTTATTAGTTTTTTCTTTAACTTTTGTTTAGTTTGAAGGAAAATTGAAAAGACATTTCTTTAGTTGATCGTATTGTCTCCCAACGACTTAAGACGCTGGCGATATGTGATTGCCTCGCTCTAAGATAAAGGGGGTGGGATGGGTCATGTCTTCTGATAACGAATTGCCATCTGGTTAACAGCATGAAATCACCTCACCGCGAACAGCCCCTTCTCTGCCCCCTCTCCCACCTAGACATAGACCCAGTCACATCACCATACAGCTGTGTAAACAGTTGCTAAAGTACAATAAATACACGCGTCAGTTCATTGCTGCGGCAATTAGCTACAGCAAGTAAGTATCACTGACTCTACCCAGCTTCGGTCGGGATAGTGTGTTATAAATACATTATATAAGGCTATACTAATTAATAACAGTCCACCAGAACTTCTTCCATTTTTGGAAAGCACAACTAGATCACTGTCAAACAAACTTTAATTGCAATCACTTTCATTTTTGTCACTCTATTTCATACTTGTCAGGAAGTGCGAGGTTAGAGCTCTGTAAAACCGGTTTAAGCACCCCAGTCGGTTCATATTGCCATATTGATAACTGTCGGGATTGCTCTTTTCGTTAAATAACTCATCACGGGTTTGTTCGTGCTTTTCGCTTGGCTTGCATGTAAAATACCTTTGTTCAGTGCCTTTTCGGAGTTTGGTATATGTTGCAATACTCATAGGACTTTGTCATATATTCTTATTGTTATTTTATTCAAATACAATACCGCGACATCTGTTATTTTTTGTCACCGCGTTTTTCAATTTTTGTATTTGCTACGTTCTCTCTGTAAATCTACAGACTTTCAATTGTTCGTCAGAGGTTTACTTAAAGATGCAGTGCCGACCGTTTCAAAGCAAAAGAATCGTAAAAATAAGGCCATCATCGGTTAAAGGTACCCTTAACTTAGACTTCTGGAGAATATGGGCACACGATGGCATTGGGGTGGGTTGATATTTGACCGATACAACACCCGTTTCGAATTTAAGTGGGTCGTTTATATTCAGACATTTTTCTTACGACCGCTTCCGATTAATTCCGTGTTTTGATCGGAAAATGGCGGAAAAGCAACCACGTGATGTATGAATAATAATTATGTAAACAGTAATGGTCCTACTCAAAAGAAGCAAGGCTAGCTTCGACATTGTCTAACAACTTTAAAAGAAAGGACTTTAAATGAAAACTGGGTTTATATCTGGGGCCGCAGCACATACATGTACGTTAAATCGTTGAAATTGAAGTGATCGCGGTGAACATCAGTCGATAACACGCAGAGAAGGAAGGAAGCTCAGAAGTAAATTAATCATCTAAAAGAAACAAGAAAGAGAACAAAGGAGACCACATGGTTGTATCACAATATTTTTTGTCTCAACACATGTATTGAACGACGATGGCAATGGAAGTTGCACTGAATGCGGACAGAGATTTAGCCCAGTTCCTGCTTACAAATATCAGGTAGGCGCTGCGTGTACAAGCTTTATGAGAAATTTAACGTGCTTAAAAGTTATTATAAAACCATGTCAATACTGTTCTTTAATATGTTAATTCCCTGTTATCTATACAGTATTCTGTCGCATATACATGAAGGTTATTATAGTGTATACCCATTTTAGTATTTGGACTAAACACGGTTCGTACCAGTTATCAACATGGGATATTTCTCAACAGAGCTAACAAAATTTGAATGATCATCGCTTTACCATATAAGGAAGTTAACTGATGTTTTCAGAATTGATCTTCTTCAGGCATAGATGAGATACCTTATGCATAGTTTGTATTGTCTCTTTTTAGGACTACATTGGTGTTAAGTTGAACATTTATCAACCTATCATAATATCATCACAAGTAGAAAATTATTTATCAGTAAAATAAACTATGTTATATATGCAATGATTTTTACACATGGCCCCTGGTAGCTTTTTACCTAATAGGTTCAAGTCCTGGTCAGGATAAATAATATGCAAGGTATTCCACTTACCTGCCCAGCCATGTGCTGTGGATTCACCTGAGATCTTCCTCAGTAAAAAGACTGGACATCAGCATAATTACATAAAAGAGAGAGTTTAATGACATGATATTTTAACTAAATATGCACCAAGTCTATTCGAATGAAAATGTAAAAAAAAACCCACTGAACAAAATCTCTTATTCCTGCAATCATTCATTTTAGTATTTTCATTTTTTGTGCTAAGCCTGAAAGGTTGTTCAAACAAAAATGATACAAATTGATTAAAATATTACCTTTTATCATAAGAGCATCTATATGAGTCTTATGTCTTTTTAAAGTATTAAGCTGTATTTATGATAGGAGAATGGATTTAGCTTTCCAACAATTTGAAATCTCTATATATTTTTTTCATTTTTAGGCCATAATTGCTGCAGAACAAGCTTTAACATCTTCACACTATGCATGTTGGATTGTATGCCATGTTTATTCATCCCTCCTAAACAATACACTAATTGGTCCTATATATGCAGTAATTTAAACTAATATGAACTTATGAAGGGTGGATCACATACAAGACACATTGTTTCATGTGCATACACTTAACTAACAAAGATGGTTTGAATTAGAAATTGCATATCCTGACAATTACTTGCATCATCATTCAAATAAATGTATTGTAAAAAAAGTAAAGGATAAAATTAGTAGGTAACATAAAAAATAATAATATGTTGTTATCTTCAGCTGCATGGTCCCAAATGATAACACCATCTGAAGCCTATGCTGGTTTATAATTTTACTTCATTACCAGGGAATGAGATGTCAATGTTGTAGAAGGCAACTGAATTACAACTGAAATGAGGAAATTATATATTTTGTGGCTTGGAAAGTATTGTGTTTAGCATCCCATCACCAACATTTTGGTAACCTGCAGGAAGTTTCTACTTAAACCAGACTAGTATGGCCTTCACTGTGTTTTTCTTTTCATTCTCATCACAAACACCAGGCTGTCCAGCATGTTAATACAGTGAATGTGCCACCATCTTCTTCAAATGGACACTATCTCTACTTAAGTGAAAAAAATTGTTAATGAGGCAATCCACACATACAAACATGCAGACTAGCTTCCTGTGAAGCATATATGGTGCTGTCTTCACAGTTAAAACATGTAATGAATATACCAGACATAATACTGCACCTAGTCACATTTCATGTATCCTGACACCAGGCCAACCAGTGAATTTCTCTTGCAAGCTGAGTTTAGACAAGGCTGCTTTATTCATACCATCTTTATGACTGTTAGTTGCTGACTTGGTTTTTATTCTATGCTTCAAGTATCTTAAGTCGTCGTCTGCAAAATACACTGCCAGGGCAAATAGAACCTTTTTTTATGACCTAATATATTCTATATTTTTATTGTTACACATTACATAACTTGGACACCTCATCATTTCAGTGACATCAGTGTGTTTATGTCTGGGGATGAAAAATGGATTGGTCAGACAAAACTGCATCAAAGTAAGTTGAGTGCAGCATTTAAGTCTATTTTAAAAGATCAGTATATGTTCATACCCTCAACTGGGAAAATCATAAATATATTTCCCAACTTGTGACAAAAATTGAACTGTAAGTTAGCGAAACCAACAACTAAATTTTCTTTTTAAACTTGTGTAAAAAATATAAGTTTGTTTAGTTAATCAATAATCACCCACCTACTATCTTGTCAGTTATCCCAGACTTGGGGCATATTGTTTTGCCTTCATTGGGAAATGCATGAAATGAACTCCATGACATGATAGCAGAACCAGTCATATTATACTTACTCAGGCCAACCAGTCATGGAAATACTCATATATGATTGAGGGTTAGCCAGGTAACCATACCTCTACCTTTTTAATGAATTTGGTATTTTGTGCCTGGATATAAACACAGAACCTCAGAGCTCATGAACCCATTGATCGATTGAATCTTTAAATCTGGTTAAAGTTATATTTTTTTAATGGATTAAAAATTTTAGAGCATTACCATCATTTTTTCTTGATAAAAGTAGAAAAGTATTTAGAATTTTTTTTTGTTACAAACACAAACACAGTCTGAGCCATGATTATTTTGGCAAACTTCAGCTAATTATAAGTGGAGGAAAACCCAGACTTATGTTTAGGTAGAGCAACTGGGGCACTGCAGGTTAGCTAGAAAACCTCACCACTTGAAAGTTCTTATCCAAGTAGCACTTAAAACTCATGCAGTGAGGCGCTGAGGAGATACAAATCAGCCACTAACTGCTTGGCCACTGTCGCGCCCAGTTTATTGTTCACAGAAAATAAACACATACACAACAAAGCTTATTGTCAACAGCATATACAAAGAAGATTTTATGTAATGAAAAGTATATTACTTATTAAACGGAAATATATTGTTAAATAATTTGAACTTCCAGAAACTCAACCTACATGCCAATGAGGTGATACATCAAAAAGAGAGAGAGAAAGAAAGAAAGAGAGCAACCCTGCCATTTGCGGATCTGTTTGAGTATGTATTCATGCTTTTTAATATTACCATAATATTGAGTATTTACTTGGACAACACTTTATACGTCTATTTGTATGTCTTGTTAACCAATTTATATTCTGTTAGTCAAGACATCAGTTATACATGTTACATAGGTTTATATGATTACTGGTACATACAGACAGCACATGGCTGACAGACCAGGGGTTCTTGGTCCGAGCCTTGATCCAACGCTATTTTATTTTCCTTTCTCCTTCATTTTTTATTTAAGTTCCAATTCTTTTGTAGAAGCAAGCTAGTTGGCTAACAGTGTTGAGTTACTGCAAAGTTTTTACTTGAAAGACAGTTACTTAAATTGACATGAAAAAACAAGGCAGTAAAATGGTGTTTAACCTCCCTAGCACTGGTAAACTAACTGTTAATGTTTTACTATTTAATCTTTCTAACAGTCAATATTCATGCATTTATGCATATTTTATAACTTGTTGATAGATATAAAAATCACCAAGACAGAAGGGGATTATGATGATGCAGAATATTAACCAACCCTACTACTGTTGCTGTTGCTGCTACTACTACAAGTTACAGTTTCAAGGTTTCAAGACTATACATTTGGTATATAAATACCTATAATTAGGTATAATGGAACAATGCTACTACTTACAAAAATTATGTTTCTTATAAACAGGTATTCTTCATAACATAACAACAGAACATGGATCAACCTTATTCATGATGGGTGATGTGGTTGCAGCCTTGACCCACTGAGTGATGAGGAATGCAAAAAACACTGGCAACAAAAAATAAAGCAGATCATATATTGAACTGTTGGCTAGTGCCATCCTAGAAAAATTTCAGGTTAGCCAAAGTTATGTTAACTTGTTATTTTTCATTGAAATTGTGGTATTTAAGGATCTGTTCATTTACATGTTAATGACTTCAAGAAGCAAATCATGTTTAACTTTTATAATACTTGTAAAAGAAAAGGTTTAACTCTTTTTTACAACAGTAAATAATACTTTTTATCGTTTCTAAGGAAGAAAATCATAATTTATTGATTAAAAGTTTTAAAACTTAAAGACTTAAAATTATTCACGCAAAATATTACCAGGGGTTAATATTTCTTGTAAGTATTTAGAAAATGTTTTAGTTTATGTTATGAAATATTGATGTATTTTATGTTCATACATTTTTGAAATAATGCAGGCCTAGAAGATTTCCACTTTCACCTTTGTAGCATCTGATATGGAAACTATTATTTATGATTTATGATATTAATAAGAAATGATTCACTTCCTGCCTAAAACCAGTGATGTTTCTAGATAGAAAATACCTGATGCTATACATAGTAAATACTTTGCCTTACCAAAAGACAACATCCTATATAAAATGTTAGACCTTAGAAGAACTTGTAGTCTAAGTGACTATAAACAAGTGGGATGAACCAAAGCAATTTAGCAGCAACACAATGTGGTCATTTAAAATACATCCAGCTATTATAGAGATGGTCCTTGCTCTAAATGGACTTAAAGCCACACAGTGAGGGCCCAATGAGTAAGAGGAGTTACTTGTCTGTGACTGTTGGCCTTATGCTATAAGTCTAAAACCATTTTAGATTTAAAAATATTATGGTAATATAGTTATTTGTCAGCTAAAATATACTTAAAATGAAATGTTATTTTACAGATTGAATGGAATGTGGAAAAAGAAAATATGGGTGCTGTATCCAGCAATGAGAAGGACATTACCATTACACTGGAGAGCTGTTGTGAAGTATCCTACACTCCTGACTGACGGATAAAATAAAAATGGAGCCTCTATCTATGATAAAGATACTTGCCTTGATTTAAGGTGTATTTACTCTATTTGTCACCAGTATTCCAAGACCCCAAAGTTGAGATATGTATCCATAAGTTGTCTTAGTTTTGAGTGTCTGAGAACATATGATTTTGTTAGAAACACAAATATACATCAGGTCAGTTTAATGATTTCCCTACATTCAGTTTTAGTCTAGAGTTGATCTTGAACCTAGTTTGAGTTGCAAGTCATCTATTAAAATTGTCTAGCAGCAGGTGCACATTTTTGTCAAATGTCAAAGTAGAAATGAGCTTATGCCACAATATGGCTATATAGGAAAACTTAGAAAATCTTCTTGTCAGAAACTGCAAGAGCTAGAGCTTTGATATTTGGTACTCATGTCCTTTGGGTGGCCCCGTATAAAGATTGTTTAAGTAATTAATGATCTGTAAAAAAACCTGGTTTCAAGGTGCGTGTTCATTTTCCATTTAAGTCTATATGGAAAAACTTAGAAAACCTTCTAGTCAGAAACTACAAGAGCTTTAGCCTCCATATGTGGTATACATGTTTCTTGGGTGGTCCTGTATCAAGGATGTTCACAACATATAATCTGTAAACATGGCCATAATGGGTGTAGCCATTGTCAACATAAGTATAGGAAACCACAAGAGATAGAGCTTTGAAATTTGGTTTATTTTTTCCTTTGATGGCCTTGTATCAAGATTGTTCAAATAATTTTGATCTGTCTAAAAGCATAGCAACAAGGGCTAAACGTCAATGGAACTTAGGTGAGTGATATAGGGCCTCATGGCTATCTTGTGATTATTTATTGGTATATTACAAGTAGAACTAAATATTCACAATGACTTAATTTCCAACAAGGACTTTGACAAAATCTGTTTTTCGTGTTGTATGATGTAGATATATATGTATGTATATATTGCACAAATCCATTGTGGTATTAAAAAAGTATATGCTTAGGAACAATGTGGTACGTTTATTCCTGAAAATTTAACATTTTCACCTATTTTAACTCATAAAGTTATTATTTCTGTACTCTTTCAGATTCATTTGTTTATTGTTTTGTAAGTGTACCTGTTATATTTTGGAACTTATTCATGTTTATACACCCATCGAACACTGGATGTATTATGGTATCACCCTTGGCAGGTGGGCGAGCAGGCGGATGGGTGAGCGTGCGGCATCCAGATGTTTGTCTGGAGCATAACTCCAACACTATTAAAGCTATTAACTTGAAACTTCATAGGTGGATAGATCTCATTTAGGCGGAGTGCAGGAACTATCACTCTGCATTTTGTGATGTTGGAGTTATGGCCCTTTGTTTAATTTTCTTGTCTGGAGCATAACTCCTTCATTATCAAAGCTATTGACTTGAAACTAGATACATAAATAGGTCTTATTGAGACAAAGTGCAGTGCACAGGAACCATGACTCTGTACTTCATGATTTTGGAATTATGCCCCTTAGTTTTATTTTTTGTTCGGAGCATAACTAACATGTTATCAAAGCTATTGACTTGAAACTTTGCAGGTGGATAGATCTCATTTAGACTGAGTGCACTGCATAAGTTCAATTTTTGTACCTTATGTTTGTCTAGATCATACTCCTACATTATCGAAGCTATTGACTTGAAACTTCATAGGTGGATATATGTTATTGAAACAGAGTGCAGTGCTCAAGAACTGTCGCTCTCCTCTTCTTATTTTTGAGTAATGACCGTTTCTACACTAATGGCTTGCACAAGAGTGCACAGCAGTTGGTTTCAAATTGCTCTATTTACGGTTGTATGATCTAAACAAACATAAGGTACAAAAATTGAACTAAGGGTAATAACTGCAAATCATGAAGTGAACAGTGACGGTTCTTATGCAGTGCACTCAGTCTAAATGAGATCTACCTTGTGGTACTCTTTTAAAGTTAAAGATTTTATTTTTCCTTAAGGAACAGAAATGTAGACGTATACTTGCTTCTTGCTGTCATGTGTACCTGTAACTATGTAAGGCTCATTACTATATATGGACTTGCCAATGAAATTTAATATTTGTGTAAATTGATCCTGCACCTTACTGTATTTCCTACTGTGCATAAGACAATTACATCATATTTTAGCAACTATCTTAACTGGTTTTCTATTCCATTTAATGATAGTGTTCATTTGTAACATGAACAAACAGATGGATATGCCTTTTTTAAATGAATGTATTGTTAACTGGACCTGGTAGCGCAATCGGTAGATCTTAGGCTCAAGGTTCGGGAGGCCCCGGGTTCGAACCTGGGCGGCGACATACCAAAGTGATTAATAAAAATGGTAGTGGTATAACTCACTTGCTGACACTAAAGCAAATATAAGGGTAGTTCCACGACTGGTTGACCCGGTGTTAGGATAATGTGACTGGGTGCGGTATCATGCCAGGTGTTCACGGCATGCTATACACAGTGAAGGCAGCACTCTAACTCTATTTGCTTCAAGTGGATACCGTCTCCAGATAACTGAAATACTGTTGGTTTTGCGATAAACCCAACCCAATAAACGAACATGCATTGTTTGTAACATGACTGGAACTAAAATTTTGGAAACAATTAAGAAAAAATGGACAACAAGGCTACAAAACAAGTTATAATTTAAATAGACAACAATAATCTGCATTATATACAAACATGTATTAACAATCTGCTTCTTATCTGGCAACAATATATTTGATGCCTGAAAGTTTTGCTGTAATCTATTTTAGCAGAGGTCATTTTAAATACAGGGTATTTTATAATGCGATACATACAGTCTAATAATAAAGATAGTGTTCAAAATCATTTTTATAACGACCATAAAGTATAGGTTTATGCAAAAATCATGAACAAATTCCCCACGGTGGCTAGATATTGGTACATGTTTAAAATAGTCAAACTGTTGGATACCACCTTTAAAATGAAGTTAACTATGATTTTGTTTATAATTAAATGTCAAATGAGTGATTGTGTGGAGCCGCAATATTTTCAGTACAATACAATTCTTTATTAATTTATTGACATGTTTAAGTAGATGAAAAACTGATAAGGCTAAAGTGCTGCACTGACAGGGTATTCATTATTTGAAATGACAGCATGCACCATGCTTAAACAATCTAGTTATTGTTGGGATATAATGGAAAGGATTTTGCATATAGCTGCTACATTTCAAAATTTTTGTAGGAGAGCATGCCTTCCAGACCCATCTTACACGGTTAGCACCTCTAGTGCTATCTTAATTAGGACCCTATAAATAATCCTGGAACCGGCACTGTACTTGATTTTAAAATTGGTTACCAAATGATTGGTAAGTTAGCGGTACATTATACTGCATGTATTATGCGAATATGTTATCGAAATTACTAGTATTTTCTGAATATAAGATAGACAGTTACAAAAAGCAAAATTAATAGTTATAAAAATTGATGCATAAATGGTACTGGTTCTCTAAATGCATTTTGTATTTTTATGTTTATGAAACCATTCCTCTGACTGACAAGTGCTGCAAATTTTTCTTTGCGTAAGTAGTGCTGGTCTATTTGAATGACACGTGTAGTCCCTACTGTAGTACATAAACAAAACGACGTGTGTCTGTGTATGTTACCCGTATTGGTACGAATTTTACGTGGCGCGATATTGTTTGGCACGAACAGTTCTGTAACAGGTAGGAGCTGGTAACCAAACTACATTTGTAATTGTTTATATTTACATACGGGCACTTTTGCATAAGTTAATTAACGACTTTCAACGAATGACGGCGTGCAAAGTGAAAGTAGAATTATTTTGTCTATGAAAATACTATCAAATATCGTGTGTATGTGGGAAAGTTACACACACATAATCGAATTACTATATACTTAACTTCCTTACATATATATTATTCGTTTTAAGCTTATGTTTTGTTTATACATAGTACGGTATTGTTCTGGTCGGCACTGCCACTTTAACACACTTAAAACTCACGACCTTACAATTTTAATCATTCTTGATATATATACTTGTTGGTACTTCAGTAGTTTATGAAAAGTCAGGTTATCTTGACACTAGCCAATCACAGTAATTGTCGTCATCAAATGGTTTTATTTACCCTCGCCTTTCACCCATAGGCATATGGCGAGCAGGTTCGTAAATGGGGTCCTACCGATATCCACAGTTATCTCCCTTGCGAAGTCAGTTTAGAGTGATTTCCCTTTGGTATTGGGTAGTTCCGGTTTGTTGAGAAAAACGACGATCAGATAAAATATCGTGATTTATCCCTGTGTTCTTAAAGGAATTTCAATGTTCGCTCTATATTCAACGTAGGAAACTGATGCAGAACAGCAGTACAGCCAAAGATAAGAAGGAAATTATGTATGATAGTGTAAAACTGTTTAAGTCGGAACAGTTTTTCAAGAAACTGTATAGGTGGGGTAAAATAAGTTGATACTTAATCTCGACAGATCGTCCCGTAATACGGGCGTGTTGCGATTAATTTCGCTATTTTTGTTGTCTTTTTTCGTCATTGATGAGCTGCAGACAATTTGTGTAAGCTTTTAATGTAAATGTGCTGGAAGTGAAGTGGTAATTGGAGCAATTCGACTATAGTAATGCATTTTTATACTAGTCATGATTGAAATTAAATGTGTGGCATGAAGGGAGTTGGCAACATATGCAACCTATTTTGGTGTGTGTATTTTTGCTCTTTTATCCTATTTTCATTAACTCATTGAGCCCTACAGCCAATTAACCAGTCATCCCCTAGAGGCATTTCTCCAGTCATCCCCTACACCTGGTGGGGGTCTTATCTGCCCCTCATGCCTGGTGACACATCTGGTGTGGATTACCGGCCAGTGTAAGATATTGTGGGTGGATGTATACACAACACAATAAACATGTCATTTTGGATATACTCTGCAGCACAGAAAGTGCTTTACACAACCGTGTAATTTTTAACACTGTAAGAAAAGAAATACTTCAGAAAAGAAAGAAAATGACTGAAATCCGAAGAACAAGTAAGATTAATAATATCAAAATTAACACATTTCAAATTATTAAAATAAGATATAATTGACCTCATCAAGTTTTCTTATGTTTATAACGTAAATAACACTGCTTTATTTAAAAAAATATATAATGAGTAACTTTAAAACAGTCGGCCGTCTTTGATTGAAAGTTGCGATTTACCGGTAGTTTGAAAAAAATAACGCTCTTAAACTTCATATTTGATTGAAAACTTCCGCTATTTCCAAGCGTTAACTTTTGTCTTTTGATCTGTTGATATTTGCAATTATATTATAATTGGATTTGATATAGGTTATTCCACATATCTGCCGATACATGTGCGTATAAATAGGAATTTTAAAGCTAACAGTAAGGCACATCGCCGTTTGTCTCGACATAATTAATTTATTGTGTTTACATCCGGGTTACATGAAATTCCAATACATATATTTCAGGTCATAAAAACCTTACATGTGACCACGCTTTTTTCCTAATCCACAGCTATTTTCAACATAAAATCGGCGTACTCCCAATATAGTTTACTGTATATAACCGAAACCGGAACTACCCAAAGAAGCGCCACCTCGTTCAAGGGAGGTAAATACGTAGCGAAATCAGGGATAACTCCGTATATCGGTAGGACCCCATTGTCACTTGTGTATTGGTAACTAAATGTACCTAATTTGACACATACCCATGTGCATTTAACCCTTTGATTGCTACATTTGTTAATATCCTGGACTTATTCTTGTCATTTGCTGACATTGACATGCAACGGTGTCTAGACATATGGCAAGATAATCAGCAGCAAATATTGCAGATCCTGACCAGACAGCTCCCACAGAGGCCAAGCTGACCTGGATGTACACTATTTATATATAAACGAGTCTAGCAAGGTGATTGTTAAAATAATTACCACAGCTTCAATCCCATGAGTTTATATTTAGCAGTAGTTGATTAGTACCTTCTACGTTGTCCATGACATAACACAATATTGGGGTAAACAAAATAAACCCTAAAGCATGACTCCCATCCTTTAATAACGAAACTGTTTGGCTTTCTATGTTATGTTAAAGGTTTTGTCTTGATGTCTTTGGCACTTTAGTAACCTTACTCTGGCATGATACCTTTGTCTAGTGCTTATATATATATATTGTATATGTATATATTGTAATTGTCGCAGGAAATTTCTGTACATGTATAATAAAATATATTATAATTTATTTCAAACAGAGTTTATTTATAAATAGATTAAGTGTAGATTTTTTTTATAATAGACGTTTCACCAGATACAATTTTTAACTGATTAAAGGGGATTAAAGGAGACCTAGCAACTGTACAAATACATCCCTTAGCCCAGTTTGATTTAAGAGCTAAACACACAGAGTGAGCAAAGTTAGAACACACTTTTGCGTGTTTTATTGGAAAGATAACTAGGACAACAAAAAACAACACAGACTTGTACCGCAATGAGTAAATATACATTCATTGCCCTTATATCTTTTTTATTTATTTTTTTAAACGCAAATATCGGCATTGACTCCAAGTGTGGGAGGGGTAATTTCAGCATTTATCGCTATAGGTTTGTTTTAATATATAGCGTATGGATTCATACGTGTCAAAACAAATGCACCTGGGTTTAACTTTAGAACAGGAATATTGCATGCCATATCGGTGGATCACATTTACAATTATACCATCCATTAATTAAAAAGTTATTCATACATACATATATATATATATATATATATATATATATATATATATATATATATATATATATATATATATATATATATATATATATATATATGTGTGTGTGTGTGTGTGTGTGTGTGTGTGTGTGTGTGTGTAATATACACGCCTGCCTGCCTACTTATATATATTAATAATATATATATACACACATGCACGCACACACGCACAAACACACACACACTCGCACGCACGCAAGCACGCACGCACACACATACGCACACACATACGGACGCAAGCACGCACGTACACACAATATTCAACAGTTTATTTCAGGTACATTATTACACGAGCGCGTTTGACTGCATAAAGCAATCACCAGCATTGTTGTCGAACGTGTTTGGATCATTTTCAAATCGCACATGTTCAGATGGCATTTTTTCACCAGGCTGATATGTGTTGCTTGTTTTCTTTTTAACACGCGAGTATTCATCTTTAAATGTCGCGACCTGCTCTGTTCCTGCGAGAGCTGCATTATCCGATGCAATTATTGCGGATGCTTATGTCTGAAACCACAATGCAACAAGTAGTATCCTGGGATCTTCCCTGTAGTCTGTAAATTAAAACAAATCTACGTTCATTAAATGATAAACCTTTAACAGCAGTTCTTTCATATATTACTTTAAGTATTTATTAGTACTTAAACTTTATATATTACATCATATCAACTTCGGCCGCCGTGCTAAAAAGATGTTGGACATATAGTGTTTGAAACAGGTCTACAATGTTTCAACAATGACCATGCCTCACGACTACAGTTACCAAGGTAATAACGAAAACGATGAAAACTACGACAGCTGCCACCTTCTGATTGGAACCCGGAGTCGCTGCATCTGTGTAGTAAAAATGAGTGTCGAAAATGGGAAAAGTTTATGCAAGGAATGCAAATTTAAAAGGAACAAAAGTTTAATAATTGACTTTTGAACAATGTTCTTCTCCCTGTCACGCATGTCCACTTCGATATTTTAATTTCTAAATTAAATGTCGTTTGACAATTTTTATTGTCTCTTATAATAAAAAATTATAATCTATGCAATTTGATTATAACGGTTTACCGTATCCTTAATTTACTACCATACGGTTGTGATTTTTTGTATTTCTTTATTTTACGCTCCTTACCTTCTTGAATGGGATTTTCTGTGTTGTTTGCAGCTGTTGACGTCAAAGTTACCAAACTTACATCTGTACCTGTGGTTGAATTTTGAAAGTTTGTCAAAGACGCAGTCGCAGTCGTACTCCCAGATGGAAATACGGTTGTTTCTGTGCCAGTGTTATATACTTCAGCAAAACAAAACGACTTCAACAACAATCACAACAACAACAGACAACAACAACAAAAAGGAATGGAAAGAATAGAAAAAAATATGAATGAAACGGATTTATTCAAGGTCTTAATCTCCATCTATGTCATCAATATTATACACTACATTTTTAAAACTTCGTTGAAGTAGACATCTAATCAATTAGTTTCTTAATTTTGTTTACAATCAAAATATGGTGTGCTTTTTAAGACATTTCTTCTCGTTTTTTAAACTTAAGTATAGTTTGAAAATATCCTTTGTATAATAATTTATTGTATTCGCAGTAGAAATCCTAAATGAAGTCACGCTTCAACACTTTATGTCACAATTTTTTTTCAGTAGTAAATAATCGTGTCTAGCATTTTCGGTCATAGACACTAAGTAACTGTTAAGGCAAAATGAACCTTTATCGGGTTAATTAAGTTTTTTAAGTCAGTTGCATTATCTGATTTTTAAAAAAAAATTGGACAAGATAGAATAATGACATACATAGAAATATCTGTACATCTTTAAAGGTCTAGTCTGCCAGATGTCAAATTGCCAAAATTGCTGACATTTTTAAATGCAGTTTGTATTTTGCACCGATTTAAATGATTCGTTAGTAAGGAGGAAACGTTAAGGGTTACATTGTACTCATTGAACAGTTCACTCAACCCAGATGACAAATGTACACGTACTTCAACTGAGTCAAAGTTAAACGAACAATATTAATGAAAGGCGACTAATTAGTATCACACTGTATGATCGAGTGGCTAGCATATTTGTTCACATATTTGGTGTCTCCGGTTCGAACAGTTAAAGTAGTAGTTTATTAATACGTCTTGGTGTGAAAAATCCCCTTTTTCACTATATAGATAGATATAGATATAAATATATCTGATATATATCTGACAGTTTGTGAGTCAACAGAACATGGGAATGAAAACTTACAGCTGATCATAATCTAATTTTGTATGCACTGTGTTGTTATCTGGAATTAAAACTGCAGTTAAATATTAATGGCGGTCAACTGGAAAGCCAATATACGAAGAGACTGTTAAAGTTTATTGTTTCGTTTTACTTTTCGAATAAATGTTTTTGCATTTGCAACAATAACATGCGCATGACAAATAAAACCTAAAAAATCCAAATGATGGAAAATAATGCCATATTTCACATACTTGTGCAATTGTAAGTTATAGAAGCATCAGCCGTGTAATTATGTCCTGTGATCCCAGGATGAGGGAGGGAGCTGTTACAGCTGGTTTGGTTCTCACATTTGTATTTGACGTAATCTACAAAGGTTCTATTGCCACTGTCTGTACTGATGCCGCCGTCATCACTGGGAGAACATGGTGTGCAGCCGCTCCTACTACACAAAGCAGAGCTCACAACTACGCTGTGTATTTTGATCACATCACTGGTGTTACATAAGATAGCAACCCTCCAGTTGCAGGTCAAGTATTGAGGTGTAGAGGACATGATGAAATGGTGAAGGCTGACATCGGCGAATAGTGGATTAACTGAAACTTGAAACATGTTAAACATTCGAATGCAGCAGCTGCTTTGTTACATAATCCTTTTGGATAATTCGACCGTAATATATTTCATATCTACAGAATTCGCCTTCCTTAAGCATATTTGAAGTAGCAAATAAAACGGAATGGGAGATAAATACAATTAAATAAAATTAAATAATAATACAATGGAATGGGAGATATATATACAGGTAAAATGGCATCATTATTTGGTTTCATAAAAGATTCGGTTCTACCCCAATTACTAAAAAAACAACAACACCCACTTACTGAATGTATGGTAAGAACATGTAATTTAACACATGAAACCTGCCTGTCGCTAACAATCAAATGATCAGTAATCCATACATGTTGAAACTGGCGTCGTTTGCTGTCGCAATTTACAGAACCACGTGTTCATCTTAATTTAAATATCTTCCTTTCCAACAATTTGCTTCGGAAACAGTATCATTTTCTCCTTGGGTGTTAATATTATCATTATTGTTATTATTACTATCATTATTATGCTATTAAATGAAAAATATTGGTGTATATGCAATTATTTATTTGTATATTTATTAACCTTTTATAAAACTTCGCATATGATTAAATAGTTGTTTACTTGTTTTGTAAACAGTTTTCTTTTTATTTACAATTGAAATGATGTTTAATCTGGTTTCATCATTTTACCCAATTTCAACGTTTTCATGATTGACTTTTTTGTTCTTCCGATAGAATGTTATAATTGATTGTCCCCAAAAGTTAACCAACTTAAAAGTGGCCGAAATTTCCAACGTAAACAGTACGCGCTTGAAAACATACTTGTACGTAAATGTAAAGCGACCCTAAATCAAATGTATCATTTTGTTATTTCTTGCTTGCTTGTGTATTTTGCCGTTAATAGCATATTATTATTTTTTATTTATTTATTTATTTATTTAGTTATTAATTAAATAATTAGTTAATTTATTCCATGTCTTCACCTTGTATTTCGTTTCGATAAGGAAAGACTGATGGATAGGTAAAATACATGTAATGCGTATTTCTGATGTCTTTTTCTTCCATATGTTAATATAAGATTGAATAAGCTTTTGACATACACAACGAAAAGCAAGTCGAATTATTATTATTAGAATGCTGGCGGATATTCCCGTCCGTTTAATAAAACAAACAATACGAGAAGTTGTAAAACGTGAGTAGAATGATCAACGCAACTTTTATACTCCGAGACAAAATACAGGAAAGAAATGTTTAGTATAGAGAAAGATACTGGTTGAAATAAACTTCCCATCCCAGTCCGATTGGCCAGAACAACAGCAGAGGACGTACACTACATCATGTATGGATTAATGATGTCTGGATTGTAAGTGACAAGTAAGGTTTAATTCTTCATTGTATCTACAGCAGCGTTAAAATAATACGAATGATATTTATTTAGACATTATTCTAGAATCATTTGTATACCATTTAAATTAAGAACTCAATACTGATTATAAAATGCAATGAATAAAATCACAGCCTTTTGACAACGTTTTGTAATTCCGCTTACGTAATATTGTCAATAAAAAAAACATGTTGGGATGTTTTCCAGCTTAACTGCTGTGAGCCGGTGACCCAGACAAAAGTAGGATATCTTCCTCTACCAATAATTATCTGGACGTCGCAAATATGACCATTATTGACGAAGTATATTGCGGGAATCTGCTGTTTTCTCCATTTATTTGAATAAAACAAAATTAATATAAATAAGTAGTGTAATAATTTAACCAGTTGCGTCTTATTATACTATTTAAACTAAATTTAAATGTGCAATTCTAAGAAAATAACAGCACATGAAGGACGTACAATACAACTGAGATTTAATTTTAAACAAACCGAAATTTAAATTTTATCGTATGTCAATAACTTACAGTACTGAAAATCATGAAATTGACAAACGGAACGGAGTGGAAATGGAAATGAAACGTTTTTCGTTTCCTGTTGAAACGGAAACGGAACGGAGTGGAAATGGAAATGTAACGGAGCGCTACAAACGCTTGAAACGGTGTAAACGGTATAAACGCTATAACCGGAGCGCTTGGAACGCTAGAAACGGTAGAAACGCAAAAATCGGAATGCTAGTAACGTTTCTAGGTCACCTGATTATTTATAGTAACATTCCAACCTTTTCTTTGTACGAAATAAATTTAAACGAACACAATAACTGGTTTCAATTTATCAACATAAACGCGCTACTTTGTGTTATCTGCAGAAAGAAATAACAAAAAAATCTTAACTATTATCAAATAATCGTATTAATCAAACTCGTACATTACAGTTCCGAAACCGCACAAGTTGTCCAAGTCATAGTGTATCGTCAAAACAGAAACTGCACTAAAAATCACTCCGCACGATAAAACACACAATTTAACTATAAAATTGCCTTTCTGTCGAAACTGATATTTTAACTCCAATGAAAAGCTTAACATCCGCATTGGATCGACATTCTTAGTCTTCATCGTTTTACATATGAAGATAGTGTGTACACAGCTGACTTTACACGTATGCGCGCGCAATGTCGCAGCCTGAGTTTGAATTTTCGCTAATTACTTGATAGCTGCATGGTCCGTTCCCGGATTAACTTCGCCTATCATTTTTTTGTGAGAATACTGTTTAAAGTATTTGTCATTTACAAAGAATGCATTGCGTGATACAAATTAAAGCTACTTAATAAAATTAAACGTTAACCAAATGAATGTAAATATCTCATATAACACAAAAACATAAAACAACTAAACATAAAACAAACAATGCTATGCATAATTGCAAGGTGTACGGACATTTGCCCCCCCCCCCCCCCCGGACATTTGCCCCCCGGACGTTTGCCCTCTTTTAAATGCAGGCCGGACGTTTGCCCCCCTGTCGTTTTTCAGAGCCGGACTTTTGCCCCCCTGTCGATTTTCAAAGCCGGACGTTTGCCCCCTCAACAAAACTTGAGGGCGGACTTTTGCCCCCCTCCCCCCATAACGTAAGGGCGGACTTTCAAAAAAATCAATCTGTCAATTTCATTAATTTTACAAAGAATGTAAAAAACGGCGATTAACATCCTTGTACTTAATTATAAACAATTAGCTGTAATGCGTTCAGTTATACGCGGCGGTTTCTTTGCATTACTAATTTCACAGAGAATGCCAATTAACGGCGATTAACATGATTGTATTTAATTATAAACAATTAACTGTATTGCATTAAATTATACGCGACGGTTTCTTTGATTGGCCGAATTAAATCCAGGAGATTCAATTAAAACGTTGACAGTTAACCTGTTTGTGACACTCTACGCATGAGTGGCAAGCGATCGCGGGAAATGTGTAGCAAACAACCTGTTAAAGCCGAAGTCTTGCGGGTTCGACGGCGAGAGTTTTAGAACGGGTAAATTGTCTCGGAACCTGATGCGATGTAAAGATATGAAGGCAAACTAGATTGTAACTTTTACTTAATTCCAGTCCTATGAAAAAAAATATAGAAAATTTTGTTACACCTAACACATTTCATGTACTGTAGCACCATGTAGTACCGTTTGTGTATGTTTCTAATATGGCGGGAAGACATTTACAGGCGGGATACAGAGTTTGAGAAGAAAGGGAGGGCAATTTCCGCCTTGACATTTTAGTAGAGGGGGCAAACGTCCGCCTTGTAATTTCAGCTGGGGGGCAAACGTCCGCCTTGTAATTTCAGCTGGGGGGCAAACGTCCGCCTTATAATTTCAGCTGGGGGGCAAACGTCCGCCCTTCACAAATAGGGGGGCAAACGTCCGGGGGGGCAACTGTCCTAGATTCTAATTGCAAGGTGTAACCCAATCAAGAACCAATAACATCCTCCCCGGCACTCAGAGCCAACGACTGGTATAATCCTAATGTGGCACGTCTGAATAACGATAGATTTCCAAATAGTGCATGTATACAATCATCGATGACAGTTAAATAAAAAACAATCGTAAAAACGAACTTATATTACGTCCATTTACATGATAAATATCAAAGAAATAATCATCATTACCGCCATTAAATTCACATGATCATCATTATGATCCCATATTACCTGTATAATCGCCACTAATCATCATCATCAGCAGCAGCAGCAGCACCGCCGTCACGATCTACATCATAATTGTCATTAGCATCAACATCACCGTAACCGTTATTACCATTTTCATCATAATTATAAACAACATCGGTATCGCCGTCATCATTATCGGCAGAAGCAGCAGTAGCAGCATCACCGTCATCAGCATCATCATTTCTTTAGTTACAGAGGTATGGATATGTAGTTTATTTTATCTTGCCTTTTTGTCAAGCAAAGTTTCTTATGCTTCTAATCTTAATTGATATACATCTTATAATGAAGAATGGTGTAAATTTGGACATTGGTGTCAAAATTCCCATTTCTAAATGCATAGTTCCCATAATGCGCTATTATGTATATATGAATAATCGGAACCGCGATTAAAAATCTGCATAAAACTTTTGACTTTATTTGACTTGCAACTATTTGAATGAAGGGCCACACGCCTGGCTACGGCTTATTTCATGACCCCGCCATTTTCCCATTCATGGCTGAAATGTTCTATGCCAATTGGTGGTCTAAAGTGGGCCCTACCGGGAACTTAATTTGTGTACCCATTTATGGATGGAAATGTATTAATTTAAAGTATATCTTTTTCTAAATTCATATTATGTTTCTTCATGCGCATGGGTCCATTTCATACCTTCATAAAGTATTACTCTAACTCAATCCCCAATTTTAATACATGAGCGGACACCCAACTAATAAAGCTAATTGGCAGATTTATGACACCTTGTTTGTCTAGTGGACAGGAAGTGTGACCGCGTTTTGGCGCCTTTTCCCCTTTGTAAGAACACATGCATCCGCTATGCAGCTGTGTTGGAAAATGTCACCATGTGGCAGTCGTGTGGTTTATGACCTTCACCTTTTAAAGAGCAATATGCATTGACTTATGCAAGGACAACAAAAATTAAAAAAAAAAACTTAGGTCTACAAAATCTTTTTTGGCTCAAAAAGGACCTAACGCTATATCTAGCAGTACCCACAATGATGCACCCTTTCCCCACCCCACTCTTTTTTCGTTGAGGAAGAGGAAACGTGGATGGGGGATTTCTTATAGTAAATACTACATAACTTGTCGTTTATTTTTTGTAAATAATGTTCAGAAGACAAGACACTTAAAGGAACAGTCTAATATATATTTTCATCTCGTGTTTAGTCCAAATATATTATTTCAATGGCTCGCCTATTATTTTATAGTTAATCCATACCTAAAATTTAAATAGTTCCTTTATAAAAAAAAGTTTATGATCATTCGATGGACAAAAGAAGTTTGTTAGGACATTTATATAAGTAAAAGGATATGCGTTCTGAAACATTACTACATAGTACAGTCCCCCCTCCCTCCCCTCTCACTACTTTAGAACTTATCATTATGGCAGCTTGAAGACAATTGTCGATCGATATCATATTAAACTGTATTGAGAGACATAATGGGTCGGTCAATTTGAAACGATTTTTTTTTCTTTTCGGCGACTTCAAATGGTTGTGGCTGGCGATTGTTTCCCATAATTTTCTTTGATGTAGCAGTGTTGGCCAGAGAGCCCGCCGCGCCAAAAAGAAACAACACCGCATTTATTTTGTTACAGCCTTGGATAAATTAAAATCAAAGTGATTTAATTAGCGACTCTATGTTTTAAGTGCGTTAACAATGTATTGAATAGCCGTTAATTTGCGCTTATATGAGCAAACCGAAAGCAAAAATAACACACGCTTGTTTTCTTAGAAAGTTGTATTTTATGCGACTTTTTATGTGCCTGTTTTCGGAAAAAAACAGCATTTGTTCATGTCTATATGGGAAAATAATGTTAACGATGAAATGCGACTCTAGTGAGTAATACTTTCCTTAAATTCTTGGATATTACACGTAACTGTCAGCGAAACGTTAAAACTAAAGTCCGCCATGTAACAAATATGGAAGGGGGGGGGAGGGGGGCAAACGTTCGCCTTTTCATTTTGGCAGTGGGGGCAAACGTCCGGGGTGGGGGTGCAATTATCCAAGGCGCAAATGCCACAATTTGTCAAAATTGTGTGTGTCATCGTACAAATTCTAAGATCGTATCACCATTACGTTTTTTTTTGCGGATTACCACATCACAGAGAAGTTACTTTTTAGGATACTGGATGTGTGTGGACCACATTTGACAGTTTGTTTATTCGGTTGGGTACCAGAAAGGCCGAAAACCAGAAAGGCCGTAGACCAAAAAGGCCGTTGACCAAAAAGGCCTTACCAAAAAGGCCGCAAACCTAAAAGGCCTCAAGTTTCATGGATTACAGGATTATGAATATACGTTTGATGCTAGAAAGTTTAGGAAGCCATAGCACACCTATCACACCACGCACAGACAAACACAAACAAGTCCAGTAAATAAGTCCAAATGAAAAATAACATTTTTAACTAAATAATTGTGAGCAAGAAGTGTAATTGCGAAAAAGTGGGGGATAGGGTTGTCAAACATTCCATTTATACTATACCTGCCTTGTGCATTTACTCGATTACCACTTTTTCAGCTATGACCTGCATATTTTTACATGTGAACAAACAAATAATTATCTATACTTAACATTAAAGGGACTGAGGTCTTTAATCAATTCTAATTAGTAATTATGGTACTGCAATAATATCGTATTGCTAATTAATTTACCTTTAAACTTTGGCTTCAATCAGTGCCAAAGAAATTTCATCAAAAAACGAGACAAACTGTTAAAAACAAACTTTCCAATTTAAAATAGACAAAATGAAGTAGGAATGTAATAATTTAACAATTAACAGCTTAAAGTAAATGTTATAACACAATTATGTTATAAATTACTTCAATTTAAGCAGATCTATAAGTGTTCAAAGTTTAACTGCATAAATTAATATTATTTCAAAACAGGTCTCCTTCCTAGTGACTATTACAATCATATATAGTCATATAACAGTTACTGTATTAAGATTTATAACATATTATATTCACCATCGCCTTTTATATATAAGGCATTTAAGGCTTGCGGCCTTTTAGGTTTGCGGCCTTTTTGGTATGGGCCTTTCTGGTTTGCGGCCTTTTTGGACCAGTACCGTTTATTCCGGGATATGACGTCTGGCGAAGACTAGTAGGTCAGGTAAGGGTTATGGGTAAAAGTGTTAAAATACGTCATATTGACAAATTAACTTATATCCAATAAAATTAATAAACGCGAGGTTTCTCGTTAAACAATTAAAACTTCGAAAAAGTCGTGCGAAATTATTAAATTGCCACAATATTTATTTCGTTCCATGTTTGAATCAAAAAGTAATATTTCTTCTTAAACGGTTTAGACTATATTCGGTGATTCAGTGTTTGGACAACAAAATTGTGACAGAGCTGCAATTGTGTTTGTGAACTATTTTCGTTTTTTAGCATCAGTGTTTGGATAAATATCGCGAAAATGAATGACAACAATACAAAGCGTGTTCAACGTTTTTGTTGGTCAGTCTAGATGGGAAATGTATGCACTCACTGAATCTTTACCTGGTGTTTTATAATTGAAATTTGAGTTTTTCTGCGTAAAACAGGTTAGTAGTGAAACATTTTATCGTGATTAGCCTAATATTAACTAAAGCGCAGTTTCCTGTTGTTTCGGCTGCTTCAGGAGGGTAGTTATGTGTCTGCAATTTTCCTCCGGGTGGCTGACACTGAATAGCCTCGTCGCAAACAATCTATTGCCGATTCCTTTATATGTAATGGAAGACTTTTGCCTCTCCCCAGAATGTTTACTTCTTTCGTCATTTTGCAAACACACCGGAAGTACTTTACATTAAGAAATTTATTAAACGAATTTTTTTAATCAAAATCGCAACGGAGCGAAATGGAACGATAGAAACGGAAGAAACGGAAGAAACGATAGAAACGCTGGAAGCGTTTGAAATGCAGCGCTGGAAACGAATAAAACGAAATGGAAACGCAACGGAAGCGGAATGGAAACGGAGCGGCGAACGCTTCCAACTGAAACGGAAACGAAACGGAGTGAAAACGGGAAAATTGTCAATTTCGTTATTTTCAGTACTGTACTTGTACAGGTGTAATAAACAGTGACAGTCATTTCCGTATTTTTCGGGACTTTAGGGTCTTGGAGAGAGTCATTACAGCTTATACTGTGGTTACATGTGTCAATGATGTGTGATTGTATGACTGTGGTGTTGACCCCTGTACCAACTGCACTCCCTCCACTGCCATGGCATGGTGTACAACTATGCCCGCAAGAGGTAATAAGGATCGTAACGTTGTATATGTATATCACGGAACTGTTGTCACAGATGATCTGTAATTTCCAGTTGCACCTGATGATATCATGGTTATTATTCTTTACGAAAAAGTGGTAGCTGACATCAAATCATAATAGAACGAAGAAGGTCATGGCCCAACTATCAAAGTTGTGCGACCTCATTGCCACTAATTTGGAGTGACCAGTGTAATATAAAAGTAAGACACCCTTCATATGTTTGACAATGTCAGGAACTGTCAAAATTGGGTAGTGAATATGAAAAACATAAAATTGCGAATTGAAAATGTATTCCGTTGAAGGCAACAATTTAAAGAATTCAACTATTGAATTCAATTAACTCGAAGGGGAAAGTTACTTCTATCGACTGTTATCCAGCACAAGAAAGGAACATTGTTTGTTTGTTTGGGTTTATAATCCCGCCGACAGAATTTCAGTTATCTAAAGACGGTGTCCACTTAAAGCAGATACGGTGATATCTTCACTGTGTATATCATGCCGTGAACATGCGCGAGTCCACACTCAATCACATCATCCTTACACCAAGCCCACCAGTCGTGGAACTACCCTGATACTACTACCATTGATACATATAAGCTATAAAGCTATAACTCTACGATTGTTAACGCCATTGGTATGTTGCTCAGAGATCGAACCCGTATCGCTATATCGCACCGTCACATGTCATGCACAACTGTTAATGGTGTCAGATGACATAAGACCTGTTTAGTATTTACGGATATAATTAACATCTTGGGTGTGCTTGTAGACGATACAACATCAACATTCGCACAAAACAGGGGCACGAAGTTTTAAATTTGAAAAGTCACAGAATTAAGGCATTCACATGCTAGACGTATGTAAAAGGCCACAACAATAAATGAAAACAAAGTCCTCACAACAGTTTATTATAACAAAGTTAATATAATTTTTAACGTTTAAAACTAACCTGTAGCTAACAGCCCAAGGATAATTAGTCCATACATATTGCCGTATCCGTACTGTACTGTGGTGAAACTAATGGGAAAACTCAGTACAATACAATATCTTCCTTATCTATTGTACAACGCTTTATGTATGGTTAGACAATACTCTTTTATCAAATGAGACCGAAATTTATGATTTTTGCGTAAGATGTAAACATGATAACGTACATGTCTAGTCCTAACTATATACGCTCAAAACTGTTGTGCATGTATGTAACGCAGTCTCATGTAATGTGTGACGTATATTCCCGCTTGTTAGTGGACGCTAATGATAGTTGAGAATCCTCATGACGTTTTTCATTCTCCCAACCTTCTGGACAGCAATCTTTCGCAGGGCAGCACATTCACATATTATCCAGTGATCAGAGAAAATATATGATAATGAATCTATGAATATATTCATTATTCCATTTAGATCAACGCAGTTTCTTTTACAAAATGGGCAAATAAAAGATGCACATGCAACCAAATGCGACAAAGTCGCCTTTTCCATTTATTTTCGAATTCCATAAGAAATACACATTATCTTTACTATTTATTTATTGATCGTCGTTTATTTTACCAAAATAAAACCCCTTTCAACTAGAGACTGTATTCATCGGTATGTACATGTTGCCCAATTTAGTCGGGACGTTCTGACAGATTCGTTTGACCAGGACGGATATTATTACATCTTGAAAAAATAGTTTCTCATTGCCATGTGTCTTATTCATTTATAATGATGTTAACCCTGCTAGTATGCATGACTGTGTTTATAGTAGTCTGTCTTTTTCAATACTGTTTACAAATTACTCATTATTAAAAAATAATTCATCCTGTGTGTGACGCACGCTTATCCTTTGAGTCGCACGCGTATTCTTTGTGACGCACGCTTATCCTTTGTGACGCACGCTTATCCTTTGTGACGTACGCTTATTCTTTGTAACGCACGCTTATTCTTTGTGACGCACGCTTTTTCTTTGTGACGCACGCTAATCCTTTGTGACGCACGCTTATTCTTTGTGACACACGCTTAATATTTGTGACGCACGTTTATCCTTTGTGACGCACGCTTATTCTTTGTGACGCACGCTTATCCTTTGTGACGCACGCTTATTCTTTGTGACGCACGCTTATTCTTTGTGACGCACGATTATCCTTTGTGACGCACGCTTTTCCTTTGTGACGCACGCTTTTTCTTTGTGACGCACGCTAATCCTTTGTGACGCACGCTTATTCTTTGTGACACACGCTTAATATTTGTGACGCACGTTTATTCTTTGTGACGCACGATTATCCTTTGTGACGCACGTTTATCCTTTGTGACGCACGCCTATCCTTTGTGACACACGCTTATTCTTTGTGACGCACGTTTATTCTTTGTGACGCACGCTTATTATTTGTGACCTACGATTATCCTTTGTGACGCACGCTTATTCTTTGTGACGCACGCTTATTCTTTGTGACGCACGCTTATCCTTTGTGACGCACGCATATTCTTTGTGACGCACGCTTATCCTTTGATACGCACGCTTATTCTTTGTGACGCACGCTAATCCTTTGTGACGCACGCTTATTCTTTGTGACACACGCTTAATATTTGTGACGCACGTTTATCCTTTGTGACGCACGCTTATTCTTTGTGACGCACGCTTATTATTTGTGACCCACGATTATCCTTTGTGACGCACGCTTATTCTTTGTGACGCACAAGTATTGACTTACGGTCCTTTTATATTGTTTTAAAATTTACGATAAAACAATAATACGTAGGACCCTTGTAAATATCAAAACTGTCGAGGCTTTATTCTGCACGGTAATATCTAATTTACGAATGTCCTTCATTTTGATAAATAAATAAATAGTTTTCTTACCAGCGTTATTCTGTAATATCGTGAAGCATGTTTGATATAACCGAACTTGCATACAGTTACAATTCTGGTGCCAAAATTATTCAATTACAGTATTAATATTTGTTTATTTGCAACATGTCAATTAAAATCAAGCACATTACATAAACACATTCAAATGATGACAAAATGTACTTTCACATAGTTTCGACGTCAATACTTGTGGAAATGACTCACTTGTAACCGCAGAAAGATAAAAGAACAAACAGTTATCACATATTAAAAAGTGCTAGCATTTCTCACTTAGTCCGCCCTCGCCCCCCCCCCCCCCCACTAAAAAAAAAAAAATAAAAATAAAAAATAATGGCGCCGAAGATATTTAAGGAAAAATAAATATGGTACCAGATTTATGGCACAACGAAATTGTTGGTCGCTCTTGATGGCCATATTAAGACTCACTTTTTTCCGCTCGTGCTACATTTGGTGCCATTACTTCATGCATTATCGTGTTTGTGCTGTGACGTGACGTGCCCTCTTCCTATAATTTAATTGTGCGCTGCATAAACTAGTTCAGATCGAACACGTATGTTAGTAACTTACTAACCGACTTTTCTGGAATCTCCATTAATAAAAGAAATGGTTGTAGTCTTTAGCTGAGTTGTTTCGAGTGTGAACTCTTCATAAGGAAGACGTCAGAGCGCGTGCACAGGGGCATCTTACGTTAGAGAGTTGATTAGTTTTGTTTTCCGGACAATTTTAAACTAGTTATTTATTGTCATTATATCGACATCATCTATTTTGTTCTGGATGCGAAAGACTTAAGAATGCCCAAGTAAAACCACCGATGCATCGCAGTAAGTTTAGAAGACCTTCTCACATTAAATCCTTTGCCCCGACCATTGTGGTGAGAGGCGAGCAGTCAGACGAGTCTAGACGTCAATAAAAATGTTGTCTGAGAGTGTCAGTCATATTAAAAAAAGATATATTTACGTTGTTACTGTCTCGCATCGTATGGCATGCATATCTAACTGCATTTTGTCTCTATTTGGCGACCTACATTAGAGAAACCATCGCAACGACCCCAACTCAAATGTGAATCGCACATCCGCCACTGGTTACTGTTCAATGTTAGACAGTGACGTAATCATTCACTTAATGATGTAGTATAAACATTACATCAACCTTGACTATCCATGCTTGTAAGTTCAACAATGAAATGTTTTGAGGTAAGTTTCCGTCTAACCTTATAAGGGCATGATTCACATAATGTAACTTACGTTTCTTGTCATTGAAACTGTGTTAACTCTTGTATCAGCTGTTTTAACATGTAATTTCATAGGTGTAGAATAGTATGCTGGTTGTTTAGAATATTATACCATGCCACGCCCAACCCGACTTGGAGATGAAGTGGGGCGGGCATACTGTTGTGTAGTATGTGTGTCTGTAGGTCTGTCTGTCTATTAATCGGTCGGTCATTCAGTTCATCCGTAAGTCGATCTGTGGGTATGGCAGTCGGTCGATCAGTCAGTCTGTCCATCTGTGGGTATGTCAGTTGGTCTGTCAGTCATTTGGTCATTTGGTCGGTCGGTTCTTCAGTACGTCAATCTGTGGGTATGGCAGTCGGTCTGTCAGTCAGTTGGTCATTTGGTCGGTCGGTTCATCAGTACGTAAATCTGTGGGTATGGCAGTCGGTCTGTCATTCAGTTGGTCATTTGGTCGGTCGGTTCATCAGTACGTCGATCTGTGGGTATGGCAGTCGGTCGATCCGTCTTTTGTCCATCAATACGTCGGTCTGTGGGTATGTCTGTCAGTCTGTCAGTCAGTTGGTCATTTAGTCGGTAGGTTAGTTCATCAGTATGTCAGTCTGTAGGTATGGCAGTATGTCAGTCGGTGGGTCTGTCCATCAGTACATCGATCTTTGAGTATGGCAGTTGGTCAGTCGGTGGGTCTGTCCATCAGTATATCGATCTTTGAGTATGCCTATTGGTCAGTCGGTAGGACTGTCCATCAGTACGTCGGTCTGTGGCTATGGCAGTCGTTTGGTAGGTGGGTCTGTCCGTCAGTACATCTATCTGTGGGTATTGCAGTCAGTCGATCAGTTGATCAGTCTGTGAGGGTTAGATGATCATAAAAACTTCATTCTCATATATATATAGTTATGAAGCTTGGATTAGCTCCTTTCTTCAAAACGGCACGGAAATTCAGCCAGAGATTTACATTAAAATACATTTTGCTTGAAGTACTTGCCTACACATAACTAGATATGTAAAACACAGAAATACACTTTCAATACATTTGTTTGAAATAACCTTAATTTAGAACGAACTAAAACATAGCTATGGATCGAAATTTCAGTACTCTCGTCAATAGAGACTAAACAGATCCAATATTCTGAAGATGGCTGCACATTAACTAAGTGATTTATGTTACTTTGGTATTTGTTTAAATGCGCGATAAACAGACGTATATTCGTAAAAACAGCATATATGTATGATTATTTTCGAATCTACAAAACGCAATTTTTCACAGCATTATCTTAATACCAGTATACCTTATCCTTATTGTTACTTAATGTTTTTTTTTAAATAGAACACAACAAAGGTTTATTTATTCAACTTGAACATATAACAATTCATCGTTTATCATAAACACAAAATATAAACATGCAGATAGCACGACAATGCAACATCAACAAACATTCATCAACAAACATTTTCACACCTCATAACCTTTTCAGAAATCTTCTATGCACTCTTTCTATATTTTATGCGGGAAGGAAACCCCAAACTTCACACAAATAGTTTAATAGTAATGCAACGTATGTATCGGAAAGGCTTAAAGTTGGCACGTCCATGTCTCATGTCTTAGAAAACAAACAACCTCAATGCCCTCAACGCTTTACCAGAAAGGGTTTGCGTAGCGTTTACAAATAAGCAATTACTAAATAAGTGAATGATTGAACTATTTCTAGAAATTCAGTTTTTATGATAAATATTCTAGAGAAATGTCATTTCTTCGTGTAAAAATGATGATCCCGAATAAACATTTATAAACAGACTAAAATGTATCGGCGATAAAATTTCTCCCTGCAATAATCCAATCTGACAGGTATAGAACTCGGATAGGCTATTTAGGCATGGATTTCGAAGTGAAGCACTTGTATTTGCTTTTTTGATTTATCTGATCCAATGCGGTCGTTACAAATCCTCGCACTTATTGTTTTACACATGTCTATTAATTGGTCACCATAACGATTTAGTATTGTGATGTAACGGGGCTCCATAATTGAACGCAACATCATCCAGGATTACACTTTTATTAGTGAAAGTTACATTTTACAATCTAACTAAAGCGTAGCATAATAACCTCTCCCTATCTAGTCTCAATCCACTCTCCTCTCCCTAGCTCATTTCAATTCTTCCATCTACCGTGATAAGTTCATACCCATTGTTCCGGATGTCATTTACTATTTAATCAGGTTTTTCGCCTGTTCGATCATTTAAATCGCCAAGCAAATACACAATGCCTTTGTTAGAAAAACAGTAATGTCTCTCTCTATTAGTGAAAACGTGTCATAAAAGCATGTACAGGAAAGTGTTCGGGTGCAATATATGTAAAACACAGGTAAATACCCCTGTTAATATGAAAAACATGTTTGTCTAAATTTAACCACATAGTACACTCAATATCCTTTTTGACAAGTTTAACACCTTTTGAAATAGACTTAAAACAATAAGGCCACCACTATTTATTTTCGCCTTTTATGTTTGATTTTACGGTAAATTATGTAATGAAAATTATCGTAATCTCTCATATTAACTTTTGAACAATTGTGTGTCCACGTTTTACTTAAGAACGATATATCAGAAATAGCGATATAGTTTTAAAAGCAGTGGTTTTCACTCTTTTCCTTAAAAAGCCCTTTACATTCCATGAAACAAATTTAACCTCACTCTTGCCTCGAAACTATCTGGTTCTACCGGCGGCAGACTCATCGCCCCTTTATAAAAGCATTATTTTTAATAAAATTGTTTTGTAGTATTTGCCACAAACACTTTAAATTAAAATGGACACCCAAATTACATTGTATCTAACAATGTTTTCTCGGGATTAACAAGCCTTTATTTGTAAACATTCAAGTGAATTTTCTTCCCGTCGGACGTTTCTGACAAAATTAAGAGAACACCTGTACCACTCGCGTTCGCAAGGTAAACGACGCTTGCTTAATAACAAGTTTTGCTATATCATTTTTCCTGCATGTTCGTTAAAGCAGCGTTTATTTGCGTACAATTGTCTAAGCAGCGACCGACTTCAGTACTTTATAATAAACCATCAAAGTCATGCGTTTGCAAGTCACGCGCTAAGAACGTCAAACTAATGTTGTATATTTTTTTAAACTGATACGATTAATGGTACACGCAAAGGCACATATTCTTTCTGATAATCCATAGAAAATATGACAACACGTTATGTATAAAAACGCTAGTAATTTGAAACAAAAAAGTTCAGGATGTCAAATTATTTACGCTCCAGCAATCTCTTATTGTCTTGTGAAAGAATCCGTGCTTACATAGATATGTATTGCTGTTTTTCAAGTATGTAGTAAGTGTGGTCACTTTCACTGGAATCATCACATTCTTTCACTTAATACAGAGGATGGTTCTCGATATCATTACCATTCAATTCATGTTCATTTTTATCCACACACTTCCCTTCCTTCGAATCGTGTAAGTAAACATTTACATTCTCGCACATTCTCGAAGTGTTTGACAGAGAAGACCGAGATTCTGCAACCTCCCACTGATCACTGGTCGAACACTCAGTGTCACGTTCAACATGCCCAATGTGGGAATAGCCGTCCCCAATCTGCTCCATGTCAACCAAGGACCTTCCGTTTACTGATTGTGTTCCAAGATGGGAATACGTGTTTTCATCGGTTGTCAATTCATCACCACCATTGTCATTTATGGTGGCTAACTCGATATGGTCATATTCAGACCGTCTTACGTTAGCCGTCAGTCCTGGGTTAGAATTAATTTCATTACGGTATGTATACTGCTTGTTATATGTGAGTATGTATCGTTAACGATGGCCGTCTCATCTGTTTCGGCACAAGACGCATACTCGGAGTCGACCAGCGAAGGCACATTTGTTCGATTATACTGTGGCGCGTCAATGGAGGAGGTGACATGGTTGTATATGGGGCCAGCGGTTACTGTAAACGGCATCAGATTGATGGTGTTATACTCGCCATTGTGATCGGCCATCGTGGAGTATTGTACACCGTTAACATTCAAAGAATGGTTTGCTTCAAAACTGGTCCCATCGTGTAAAACGGTTGTATCGAAATCAGATCGATTTTCTGTATAAACACCAACATTTCTTTTTCTTTGCTTTAGTCTGTAAAAGTAAAAGTCATGCCTCGTTAAGAAAATGCGACATTATATAGTTTTACACATGTATTATGATAGTCACGCAGTTATCTTGGACCTTTTCCAAGTGAGTGGAAAACGTATGTTCAAATAAACACTTGGATTCGCTGTATAACTCAGTTACTCTAAGTAGATGTTATTGTAGTGTGTTGTGTTGTATGTAACAAAATATTGATATGTCACATTTCCAATTTTAGTTACCTTGCTATGGTGACAACGGTTACCAGGGTAATGGCGACTAAGACCAGCACTGTGGGCACAGCGGCGGACACCACATTCAAACTTGGCGGCTGTATCTCTGTGTCTGTGGTTATTTAAGCAATATAGATTTAAGAAATAATTGCAAGTTCATCAAACCGTTTACATTCCTTAATTTGAAGTGTACATATGTGGAAATGCGTCCAATTATTACAACAAATGATTAACTGTGGCAGAAAATATATCAACAACATGTAGGTATTGACCAAGTTGGTTTTTATTTACTTTAATACCATTCCTTTTGACCGATCAGTTTGACATTTTACTTTCTGCATGCGCATTCCGCCAGTAACTAATATTGTGGCATTGTAGCAATCTTTTTTTGGAGTGCTTGCATTTTGTCTTCGCAATACTCACAGTAAGGGAACCCGGAATATAGAAACATTAACAAGGGTTCTATGATTGTTTATTCGAGCATGGAGACCTCCTTTTAATTTTAAATAATGATAGGCATTTAAGCAACAATAGTTCGTGATATTTCGTTTTTTTTAGTTTGCACAAAAAATAATAATTTAGCACAATTATATTTCAAAGAACTCTTGGAACTTTTGGGGCTCTACCTATCGCACGGAGACCACGAGCACTGACAGCATGTTTATAGTCGATATAGTTCTGTACAAGACAAAATATGAAAATGTGAATCAAACGCGCCTTAAACTATTTCGATTATATTGTTATTGTTATAATATCTAAACATTGTACCATTGTACCATCTGTTTGAGATGATACTATTGTTGTACATAAACATACAAAGTATTTTCTAATATATCAAACTCAGAAACCTGGATCTTCAGTTGAACTGCCGTCTGCAAGTGTTGTTGGCGATAAGGACACGCTAACAGTCGTCCCTATTGATGTTGATGTATCTTTGTTTCTGTCTGTACCTTTGATGTTTTCTGACATGCCGTCTGCAAATGTCGGTGACCATGATGACTCCCTAACAATCCTTCCGTTATCCTCTGTTGTTATTGATGTATCTGTATTTGTATATGTACAAATCATTTCTAACGCAAATCAATGCCAACAATTTGAGTAGCAATTAAGTCCGTTACATCGCCCAATACGATATTAAATGAATTTATTTTGAATTTGTAATGCTTAGAAAATAGTAACGCAAATAGTTTCTTCAATCAATCAATAAATCAATCAATCAATCAAACAAAATGGAATGGTAAAATCCATCAAATATGTTAATTGCGTACCTGTACAGTTGTAACTTAGAATGACATGCGTTATATTCCTTTTTTGAGTTTCTGGAGCTGGAAGAGACGTATTGCAACTTGTTCTGTTGTTACATTGGTATATGGTGTGTGTTTTTATGGTTGTGTTGTCCCCTGTAATGTTATCACCAACATCACCGTCGGTGCATTTTGAACAATCACTATTGCATGAAGAATAAACGACCGTAACGTCCAATATGTCAATCACAAAGCTGTTGTCACAGAAGATCTGTACCGTCCAGTTACACAGAATGTTACTACTGCCTTTCTTTACAAAATAGTGATGGCTCACATTGGAATAAACACAGATAGCTGGAACAATAATACATCTAAGTAGATTTTCATAAATATTAGTGTTACCAGTAACAACTTGTCAAGTATACTTTAATCAGCTTCATCTATCACATTTCAAATAATACATGTGATACAAATACCATGCTTAAGTAAACGACGACTTATACCTCTCTGATTAACAATTACGTTTGATGTACACATCAACAATTTAAGTTAAGAGTTGTGTTTTAAACTGACATTTACAAACATCATCGAGCGTCTCCTTTTCCATTGTTTTGCTTATAAATATTTTAAATTGAACACTTTATTGTTCAAATGCACACGACAATTTTAACAACTTATCGCAAGAAAGACTGGGAATGGGGGAGGGGGCTACAAGTTATTGCTGGAGGGAGCGCATTAAAAGCTACCTCACATTTGAATGAACAAGGCCATGACCCAACTGTCGATTTTGTACGACCCTATTGTAATTACCTCAGGGTGACAGTGGTTGATAAAAATAATTCCCTCTTAACGTGTTTGAAAATGCCAGGTAATTATAAGATTGAATAAAAAATGTGAGTGTATTGTCTGTATCGTTCTACCGGGAGTATTTTAGTTAACGGGAGACTGTGTCAGCTTAAAGAAGAAATAGTCTTCACTGTGTATAGCATGTTTTAATCACCTGGCATGATTCCATACCCAGTCACATTATCCTGACACCGATATCGTGGAACTGCCCTTATATTTACTTGAGTGTTAGCTAAGGAACTTTTTAGCTATTTAATCCACTTCAGTTTTAGCGATTTTGGTATGTTGTGCCTGGGACAGAACCAGTATTAATACATCGCACCGTCACAAGTATGTTCGGGTTGGCAACGCACAACTGTAAGTGGTGCTAGATGACCTAAGACCTGTTGAGTATCTACGGGTATAACTGACGTCCAAGGTAAGCAGGTAGACCTCACCCCATCGTGTCTGACAGGGACACAAAGTTTCAAATTTGAAAAGGCGCGGAAAAAGCATTCACTTGCCAGTTTAGGCTGTAACAAAACTGAAAACAAAGCCCTCGCAACATTTTATTATAACAAGATTAATATATTTTTAAAATTTAAAACTAACATGAAGCTAACAGCCCAAGGATAACCAGTCCATACATAGTGCCGTGTCCGTCCTGAACTGTGAAGACTGTGGTGAAACTGATGAGGAAAACTAAATAGACTGCGATATCTTCCTTAACTATAATAGTATTGTTGCATACCTCAGATGTATGCTTTATTTATGATTAAACATTACTCTTTTATAGTTTTATCATGTGACCTCTTTTATCATGTGACCCAACATTCTGCGTCTTGTGCAAGATGTAAACATAATTACGTGCATGTCTAGTCCTACTTTGATGCACCCAAAACAATGCTGCATGTATCTTCGCCAGCGTCATGTAACGTGTGACGTTTACACCAACACATTTTTTTAACAAAATGAGTAAACAAAATGATTAATTGTCGTTTATTTTATCAAAATTAAACTCCTTTAAGCTAGAGACTGTATTCAACGGGATATACATGCACATTTAGTAGCGATGCTCTCACGGTGTCTATTTACCGAGACGGACGTTAATTACCCAATTTAAATAGTATATCATTGCCGTGTGACTTATTCAGTCATAGGGAAGTTAACCTAAAACCTGCTAAAATATTCATGACGGTGTTTATAGTAGTGTTTGTTTTTCAATACTGTTAACAAACAACTTGTTAATATCAGGGTAAGAGATTTGTGGCAAGTGAACAAAATAGTTGATCGTATAAAATGTCCAGAGCAGTGCTAATGATGTAGATAGTGGAATACCAATAATAAATACCTTTGGTGCCCAAATGTCTAACAGTTTTCAACTAGTTCCCAATTAAGATAAATCGTCAATATTCGGTACTTTCACATTGTCAGAAAGACATAGAGACAGAGAGACAGACAGACAGACAGACATACAGAAAGAAAGAAAGAAAGAAAGAAAGAAAGAGAAAGAAAGAAAGAAAGAAAGAAAGAAAGAAAGAAAGAAATACTGAGACAGACATTGAAAGAGAGACAAACAGACAGGCAGAGACAAAGAATGATAATATTTGATGAGATCTAGACAAAAGATAGTTAATAACAATGGATCATTTTACAGCTTTTTACTGGACAAGAATTATTGTTTAATAGGTAAATAAGAAAAGGTCCTATCAAAATTTTCACAGATATTTAAATTTTATCTACCCGTAGACAAAGGCAAACAAGGTAAATGTAAATGTGACAAAAAACACAGAGACGAGACATAACACACAAAAAGAAAAAAAAACAGTTACCGCCTTGGAACGGTCAGTCGGCAAAAGGGCCAACTGGGGTGTTTAAACCTGGTTTGTGGAGCGCTCCAACCTCGCACTTCCTGAAGGTTTTTCCATCAAACAAACAGTGTAAATAAAAATATCCCGTCAAAGTGAAACAACTTACAGTAGGCACCTGCATTTGGACATAAACAGATATAATGAACTTATGTACAAATATAATAACTAGTAATAAAACAACATACGTACAGTATGTACAGAAGATAAAACATGCTAAAATCATTTAGAAACCAGAATAAGTACACACTGAGAAGGACCAACTTTGAATCAATCTCTGTTAACAATTCTCTAAACAGGTCCCTAAAGCAATGAAGTACAGAATCTAGAGAAATAAATGTTTATAACAAAATAAAAACATTCAAATGATGACAAAATATACGTTCACACTGTTTCGACATTAGAACTTGTAAAATGACTCATTTGTAACAATTGAAAAATTGAAGAACAAACAGTTTGACGAACCTTGCAACAGTAATTGTTATTTTAGTTGTTTGAGATTGTCCATGTATGGGGATTTTCTAAAGACAAACAGTTTGTTCTCATATTTTTGAAACAATAGAATAAAATAGTTGAAATGATATAAAGGAAGTATATTTTAATGAACACGGTATGGTAAAGTGTTGCTAATAAGATTTCAGGTAATATATACCACGGAAAATATTTCAAAGGTGCTGTAGAGTAGATCCAGTCTCACTGTGTAAGAAGGTGGGAGCGTAGCGGTTAAACAAATGTATCGGTCAGTTGTTGAGCGTCTCGCTAGTATTGGGTCTTAAGTCACAGTGTTGATTAGTTTGTTTTCCGAACTAATCTTAACGAGTCAATTATGATCTTTATAACGGCATAATACGTTTTGGATGCGGAAGACTCTGAAGAATGCCCAAGTAGAACCACCGATGCATCGCTATTAGGTAAAAAGGCTTTTCACATTAAGTCCTTTGCTCCAACCAGCGCAGTAAGACGCGAGCAGTCAGAGAAATTAAAAGTCGGCGACTCAATCATATCTTAATTTAAATATGAGTCTTATTAGATCACATTAGAGAAATCATCACGCTGACCCATCCATTATGGGAATCCCAGATCCGCCGCTGGTTAACGTTCAATGTAAGAAAGTGACGTAATCATTCACTTGTTGACGTAGTATAACAATTACACCGACCTTGATTCCCCGTGCTTGTGAGTACAAAAGGTAAATATACGCTATGGAGGTAAGTTTCCGTTTAACCTTGTAAAGACAAGAATCACGTAATGTAACTTACGTTTCTTTTTATTTAAACTGTGTTGACTCTTTGTTAAAGCGGTGCTAAAATTTAGTCTTGTCGTTCGGTCCATCTGTATATCGATTTGTGCGTATGGCGGTCGGTCGCTCGGTCGGTCCATCAGTACGTCAATCTGTGGGTATGACAGTCGGCCGGTTGGTCATCAGTACGTCGATCTGTGGGTATGGCAGTCGGCCGATTGGTGCATCAGTACGTCGATCTGTGTGTATGGCGGTCGGTCGCTCGGTCGGTCCATCAGTTCGTCGATCTGTGGGTATGGCAGTCGGCCGGATGGTCCATCAGTACGTCGATCAGTGGGTATGGCAGTCGGTCGGCCGGTAAGTCCGTCAGTACGTCGATCTGTGGGTATGGCAGTCGGATTGTCGGGCCATCAGTACATTGACCTGTTAGTATGGCAATTGGACGACGGTCTATCAGTTTGTCGGTCTATGGGTATGGCAGTCGGGCGGTCGGTCTGTTCCTTTATCGATCTGTGGTTATGGAAGTCGGTCCTTCGGTCGGTCGGTTCATCAGTATGTTGATCTGTGGGTATGGCAGTCAGTCCGTCGGTCTATCAGTACGTTGATCTGTGGGTTGGCAGTCGCTCGGCCGGTCAGGCCATAAATACGTCGATCTGTAAGGATGGCAGTTGGCCGGTCAGTTAGTCCATCAATTCGTCGATCTGTGGGTATGGCAGTCGGTCGGTCAGTCCATCAGTATGTCAATCTATGGATACGGCAGTCGGATAGTCAATCCATCCGTACGTCGATCTGTGGGTATGTCGGTCGGTCGGTCAGTCCATCAGTACGTCGGTCTGTGGGTATGGCAGTCGGACGGTCGGATCATCAGTACGTTGGTCTTTGGGTATGGCAGTCGGGCGGTCGGTCTATTACTTCATCGATCAGTGGGTTAGGAAGTCGGTCCGTTAATTGTGCGCTGCATAAACTAGTTCAGATTAATCAAGTTTGTTAGTAACTAACTAACTAATTGACTTTTCTGGAGTCTCCATTAATGAAAGAAATGGTCGTAGTCTTAAGCTGAGTACGTCGATCTGTGGGTATGGCAGTTGGGCGCTCAAACGGTGCATCAATTCGTCGATCTGTGGGTATGGCAGTCGGTCCGTCATCCACTCCATCAGTACGTTGATCTGTGGGTATGGCAGTCTATCAGTCGGTCCATCAGTACGTCGATCTGTGGGTATGACAGTTTGTTGAAAGGTTCATCAGTACATCATTCTCTGAGTATGGTAGTTGGGCCGTTGGTCGGACCATCAGTCCATCAGGTCTGTGTGTACAGTCAGTCGGTAGGTCAGTCTTCCATCAGTACCTTTATCTGTCTGTAGGCAGTAGTCGGTCGGTCGATCGAACCTTCAGTACGTCAGTCTGTTTGTATACATTCGGTCAGTCAGTCGATCGGTCAGTCGGTCCATCAGTACGTCGATCTGTGGGTATGGAAGTCAGTCGGTTGGTCCATCAGTACGTCGATCTGTGGGTATGACAGTCTGTTGAAAGGTTCATCAGTACATCATTCTCTGAGTATGGTAGTTGGGCCGGTGGTCGGACCATCAGTCCATCAGGTTTGGGTGTACAGTCAGTCGATGGGTCAGTCGGTCCATCAGTACGTCGATCTGTGGATATGGAAGACAGTCGGTCGGTCGGGCTATTAGTATGTCGATCTGTGGGTAATCGGTCGCTAAGTCCGTCAGTACGTTGATCTGTGGGTATGGCAGTCGGACGGTCAGTCCATCAGTACGTCGGTTTGTGGGTATGGCAGTCGGTCGGTCCGTCCAACAGTACGTCGATCTGTGGGTATGGCAGTCGGTCGGTCCGTCCAACAGTACGTCGATCTGTGGGTATGGCAGTCGGTCGGTCCGTCCAACAGTACGTCGGTCTGTTGGTATGGCAGTCGGTCGGTCCGTCCAACAGTACGTCGGTCTGTGGGTATGGCAGTCGGGCGGTCGGTCTATTACTTCATCGATCAGTGGGTTAGGAAGTCGGTCCGTTAATTGTGCGCTGCATAAACTAGTTCAGATTAATCAAGTTTGTTAGTAACTAACTAACTAATTGACTTTTCTGGAGTCTCCATTAATGAAAGAAATGGTCGTAGTCTTAAGCTGAGTACGTCGATCTGTGGGTATGGCAGTTGGGCGCTCAAACGGTGCATCAATTCGTCGATCTGTGGGTATGGCAGTCGGTCCGTCATCCACTCCATCAGTACGTTGATCTGTGGGTATGGCAGTCTATCAGTCGGTCCATCAGTACGTCGATCTGTGGGTATGACAGTTTGTTGAAAGGTTCATCAGTACATCATTCTCTGAGTATGGTAGTTGGGCCGTTGGTCGGACCATCAGTCCATCAGGTCTGTGTGTACAGTCAGTCGGTAGGTCAGTCTTCCATCAGTACCTTTATCTGTCTGTAGGCAGTAGTCGGTCGGTCGATCGAACCTTCAGTACGTCAGTCTGTTTGTATACATTCGGTCAGTCAGTCGATCGGTCAGTCGGTCCATCAGTACGTCGATCTGTGGGTATGGAAGTCAGTCGGTTGGTCCATCAGTACGTCGATCTGTGGGTATGACAGTCTGTTGAAAGGTTCATCAGTACATCATTCTCTGAGTATGGTAGTTGGGCCGGTGGTCGGACCATCAGTCCATCAGGTTTGTGTGTACAGTCAGTCGATGGGTCAGTCGGTCCATCAGTACGTCGATCTGTGGATATGGAAGACAGTCGGTCGGTCGGGCTATTAGTATGTCGATCTGTGGGTAGTCGGTCGCTCAGTCCGTCAGTACGTTGATCTGTGGGTATGGCAGTCGGACGGTCAGTCCATCAGTACGTCGGTTTGTGGGTATGGCAGTCGGTCGGTCCGTCCAACAGTACGTCGATCTGTGGGTATGGCAGTCGGTCGGTCCGTCCAACAGTACGTCGATCTGTGGGTATGGCAGTCGGTCGGTCCGTCCAACAGTACGTCGGTCTGTTGGTATGGCAGTCGGTCGGTCCGTCCAACAGTACGTCGGTCTGTGGGTATGGCAGTCGGTCGGTCCGTCCAACAGTACGTCGGTTTGTGGGTATGGCAGTCGGTCGATTAGTCCATCAGTACGTCGGTCTGTGGGTATGGCAGTCGGACGGTCAGTCCATCAGTACGTCGGTTTGTGGGTATGGCAGTCGGACGGTTGGTCTATCAGTTCGTCGGTCTGTGGGTATGGCAGTCGGGCGGCTGGTCTATTACTTCGTCGGTCTTTGGGTATGGAAGTCGGTGCTGTGGTCTGTCGGTCCATCAGAATGTCGATCTGTGACTATGACAATTGGTTCGTCGGTCGGTTCATCAGTACGTCGGTCTGTGATAGGGCAGTCAGTCGGTCGATCAGCCCATCAGCACGTCGGTCTGTGGATATGTCAGTCGGTATGTCAGTCCATCAGTACATCGATCTGTGGTTATGGCAGTCGGTATGTCGGTCGATCGGTCCTTCATTACGTCGATCAGTGGTCATGGCAATCGGTCGTTCGATCGGTCCATTAGTACGTCGATTTGTGGGTATGACAGTCTGTTGGAATGTCCATCAGTATGTCGATCTCTGAATATGGTAGTCGGACGGTTGGTCGGACCATCAGTCCATCAGGTCTTTGTGTATGGAAGTCGGTCGCTCGGTCCAGTAGAACGTCGATCTTTGAAGGTGGCATTTGGTCCATCAGTAAGTCGATCTGTGGGTATGACAGTGGGTTGGTCAGTCTTCCATCAGTACCTCGATCTCTCTGTAGTCAGTAGTCTGTCGGTCGATCGATCCTTCAGTATGTCCATCTGTTTGTATGACATTCGATCAGTCAGTCGATCGGTCAGTCGGTTTACAGTACGTCGATCTGTGGCTATGGAAGTCAGTCGGTCAATCAGGCTATTAGTATGTTGATCTGTGTGTATGGCAGTCGGTCAGTCGGTCCATCAGTACGTCGATCTCTGAGTAGTGTAGTCGGGCGGTTTGTCGGACTATCAGTCCATCAGGTCTGTGTGTATGGCAGTCAGTCAGTCCATTAGGAAGTCGATCTGTGAGGATTGCAGTCGGTCGCTCGGTCGGTCCATCAGTACGTCGGTGTTGGGGGTATGGCAGTCGGTCGGTCGGTAGGAACAATGGCCATGTCATTGTGTGAAGATGATGTAATTGCATGGTGTTTGCTAAATGTCGTTCCGTCCGTCGGTCGGTGTGTCGATCCGTAGGTTGGTCGTAAGTGACATTTGTCAGCGTGAAAATATGACACTTACTTGTTTTCGAAGAAGATGGGGCGTGTTGTTTTGCAGATGTTCGTCGATCGTTCGGTCGGCCACTTTGTTGCTTTCGATATCAAGAGAACTCATTGTTAACCATCCTCCAACGCAGTAAGGACATTGACACTGGTCCTGATGAGAAGATATCCTCAATGATTACACACAAAAAATATTATTTCACACACGCATTCACTCACGCACGCACGCAAACACACACACACAACAACAACAACAATGCATGTATCTCGAAACTTTTCGTGGAAAAAGCACAAGTAAAGTAAACAGAATAAAATGAGTACAGCACCATCGTCGGAAATCCAGCCAATGAACTGTTTCTCGTGTCCAATATATTGGCAGTACGAACACATTTATCAGTTTTTAATTGTTTTATAAGCGCACTCGCCAAGCTTTCTTAATAAAACGGTTTAAACTCAGTAGTATGAGTGTTGTACATACACAATCTGTGCAGCCCCACAAATGGGCCAATTTTAATCGGAAAGGGGAAATTGTGTATAGTTGAAAATAATGTTTATATACATGTACGTTCTAATTAAATAATTCTTAAATCCATGATTATTTAATACTTTGTAATGTTATCTGTTTTAATAAAATTATTTTTATATAGTTATTTTTTCATTTTACATCATACCTGAAAATCTTAACTATTATATAATATGTATTGGTTAAAATAAAGGTTAATTAATACAGTAAAATCATTAAGTCGAATTGAGCTATTATTAATACTTTCGCGTCGTTATTTGCTATTCTATAAATAATATGAAGGTTTAAGTTCAAATTCGACTGCATTTTCTCAGATTTTTGCTGCATGTTGTGTATGTATACAAAGATTCTGTAATTAAATAAAAGATTCCGTACAACACTGCTCCCACCCCCTACGGAGCAAATAGGATCTATTGAATCTATTTATAAACAATCTATTTTATTCGCATTTAATGCTTGCACTGTTTTATTGCTATATATTACTACTATCAATATTAACCATATGTAGGTATTGTTGTCTAGAAAACGTGCTTTATGGTACGCGTGTTGTTGTTACATTAAGTTACATTTTGCTTGAAGTACTTGCCTACACAGGACTAGATCTGCTCTCCCCGTTTGTCCTTGTGGATATATCTTCAGCTTTTAGAGTGGCTGTTGAAGTCACCGACAACAATGAAGATGGAACCCTATCTAGGGATCTAGGGACCGAGCTTTGTCAGTTGGGAAATAGATATTCACAAGTGTCAGGCAGAAGTCGTTCTTTTATAAGCTTTCTTAAAATTCAAATTATTTAAAAAATGTTACGGGTAAGCACAATATTTAACAAATGGTAGACAAAGGAAAAAACGATTCACTAATTAAACTTGTAGCAACCTTGCATACCTGCATATGTACTAGAAAATGTATTAATTTTACTTATTAAGACCGTTTGAAAATGTTTGAACTACATAAAATGTACTGTAAATTCGGACGCTAAAACTATCAATAGGTTTAAGATGACCATTTAGGCTTAGTGAAGATGGTTACATTGTTTTATCATTTTATTTGTACAAATGACTCAGTTTAAAAAGAATCAATCATCGTCAAGTGGCGTATAGGGCATAAGCAATAGGTGACCTCGTTGGTATTTAAAATAAAATAAAAAAAAGTAATGGCAAGTCACGTGCTAGAATTTCAGTATTAGCTGCAAGCACATGGAATCAAACTTGGAAGTTCATTTTACTTTGGTTAACGTGCTTATCTGTATTGTTGATATCTTTCCTTAATTTTGACATATCATTTGTTCTATTCTAGTTCTAGTCAAGACAAATTTAATGTATAAAGTTGTTTTAAACTAATACGATTTTCATTCCACCAAGATTCGATGTTTCAAAGACACAAATTTGACACTACAGTAAGGTCTAACTACGGAAATAGGGTATATAAACAGTATTTTTAAAGCATCCACACTTTTGCATTATCGTAAAATAACGCATAGTAGTCTTTAATCTAACAATCTTATCTGTCCCGATTTGGATGTGGATCATGATCCACCTACTATGCGCGAGACTTATGAATACCTGCCACAAAGACAAGTCAGCTTTGTTGGTCAACACCGTACCAGAACGATGCAGCTAAAATAAAGTGATTTTCAAAATATACTAGGATGAACCGGGCAAAATTGAGACAAAAGAAAGGACATACATGCCAGACAGGAAAACCGATGTCTACAAAAACACACTGATATTATTATTATTATTATTATTATTATTATTATTATTATTATTATTATTATTATTATTATTATTATTTTATATAAATGTGAACACGCACAATACAACATTACGTTCTCCATCTGTTTGAGCACATAATCATATGGTGGATGGGGGATTCACTGTGTCATAGATTTGAACGATTATCATTTGGGATTATTTCGCCGTTTTTAAAATTCAAGATAAATAGAATCAAGCATATCCAAATGTCGTAGGATTGAATACAATGTTTAAATTCAAATAAGACGTATAATTCATTGTCCATACAATTTAAAACAAACGCGCTGAACAGGCCAGACAAATGCGTAATAAAGAACCGCCATGCCTAAATACACATATGCTGACATAGCCCGTCAGACATCAGTCGTTATTTGTCTTGTGTAAAATACGAGTATGTTCTATTGCCTCTTTCACCGGAGAGTTGTTCATACATTGTTTCCACCACATTGATATTCGTTCCTCTCTGACCAGACTGAAAGCCCCCGGTACCAAATTCATGTATCAGGGCGTTAGATGTACTTCCGACAATGTAGGAATAATCTGTGTTGTCGATTTGACGTAGTAGCTGTTCATATGTAGGTACCATCACGTTGGCGCAAGTGCCGTTCTCGGGTAGTTCCTGAACGGTATTATCGCTCTTGCTTGCTGTCAGTTTTGCATTATTGAAACCGGTGTGTCTCCTGAAAATCACTATAAGAAATATACGACGATTTATGCATGGTTTAACATCGATAAATATAGGCACAAACAAGTAGCCAATTACACTCGTACGTAAAATCACGCAACATAATAATAAATGCAATGCAAGGGTTGACAGTTGTAGTTGAATTGCCGCATGCATGGTTATCTGGAACGATAAACAACCTCAAGAGCTATAGTACGCATGGTAAAAACACATTCAATTAGACATTTTTCTTTATTCTCAGCAAAGAGATAATTGAATACATCATGACTTTAAGATATGCGATAATATTGCATGTGTTAATGGTTCGCTGGTTATTTCACACTAAGGAATTGATGTTTAACATAGAATAAGGACGGTTTTTACAATTGAGTAAAATAAAAACTTCATTTCTTTTTAATTCTTGAATATACGAAGTGCTTGAAGCGCAATCATTTTAACGTACATTTTATATCTGGCATCACGAATATATTATGAAAAGGATGTTCGGTATAGGCTAGACTGTTCAGCAGAAAGTAGTTGAGAAGAGTTGCGACGCCTTTGATTCTATATACTGAAAGATGACACTATATTTGAAGCGCAGTAGATTCTAGTGATCAATGGTGATGTTTGAATTCAGAATTTATTGTAATTCAACACCCGCTTTGCCTTTGCTTATTGAACAAACAATGACAATGCACAATTGACCGACCATGGCAAAGTCGTTTTTCTTGTTTAACGACAACGAATCCGTCATGGATTTAATTTTTACCTACTATTAGCACTGGAAAATGGCACTACCAAACACCAAGACTGGCTTGCTTGCCTTCCTTTTATACATAAGCTTAATATATTTATATTGACAGACCACAACATAAATAAATAGATACAGTAAGATTTGGGCTGATTATATCTGAATTAAAAGAAGGTATTATAATAGACACACTACATGTATCAATGACTATTACTCAATGCAGGAAGTATACCTCGCTCACATCTGCCTCGCTTCCCACCAGTCTGGTTTAGATGTATTTAAATTGCTAATACATGTATGATTATGTTTGTGTTTTATCAGAAACTTCTATTATTATTATTAACGACCTCTTCCTCTTTCCTTGCTATGTTTGTGTAATCCTGGTGAAGACAGAGTAAAGGGGCGTATGAATAATAAGTACATGTAAAATATTTTATGAAATAAATTAGGAGCGATACTTATGTGTGATTGTAGCAGATCAGGGGCGTAAATGTGGACACAACAGAGTATTAAAAAACAATTTATTTAATTATATTATAGGTACGCAACTTGACATTCGACGGAATAAATAAATGTACATCTATAAGAGCATGCTTTCACAAGCTGGATAAAAAGTCGGACTCAAATCCTGTTTATAGATGGCATGAAATGGTAAAGAAATATAATTAAGCGACATCTCTATAGCATTGTGATATTGAAACTGAGATAGACTGATCAGTAGGTAAGAGGAGACATTTATCTGGTACTAATTTAGATACAAGCTTTCTATATTGTTGATTATGATATCATACGTCTATATATTTCAACCACAGTTTCGGAACATGTCATGCGTATATACATGCTTTGTGTCTTATACCACGCATGTATAGTGTACAATGTGAAACAATATAACAAATCATATACCATATTACAAAGGCAAATTCCTTATCTATAAATGTAAGGCGCAATATTCATCGGTAAGTAATATATTGCTTACAGAAAACTCGTATAAAAAGTAGGAATAGTGATCTTGTCAAACCTGGTGAGATTTGTCAAAGAAGCGATTATACACTTACATACACGTACATGTATTGGATTTATTTACACAAACTTTATATTGACAATGTTTGTTATCCGTAGGCACATCGTAGCTTTGAGCTCCACAGCTATACAGCTAGAAGGATTTAAAGAACAATATTTTGTCACTACCGTTGACTGATCTGTTTTAAATAATGTAAACAGCGGTTTACTGACCGTGATTTGCTGGAGTGTGGTCATGTTTCCCTGATCTAGACATATGATATGTCCACTGTATAGAACATGTATGTAATAATAGGATTTATGAAATGCACAGAAGTACAGAAGTTTTAGAAATGTCTTGACAACACACTATGTGCAAATCACGCTAGTAAGTTTGAAGCCAATAAAATTTGGGTATGAAACTTTATGTAAGCTCAACCAGTTAAGTCTTAAGAGTCCCTAATAGGAGAGCCAGCGCGCCCTACGTAGGCCTCTACTACATCTTTTCAAGTGTAAAGTAAGAATGGTTACTTTCACTGGAATCATCACATTCCTTCAACTGATACAGAGTATGGTTTTCGACATTATTTAGATCGTGTACATTTGCGTTACCACACGTGCCCATCTTTGAATCCTGTATGTCTCTACACTTATTATTTCCAATGTCCCCTTTCCTTCCAGTACCATTCTCGAAAGTTTTAACAATGTTTAACAAAGACATTGAAGACCGAGCTTCTGTAACGCCCCACTGTAAATTTGTCAAATTCCCGGCATCTGTGTCGTGAACGACATGTCCAATGTGGGAATAATCGTCCCCAAATTGGTCCACATCTACCAAGGTCATTCCGTTTACTGATTCTGTACCAATATGGGAATACGTGTTGTCACCGGTTGCCAGTTCAGCAACATTATTGTCATTAAAGTTTACTAACTCGATATGATCATAGTCCGACCGACTTACTGTCGCTGGCTGACCTTGGTTCGGTTTAATTTCATTACTCGTTTGGATATCGTTTGTTATGTGTGAGTATATATCGTCAACGATCACCGTCCCATCTATGTCGGCACAAGATGCATAATCAGAGTCGATAAGAGGAGACACGTTGGTTTTATCGTATTGAGAATTGCCAATGGGGGAGTTGACATGGTTGTACGTGGGACCATCGGTCACTGCGAATGTAACAAGATTGATGGTGTTGTACTCGCCATTGTCATCGGCTATAGTGGAGTGTTGGACACCATTAACATTCACAGAACGGTTTGCCTCAGCGCTGACACCATCTCGCGATATGTCTATATCAAAATCAGAGCGAATTGCTGATTTATCACCCGCGTGTCTTCTTCTTGGTCTTCGTCTGTAAAAGTTAAAAGTTCTATCTCTTTAAGAATAAGTGACATTTTTTATATAACACATGTTTTATGATAGTCATGCAATGCTCTTTATTCACTTTCCAAATGCGGGACTTCATAAATTCTAATAAGCACTTTGATCAGCTATAACTCAGTGACATTTACAATAAATTGTAATACATTGGTTTGTCAGTAGTAAAGTAACATATCTCAAATTTCTAATTTCAGTTACCTTGCTATGATGATAACCGTTACCCCGGTTATGGCGACCAAGACCAGCATAGTCGGAACTACTGCGGACACCACATTCAAGTTAGAAGGTTGTATCACCGTATCTGCGGTTATGTAAACAAACTGATTAAGAAGTTATATCTTGTTGATCAAAATGTTTAAGTTACTATATTTGAAGTGTAAACATGTAACGAAGCGTCTAATGATTGCAAATAATGATTAACTTCGAGTATATGTGAAAATGTAAATCGTATTGGATGCATAGATATGCGTCGGCTTCCAGCAGTAAATTGGCCACATGAGTAAGAATTTCATTCTAATCTTTATTCTTTTTGGCCGATCAGCTTAGATGTGACCTTCCGCGTGTGCATTATGTCATCGCAAAGCTGTGCTCTAATCATGTTAGTTGAATTACGAACGTGTTGTTTTTACGTTACACCCGGTAAGAGGGTCCAAAGCATGGTAACATGAATAAACATTCAGTTGCGGTTTATTCGAGCATGGCGAACATCATTTAATGCAAAACAAACCAACAACAAACAACTTTAGACACTTTAAGTAACTGTAATTAATGTTATTTCATGGCCACTAATTTATATCTCAAAGATGCCGTGGAACTTTGAGAACTCTACCTATCGCACGTAGACCATGATACTGATAGCATTTTAATAGTACACCTCCACTCCATCGGTATAGGTCTAGGTAAAACAAAACAACAATAAAAAAGAATCATAATATTACTATTCTTAAAATATCTAAGCAGGGTAACATCAGTTTGATTGGTTGTTATTGTTGTACATATAAAGATGAATATTCAATACAGATACCTAGATCTTCAGATGACGTGCCGTCTGCTGGCGATGAGAACACAATTACAGTCGCTTCCTTTGTCTTTGATGGAGATGTATCTGTGTTTATATCTATACCTGTTATGTTTTCTGATATACCGGCTGCATGTGTTGTTGGTGATGAGAACACATTAACAGTCATTCCACTATCCTCCTTTGTTGTTGATGAATCTGTTGGTATATGGACTTGTAATTATAGACATAAAATATAAATCACAGGCGAAACAAGATCAGTGTGGGTTTTATATCATAACGTTTTTAAGAATTAATTCTCCATGCACACTGTCCAGTTGTAATAAAGCTACTCTGCACTGGATATCTTAACTTATGTAAATATGCCCATTTATTTGAATAAAACAAAAATTATTTTGAATAAATAGTGTAATAAGTTAGCCAGTTGCGTCTTATAATAATATTTACACTAAATTTGAATGTGTAATTCTAAGAAAAAAGACGACACATGAAGGATCTACAATTAATCAAACAATCAATCGATTTAATTATTAAAATATGGAAATGTAAATTTTATCAGTTATGTCAATTACGTACTTGTACAGTTGTAAAGACAGTGACATTTACAGTGGCGTCCTTCATTCCCGAGACTTCAGGGATTGGTAGAGCTACAGGGATTGGTAGAGTGGTACTACAGCTTATACTGTGGTTACATGTGTCAATGATGTGTGATTGTATGGCTGTTGTGTTGATCCATGTACTGGATGCATTCCCTCCACTGCCAACGCATGCTGTACAACCATTACTGCATGAACTAATACGGATCGTCACGTATATGCCTATCACGGAACTATTGTCACAGAAGAATGGTACAGTCCAGTTGCACGTGATGATACCATTGTTTTTCTTAACTGCCAAAAGGTGGTATCTGACATCGGAATGTACACAGATCACTGGAACAATAATGCATCTATGTAGTTTTTATTAAATATAGGTTATGTCTGAATTATTTTAATAATTATACAAATAACATGCAAAAGTAAAACTATTAATAGGAAACACTTTTCCGATTAACAATAACGTTCAACAAATGATATTAAGAATGAATATGGATATTTACCTGGTAAACAAACATGATAACCAAATCAGACATTGTAATCAAAATTGTTTTCAGAAGAGTCTTATAATATGTTAACATATAATAATAATAATAATAATAATAATAATAATAATAATAATAATAATAATAATAATAATAAAATAATAATAATAATAATAATAATAATAATAATAATAATAATTGCGTAACACCTTTTTTCGTTGTGTGTTTATTGATGTATTAAAGTGAAAGCTATATTGTTTAAATGCACAAGACAATTTTGGCAACTTGTCACACACAAAAACTATTGGGAATGGGGTTTATAAGTGATTGGCAGAAGGGGCAGATCACATTAAAATGAACAAGGCCATGACCCAACTTACAAAGTTATACGACCTCATTGCCTCTAACTCGGAGTGACCAGTGTAATATAAAAGTGATGCACCCACCATGTGTTTGACAATGTCAGGAACTGTCATAATTGAGTACTGGATTTGAAAAACGTAAAATAGCGAATTGTAAATGTATTCAGTTGAATGCAACATTTTTTAAAGAATTAAACAACTGGACTACATTAATTAATATAAGCAACCTCGAAAGGGAAAGTTACGAACTTCTATCGAATGTTATCGAGATCTATAAAAAGGGAAATGTTGGTTTGTTTGTTTAGTTTAGTTTCTTGTTTGCTTACTCTGTTTATCGTCCCGCCGACAGTAGTTCAGATATTTGAAAATGATGTCCACTTAAAGCAGATAAAGCTGTCCTCGCTGTGTATATCATGCCGTTAACATGCGCGATCCCACACTCAATCACATTATCCTTACATCAGGAACTACCCTTATACTAGCATTGATAGCTAGGGAGCTTTACCACTACAAAGGGAGCTATACCACTACAAAGGGAGCTTTACCACTACAAAAGGAGCTATACTCCTACAAAGGGAGCTATACCACTACAATGAGAGCTATACCACTACAAAGGGAGCGGCCCAGGGACAGAACCCGTATCGTTATATCGCACCGCCACATGTAAAGCACAACTGTTAGTGGTGCCAGATGACCCAAGACCTATTTAGTATTTACGGATATTACTTACGTCTTGAGTGTGCTTGCAGGTCTCACCACACCAAATTTCGTGCATGACAGGGACTCAAAGTTTTAAATATTAAAAAATTAAGGCATTCACATGCTAGACATGTGTAAAAGCCACAACAAAACTGAAAACAACGTCCTAAAAACAGTTTATTATAACAATGTTAATATAATTGTTTACGTTTAAAACTTACCTGTAGCTAACAGCCCAAGGATAATCAGTCCATGCATGCTGCCGTATCGTCCTGTACTGTGAAGACTGTGGTAAAACTGTTGAGGAAACTCATTAGACTACGATATCTTCCTTATCAATTGTACCTCTGTTCTATGAATTAGATTTAAGCTTTATTTAGGGTTAAGCATTACTCTATTATCATGTGACACCGACATTTATGAGTTTTGCGCAAGAGGTAAACATGATTACGTACATGCATAGTCCTAACTATAACACTCAAAACAGTTGGGCATGTATGTTCTGCAGCGTCATGAATTGTGTAACGTATATTCCCGCTTGTTAGTGAATGATGAGGATAGTTGAGACACATCATGACGTTTTTCATTCTTCCAACCTTCTGGACAGCAATCTTTCAATGGGCAGCATATTCACATATTATCCAGTGATCAGAGGAAATATCTTACTTCATTATTCCGTTTAGATCAACACATTTGTGTTTTTACAAATGAGTAAATAAATAATGCATTTGTGACCAACTGTGACTAAGTCGCTGTTTCCATTTTCTTTCTTATTGTATAAGAAATACACTATATCTTTAATATTTATTTATAAATCGTCGTGTTTTTTAAATATTCAATAGCATGTACATGTTGCCCAGTATAGTATGGACTAACAGTGTTAAGTTACCAAGACGGACGAAAATTACTTCATGTTAAAATAGTTTCTCATTGTCGCGTGTCTTGTTCATTTACAGAGAAGTTACCCCTGCTGAAATATTCATGAGTGTGTTTATAGTCCTGTTTCCATTTCAATTAGTATTAACAATGTTATTATTACATTATTATTATTAACACATATTTCATCCTGTTTGTGACCTATGCTTATCCTTGTTAAAATCTGGGTAAGAGATTTGTGATAAGTAAACTAAATAATTGAGTATATAAAAGGTCCAGAGAAGTGCTGTTGTAGGGAAAAGAAATACCAATAATAAAACCTTTGGTATCCAAAGGTCTCGCAGTTTTCCACAAGTTTGCTGATAACTCGTCAATATTTTCTTACGCTTCTTTCTTAATTTTTATAATTTAAGATAAACAGTAATATGTAAGACCCTTGTAAATAGCAGAAAGGTCGAAGCATTATTCTGCACTTTAATTTCTAATTTAGGAATGCCCTTCATTTTAAAACAGAGTGAAATAAATAGTCTTTCTAACTAGCATTATTCTATAACATCGTGAAAAATGTTAAGTATAACATAACTTATTGCATAAAGTTACAATTCTGATGCCTAAATTATTCAATTACAATATCCAGAATTCGTTTACTTGCAACATGTCAATAAAAATCAAGCAAATTATGGATATAACAGGAAGTGGGAGATAAAATCTAAGATATCTTAGATTTTTTGTTACTCGATTAAGAATATCTGCCCATTCTCTTAGAATTCAAACCGATCGTTACTTTACAACTTATACACCCAGAATTTATCGTGTTTGTAAATATTGTGATAAGACTGAAATTGAAGATGAATTTCACTTTGTTATTAATTGTTAACGTTATAGAAATATCCTTGTTAAATACCTAAATCCATTTTACTATGTTAGACCTAGCATGTTCAAATTTTTTAATCGCTGCTGAAATCGGTTGTCGAACAAATTCGGTTTAACCTTTCCAAATATACAAAGGAAGCTACACATATAAGATTATCCTGTGACTATATAACAAATTAATCAGATCATCCTCATTATTGCTATGACTTGTTGTATCTTGATGAACACCTATAATTTGATATTATAATATTGTTAACGTGACACGATTTCATGTATTACATTGTAAATTTATGACTATGTACGATGTTTGTACTTGTTAAATAAATGTTCTGTTCTGTTCTGAAATACTGCATACAAAAGATCAAATTAAACAACAACCTGCTCATTGACAATATTGGCTAATTTGGTTTCCCTGTTAACAGTGACCGAAGTGTAGTAATACTAACTTGTTTGATTTACATTATCGTATTGCCAAAGGATTTGTACAAGGAAGTATAAACAAAACAATAACAAGTATGATTATTTCTAGTATTATCAGAATTTGTTCAAACCAATTAATAGCAGTCTGAAGTAGAAGTAGGTTAACATGTTAAAAAGATCGATGTAAATGTCTATTACTGGTAAACCTATAGAAACGCACGATGAGGATTTCATATATCTAACGTTATTTACGAATCGAATTAAGTGCGAATTGGTCAGTTTATTTTTTAACTACTTCCCATAATCTTGTGTATGAGTGTACGTATTCGATTTAAAACTGGGAACAAATATCCATGTTTTTCCTTATTTATAACGAAATTAAACCATGCGTCAATGGAAGTTAACACATCTTTTAAAAAACAACAACAAAGATTTTTTAATTAATCAGCAAGTGTGATTTTAGAGAACATGTTATACTGTATTCAAATCCTAGCGGAGGCTCACTTTTTTAAGTTTTCAACTACATGCGTATGTCAAAAAACGCGTAAACTATTGCTTTGAAAATGACAACAATGACAAAGGGGGGCCGCGAGGCGGCTCATAATATGCTGATTGTTACTTGCTATATCAAAGAATATAAAGTTTATTGTCTTCTAAAATGTTGGGGATTTCTCCGAAATAAAAGCACCTATTGTCTGACATATTAATCACAATTGCGTCTAGTTTAAAACAGGCGGTGTATACAAATGTAAACGTTTAAAGACTCTGCTACGGGACAGTTAACTGCGTGACTCTGCTTTAAGTTTTACACAGGAAATGCGAAGAACTACTGGGCTGCCGAACTACTTTTTGATCAGCTAGGAATATGTGAACTTTGTTAGGTTGGCTGCATAAGATTGTTGCAGTAACACTGCATTTACTGTTTCCGCAGTGAATACAAACAAGTCATCTTCTGCTTAATTATAATAACGTTAGGATACTACCCTGTTGATTATATGTGACCTGTCGTTTTTGTAATATCCTCGTACCGCTTATTATATTGCCTATAAAGCGTTGTAAATTCCAGAGGATGTGTCATGGGTACCACACTTCTTCCTGTAATGTAAATGTGCCCCGAATAAACCAGTTCAAATTGAACACATTTATTAGTAACTAACTATCCGACTTTTTCATGAATCTCCATAAATAAAAGAAATGATCGTATTCTTTAGCTGAGTTGTTTGAGTGTGGACCCTTCTTTCAAAAGACGTAAGAGCGCGTGCACAGGGGTATTTTATGTCACACTGTCGATTATTTTTGTTTTTCGAGCAAATCTCAATTCATTTATATTCCATTCCAGTCTACATTTTAATTGCATAAAACAAGATACATGTTTATAGCAATACATAAATATCGATCTACCGATCCTTAACACGAGATACGTGATAATTATAAAGAGATGCATAACTGAAATATGTAGTTTACAGTCCATTTACAATCATTCTAAAGACACTAATATTTTTGGATGCGAAAAATACATCGGCATAGACTATAAATGCTTGTGAGTACAAAAAGAAATAAAAAGGTACTTTTGAGGCAGGTTTTCGTCTAACCTTGTAAATACATGATTTACTTAAAGTAACTTATATTTCATTTCATTAGAACTGTGTTTACTCTTTGTATCAGCAATGTAAACTTTTAGTTTTGTAGGTTTAGAATATACTTTATCTGTTTTAGATATGTATTGGTTTGTTTACAATATACTATGCCACAATTACCCCGACTTGAAGATAAAGGTGGCGGGCATGCTGTTTTGCAGTTGTAGGTCGGTATGTCTGCCTGTCTGTCCATCAGCCGGTCGTTAGTTGGTCGGTCGTTTCATCAGTGCGGCGGTCTGTGGGTATGTCAGTCGGTCGTTCAGTCGGTCCATCAATACGTCGATATTTGGGTATGGCAGTCAGTTGGTTAGTCCATCAGTAAGTCGATCTGTGTGTATGGCAGTCGGTCGTTCCGTCCAACAATACATCGATCTGTGGGTATGGCAGTCGATCAGTCGGTCCATCAGTACGTTGATCTGTGGGTATGGCAGTTGGTCGGTCGGTTGGTCTCTTTGTACGTCGGTCTGTAGGTATGACAGTCTGTCGGTCCATCAATAGTACGTCGATCTGTGTGTATGACAGTGGGACGGTCCGTCGGTCGATAAGATAAGACGATTGGGCATGTTGTTTTTAAGATTTTGGTCGGTCGTTCGGTCGGCAACTTCGTTGCTTTTTATATTAAGTGAATGCATGTATTTAACTATGCTCAAACGTGGTAGGGACATTAACATTAGTCGTGATGAGAAGATATCCCCAAATTGCACAAAAAAATAATATTACACACATACACACACACGCGCGCACGCACGCACGCACACACACACGCATACACACACATGCGCGCACACACATGCATTGTATTGTTGAAGATAATGTTTATATACCTGTGCGTTCTAATTAAATATTTTTACATCCAGGATTATTTAATTCTTCGCAATGGTGTCTGTGTGAATAAAAATATGTTAATTTTACATCATACCTGAAGATCATGACAATTATATAAATATGTTTTAGTTAAAAAAAAGATTTACATAGCTAACTCATTAACTCAACTTGTGCTACATTTGATACTTTCAAGACGTTATTCATAAGAATAATGGGACGTTGTTTTGTTTGGGGAAATGATGCCTGGACATCACAGGGATTGGGATTGGGATTAGCCGGCATTTTTGCCGATACTGCGCAGCGACATTTCTATCATTATAGCACAGGGGCATTTATGAGGTGCCCAGGGACTGAACCAGGCCGGTCCATTGTACTGACACCGACGAGTCAGGTGTTATGCCCCGAGCGTTAGGTCTGTGTGGGTATGGCTGTCGGGAAGCCACTACTACCAACTTTAAAGTCTTTGGTTTGACCCGGCCGGGGTTCGAGCCCACGACCTCCCGATCCGCAAGCCGACGCTCTACCACCTGAGCTATTGCGGCCGGTAAAGACATCACATGAATAAAGAGAAGATTAGCCATGGTAAAACTAGAACTTTTCTCACTATGATTTAAGAGCAAAATATACAGAGTGGGCAAAATGCATTTGTTTATTACTGTGCATATAATCATTATAACAATTGTTCATTCAACATTTGCCCATCTTTATCATCCATTTTATCTAAATGATCCCTTGACGAAAAGTTTTATTTTGTCTCAGATAAAAACAAGTACAACATAAGGAAATAAGTAAATACATGAGCGGAACAGAGCAAGCATCAAACAACAATCAGACAAACGCAGTGGAAAACGGTAGAAAAATTAAACATATTTTGTGGCAAATGCAGCAGTCAATGTCGTCCTTTTCCCGTAAATCCATTTAGAACATTACGTTATGTTTATTAGTTGGTCTCACCATTCAGTTACGCAAAGACTGAACAAACATTTTTTTCCCATATATAAAACAAACGAACCGTGTTTTTCTCTACTGCCGCTTTTCACCTTACGGTATTTAGCGAACACCCATTTAACATGACGATTATAACATAAGTTTTAATTTCTGTTACACAAAATGTTTCAAGTGTGTGGTGGGTAGAGAAAAAAATTCATCTTATTGAAATGACTTCTACATGTATAATGATCGTGATATCTTAAAATATCACAGGGCCTTGCATAGCTGGTAGTTACAGAAATCTAAATAATTAAAAATATGCTTTAAATATGCTCCTAAGATACACATGCTAAAATTAGTATTATTTGTTGTTCTAATAATGATATGAATGTTAAAGTTAAAATGCGACTACATTGTCTCAGATTTGTGATGCATTCTGTCTAAAACATGAATAGGACAGTTGCCCCCCCCCCCCCCCCCCCCCCGGACGTTTGCCCCCCGGACGTTTGCCCCCCTATTTGTGAAGGGCGGACGTTTGCCCCCCAGCTGAAATTACAAGCGGACGTTTGCCCCCCAGCTGAAATTACAAGGCGGACGTTTGCCCCCCAGCTGAAATTACAAGGCGGACGTTTGCCCCCTCTACTAAAATGTCAAGGCGGAAATTGCCCTCCCTTTCTTCTCAAACTCTGTATTCCGCCTGTAAATGTCTTCCCGCCATATTAGAAACATACACAAACGGTACTACATGGTGCTACAGTACATGAAATGTGTTAGGTGTAACAAAATTTTCTATAATTTTTTTCATAGGACTGGAACTAAGTAAAAGTTACAATCTAGTTTGCCTTCATATCTTTACATCGCATCAGGTTCCGAGACAATTTACCCGTTCTAAAACTCTCGCCGTCGAACCCGCAAGACTTCGGCTTTAAAGGCATCTCAAGAGCCTTATATAAGTGACCCCCCCCCCCCCCCATTTATTGCCCCACCCAGCATGTGAGGGCATCTGTTTTCTGATAAGCCAGGCTGCCACAGTCTGTAATGATGTGTCTGTCACACAGGTATTGTTCAAGATCCAAGTGTATGTATGCTATATCTGGGGGTTGAACATAGTCATTCACAGTTTGTAAAGGAAACAGTTGTGAATATACCAATTACGCAATCCTATATATATATATATATATATATATATATATATATATATATATATATATATATATATATATATATATATATATATGAACTAAAAGAATGAAAGAAATTACAAAATGTATAAGAAATAACAAAATCAACCAACAAAGTAAGAAAGAAAACAAATAAAGATTTATATATATATATATATATATATATATATATATATATATATATATATATATATATATATATATATATATATATATATATATATATATATATATATATATATATATATATATATATAAATCTTTATTTGTTTTCTATATATATATATGAACTAAACTTGTTTTCTATATATATATATATGAACTAAAAGAATGAAAGAAATTACAAAATGTATAAGAAATAACAAAATCAACCAACAAAGTAAGAAAGAAAACAAATAAAGATTTATATATATATATATATATATATATAAATCTTTATTTGTTTTCTTTCTTACTTTGTTGGTTGATTTTGTTATTTCTTATACATTTTGTAATTTCTTTCATTCTTTTAGTTCTCATATATATTTTAAGTTATATTTTATTTGGATTTGTAAAATGTAACGAAACGTTTCTAACAAAAGCAATTTAAAAAGTCATTCATTGTCAGAATAATGTCCTTCAGACTCATTTTAAGTCATTTTGAATACTAAAACTTGTATCTCTCATGTATTTTCAAAATTAAATATTTAGCTATGAAATAAAAACATAATCTTGCAGTTACAAAATTGACACCTAGTAATTAATGCAATAAAGAATTTGTAAGGGATCATATAGTAAACAACCCACATTATCACTAACAATAATGTTTGTGGCTTTGTGCAAAACTAGCCTACTGCCTCACATCCATACTAGCAGGTAATTTAGTTTTGCATTAACCCATCAGAGGTATTACTGTGACAGATTAGTACTATGTTGGCTAAAGACTCCCTGCAGTGATGACCAGGTCTGGTCATATCATGTGGGGGCCTGGCTCAGTGGGATACCACATTCCTTTCTAGATGCCTTTAACAGGTTGTTTGCTACACATTTCCCGCGATCGCTTGCCACTCATGCGTAGAGTGTCACAAACAGGTTAACTGTCAATCAACTGGTAGGCCTAGACCCATTTAAAACACTTTACGACATGTAAAATATATTTCCTGAAAACTGTCGATTAATCAAAATTAGTTTGCAAAATTCACGTATTGTAGGCATAATTTCGTCTGAAAAACTATATAGATCCGTTTAATGTTTTTCTTCTGTTTTGTCAAGTATTATATATTTTATGTTTTTAGTAACTTTATAAAATGCACCTCATTTTTATATCTCATAGGGATGACATGTAAAACGAGACAAAATAAATTCAAGTTTTATTACAGGCTTAATTACAACAGTATAACTGAACGCATTACAGCTAATTGTTTATAATTAAGTACAAGGATGTTAATCGCCGTTTTTTACATTCTTTGTAAAATTAATGAAATTGACAGATTGATTTTTTTGAAAGTCCGCCCTTACGTTACGGGGGGGGGGGGGGAGGGGGGCAAAAGTCCGCCCTCAAGTTTTGTTGAGGGGGCAAACGTCCGGCTTTGAAAATCGGCAGGGGGGCAAAAGTCCGGCTCTGAAAAACGACAGGGGGGCAAACGTCCGGCCTGCATTTAAAAGAGGGCAAACGTCCGGGGGGCAAATGTCCGGGGGGGGGGGGGGGGCGGCAAATGTCCGTACACCCTAAAACATACAACGCTTTTGCTTAAAATATGTCGATGGATGCAAGGTATCTGTATTCAAAGACAAGATTCCGCGCAACACTGCCCCGACCCCTACGGAGCAAAACATGGATCTATTGAGTCTATTTTTAAACAATCTTTTTGATTCGCATTTAATGCTTGTGCTTTTTATTGCTATATATTATTACTATCAGTATTAAAAATTATGTTAGTGTTATTGACTGCAAAACGCGTTTAATGAGACTCGTGTTGTATGTACATTAAGTTTTTGCTTGAAATACTTGCCTACACAGGAATAGATTCGTAAAACACATGATTAACAGAAATAAACCTTTAATATTTTGTTGTTGCTTTTTTTCTGAAATAACCTTGCTAAAAAAGATCGAACTAAAACATAGACATTGATCGGGATTTTATTACTCTCGTTAATTGAATCTAACATTTCAAGAGATAGCCGCACATTATTAAACTAAGTTGTTTATATTACTTTTGTATTTGTTTAAATGCGCGGTAAACAAAATTATACTCTTTGTAACAACTAAAAATGTACGCTTATTTTCGAATCTTAAAAAAGTCCACAATTTTTCACACCATTATCTTACTACCAGTTTACCTTATTATTAGTGTATGTTTGTTTTTTTTAGATGTGGGGTAAAGATGCTTTTGCGGTACTGTTTTAAGTAGTTAATTAAAGTGCAATTGTAGCTGAGATGTGGGAATGTTTCTTTACCAAAGATGAAGATGTCAAACTGTGACCTTCCGCCTCCAATTAACACCAATTACATGCACCGTGGGCCCTTGAGTGGGGGTAGGGGTGTCGGTAGGGGACTGGTGTTAATTGGCTCGCTAATTGAAGGTGCAACTAACACGCATGTGGTCGATGCGCTCTGTCCATCACTTTAAATACTGGAATCTTTTTGAACCGATGATCATTGGAAGGTTAGATGTTAGAATAAGTGACAATTCAGGCGTGTTTAGTTCTCTGTGCATTCAAGGAAAATAATACGACTTCGTGGACAAAAGTAAGTTTATCTTTGCAACTAATACCTTTGTAGATTTAAAGGTTACAGTTACGATCGGATATGAAATTAAGTCGCCTCTATCGTGTTAAAAAGAAATGCTTCGGTAATTATATACTATGATCGCATGTTCATTTTCACTAGACATGTTGTTGTTTTTTTTGCCAATACCAATAACGCCAAAGTCATTATTTAACCTTGAATATTTTTACCCATATGGTCAACTTGATGCGTTGATCAAACGGAATCTTTGTGAATACAGTGAACTGCAGTTCCGCCGTTTAGAAAACTGCCCCCGAAGATACTCATCCTTATAATAAGTATTGTCAAGGTACTCAATTATGGACGAGTAAACATGTATATTCGTACAGGACAAATTGTTATATATAAATTTTACGCAAAATTTGCAAGTTATAATATATGTTTACTTTCATACTTATCCTCTTCATCCCTAGAGGGACATCAGGCATCAACCTTCTGCCTCCATTTCACCCTGTCAGATGCAACCAGCCAGCCAGTCTGGTTGCATTATATGTTTAGATATTTGCTAATTTAAATCGGCTCTTGGCGAAAACGATAAACATTATTTAATGTATGCCAAATTAAGTTAATATAAAATGTTTCTCAGGTATGTGAAAAACAACATTATGCATTGAAACGCCTGTTTTGGTACGCAGAAGTATATGGTGGTATATGCTTTTATAAATTTTAGGAAGTAATAATGACAGAGTCCAGTGCTATTCGCATTTGGTACTTATCTATAGATGGTTATCGTGTGACGTCACACATTTCCCAGCATGCAATGCGGTCCGCCATATTTGTGGTAAAGCCATTGTTTACTAATGTCTGCTTAAATCCCTACAATTCGACGATTGAGTCGATTTTTTTCGCGAAAGATGTCGTGTGTAATGGTTACAAAGTGCAATAGGACTATATTAATATACTGGAGCTATTGTGTGTGAAAAGGACTTGAAGAAGACTAATTTGATCGCTTTTGATCCGTACTCGTCTTCGACGACAGCTTGATGACTTGCAGTCGGACATTGCATATCCAGACAGAGTGAACTATCTAGTGTTTCAGCAAAGTGCGACATCCAATTAAATATTGGTGGAGCTAGATCCTAGACTTGTGCCAGGGTAGAACCACTGCGCATTGCAGGTTAGCTGGTAAACCTCCACGACCAGGACTCGAACTCATGCACTGAGAGGCTGAGAAGTTACAAGTCAACAACTGCTTGGACAAGGGCACTGCTAAACTTTGGTTTTAAAACAGGGTTATTTATTATGTGTACTGTTTTCAATTCTTTACATCATGATATACTATTTTTTCATTGCTTTAAGTTCCTTAAAACCCATGTCATGGTTGTCATATTTATTATATGTAATCGAATACCATTACATGCTCCAATTTCCTAAGCAGTCTGCTTTTGCTTTTCCTGCTTATTGATCGATGAATTTACTGTCATTAAATATTTTTTACCGTAAAATGTGTTGTTTTTAATTCAGAAATGGTGTGGTTCTAAAAGAAGTACTGAAACTTGAATTCAATTTTCTGTGAAATTATTATTCTAACATAATGAAAGTTTGTTAAATTTGCTGAAAGGTAGGACAATGATAAAAATAAAAACACTATGTGCTATTATTTATTGACAAATGTCAATGTGAAAGCAAAACCATTTTAAATAGTTAGCTGTAACAGCTAGTTCCGGTTCGTTCTGAAAACAGTTTGTTTCTTACACTTTATTAGAGCTGGTATCTGGCAGTTTGGACGAAACAATTTTCTCTCACGCATTCAAATAAATGATTTTTGCTTGTAAAGATCCCGCAAAATGCTGTTTTATATTCCGGACTGGATCCTTTGGCTTTATGGTGAATAGTATCTTGGTAATGGTGTGGAGTAAAGTTATAGAAGTGGTGATGACAAGAGAAATTAAAAACGTTACTCAGGAATGAAGCCATACAGTTGACACTCTAGCTCATGCCATACTCAATACACAACCATTTACTTGTACCAATACAAACTGTCTAGGTTATGTATGACATTTTATTTTTGCTCATGTTGCCCCTGGCTATTTACAGCCCCTTGTCTGAAACCTGTTGTTTTTATAGTCTAGACCATATGGCTTTGCTTCCTGAGTGTCGAAGGCCAGGTGCAGGTGGATTAGCATTACTTTCTCACGTGTATTTTAGGTTAAAAAGAATTTTAATTAAAATATCTGAGTAATTTAATTATCAATATGATTATACATTATTTCAAGTTAACTAAATTAAGATTTCTGCAGTATTTTAAGTAAAAATAGTAGTATTTGCCACGTTGGGGAGTATTTACCAGCAGGTAAATGCCAGTAAATACCACTGGTAAATACCGGGGGTTGAATTTACCGCCCAACCTTGTTCTTACAGCCATGTAAAAAGTAAAGCATAACACACTGCCTGTCATAATTACATAAAGGGTTTTTCCTATCTGAGATAACTTGAAATCACAACGTGCCTAATTAAAAATAATGGACATTTAATGCGATATTTTTAAGATTCACACTGTCGAACAATACAGTAAGTGTAATAACAGTCTTCATTTTAACTAAAGTTTATTCGAGCATTATGTATAAATTTCCAAGAATATTAGTAACATGTGTTGTTACATGGGTACAATATTAGCAAATCGTCGGATACCATTTTACAACAAATACAGGGCGTTCTATAGACGCTGAACGTCAATGGTCATTGACTTCTCAGTCAAAATTTTCAAGGGTCAAATTCAAATATCTGGGGGTACATTTTGTGCATATAGCATCTTGAGGGGCACATACATATTTTTATGTCACTGATGACAACATTTTGTCTAAAATTGACCTTGATGGAAATTATCGATACTGTTGGTTGCTTTTTAGTTTATTTAGGACCAGTAAATAAGCAATATATTTCTTAATTGTTTGTTAATTATCTGTATCTTAATAAAAACAATAAAATAAACAACAACATAGCAATTAACACTATATTATACATATTTTCTTTCGACTATTAATGCAATCCAAAACACTTAAAAACGCTTAGCTACAATGAATGCTCCGTTCAAGCGCGAAAGTATGACGTCCGAAAGTTCTCTCGTCCTTTTCCCTTAGTTTGTACTGACGGCTGGTAATGAGAAAAAAATATTTCTGATCCGGATTATATATTTTGTGACATTTCACAACACTACAAGAATTAATCATCGTCTTCATTGCCTGTAATGGTCAATTTAAAAAAGTCCTGCGCTTTCACGGTACTGATATGTTGATTCACCTTACCACAAAGATGGCGGACAAACAGGTGCGCGCGCACCTTGGTGAAAAATCGATAACCATCTATATACAAACACAATTAACTATCTATAACTTCTGCTATTTGCAATTTCAAAGAAAAAATAGTTTCCGCATAAGATTGCGATGTATCGTGGACATGGATTGGTGTTTGAACTTGTCGACATACATACAATATTTTCTTTTCTTCTTTTAAAATTATTTTTTTACATCGTTTAAACTTCTCAAGATTCGTTTAATTGTATTAAAATACCCAACACAATTTTTGGTGTTAATAATTGATTAATTGTCAAATACGATCTAACTTCTAAGTAACAGAATTTTTAATATTTAATATAGCGGGGTTTCCAATTAATCGTTAATCAAATCAAAGGCGTTGTTTTCAGTCATTATAAGCGATGAAAGGTATGCATGTAATGTACATATTAAACTTAAAAAAACATCCGATTGTAGAAAATATAACATTAATTTGAACATACAACAGTTCAATCCTTTCCATATGATTGTAGTTCACAAACATCTGCTTATAAGTGCTCTCGCCCCTGCCAATTTGCCTTCAGACCTTACAGTTGTTGTTTTTCTGGCTACGACAGCCAATATCAGTCCATTTTTAAACTAAATTTAGTTTATTCAAAATCATATTTTTTAGCTGCACATTTTAAGAAATTATGAACCATTGTAATGTTAATATTTTCATTCGTGATTCCGAAAATTAAGAAATTCAGCTTTCTTATAGATCAGTATACTATCGGAAGCGACACCGCCCAAAAGCCGCCCAGCTTTTGCAGTCATTCCCGTTGTGCTTCTTTAACAGTAGACAAACCATGCAGACTTAAATCGTTGTTAAATTTAAATTGGTTTTAATGAATTGACGATAAAACATTATAAAAAACAAAGGCCTAACCTGAAGCTGCGTTAGCAATATTTGGTTTAAATTCTTCACGACTAAGTATGTCAATCAGGCCAGTACATTCTGCTGTTTGAGTAGAACCATTACATACGCCATTGCGGTGGTTTCACCATTGATTGTTGTAGCACATAGGGTATCATAGGTTTTTATTCTTTTCAAATGTACACAATATGTGCGAAACTTAGATTTTTGTCCGATGTTTTATAAGTGCATAACTTTGCAAAATGCTGCGTCAATATTATCCGATATAGTAATGTTATTATGTTATTACCAAAACTCCTACTATATAGAATTTCCTTACATGTATGCAAAGTCGCCGATTTACCATGGAGACTTACATAAATAATTTGAAAACAAAACAAATTAGGCGAGTTCTAAGTATGCAGTTCGAATTTTGCTTAGAGGGAGCGAAAAACAACTATCGGTAAATGTAAAATATATTTCCTGAAAACTGTCGTTTATGGCAAACAAAATATAACTGGTGCTTTTTTCGCATTCAGGGCTGGAATAACAACCATCGTTGTAGGTGGTCATTACTGTTTAAAATTGGTCGGTACTGGTCAATAGTGGTCAATTGACATAAACATGTAAAATACAAGTCTATTTCCTGTCTTTCTTAAGTATTGAATAATCAAATAGTTGCATTGTTTATTAAAATTACGCCTAGGTAGGAAATAATATAAACAAATCATGAAATGAAAAGTATTTTTATCAAAATTACTTAGTATCGGTACATTTAAGGTGCCAACATACTACTTATTATGCAAGCGAAAATTACACTCTGAATGACAGTATTAAACTATATACCTGGCATATATGATGCAGCGTGACAGTAGGTATTGACTTAATTGTAATATTCTTTAAATAATATTCGGTGGTTGATACGGTTATATTTTAAATTATTATAACGAAAGATTTAAAGCATTGGGCTTTTGACATAATATCAGGACATTTTGTGCTTACTGCCATTGGTCGGCCAGCCTTGTAAGACCCACCCTCCCCACTTCCTTAGTCTATCCCCTGGTCCATTGACATTGGTCCTAGTCACTGTTTATTGCATTCACCAATGCCATTTAGAAAAGCGACAGTCAGAATACACAGCTGAGTATCATTAGAGGGTTAAAGAATGACACGGTTGAGTGAGCGAGCATATTTAATTTTCAATTGACATGTATTAACCATATTTTAATTAATGAGACCACAAATTGTAGTGATCCTGAAAATAAGATGTTTTTAGGCACATGGATGGTAATAATACTATCTCAAACTGAATTAATGAAATTCACAATAATTGCAGTAAGAATCATATTAAAATGTCTGAATTGACCACACCAGGAGGATGGGATGGTTTTAAGTTCTAACCATTTTAGAACTAATGGTTAAAGCCGGGGGTGGTCAATACTGTCCAGCCCTGAATTTAATTAGGCAAATACTCGTTATCCACAAACACATACAGGTTGTAGCATAAGGTTATACACTTGATCGGTATTAAGCCAATTGAAGTGGTAGTGTAGTACACTCTTTTGGGAGTGTAGTACATCCCCCCCCCGCCCCCCAAAAGCCCCCTCAATAAACTCTAACAGTAGTTGATCATCCCTAATTACTTATTATCTACCAAATGCAGGTATTTCACTGTGAGATGTATAGTTAGATGTTGAATTTATTACAACTTTTTTTTGCATAGTTAATAGCACATTTTTACATGAACTCGCTATCACATCATTTTACCAGTCTTATGCATAGAGAAACTCTGCCAGTGATTAAACTAATAAAAATATTTCTTGATTGGAAATAGACACAAGAAAGGAGTGATAACACAACTATTAATTAAATGGTAAGATAATCAGTCTTAACTACAACTAGCAATCTGTTTTCTAAATACTACGATAATCATACAGTTTGTTTTAATTGCCTTTATATTTTGTTCAGCATGCTCAATGCCATTAGTTTCTATTTAATTACTGTTATCAATATCATTTCAAAATATTTTCAGTCAATATTTTTTTTTTAATTTGGCAGTGCAGTGAAAAATAAACACTAATATACAGCAACGTATGTGTCCGGGGCGGGGTGGGGGGCTTTTGTCCGCCCGCCATGTTCTAAATCTTATAAATACATAAAATATACCGGTATATATTAAACATAGACTGTCAATTCTAATCTTACAATGTTTCAATTTTAAAGGCACAAAAAGTAGTGATATGTAGTGAATAAACCGTGTTTATATTAATAATACGATTTTGCAATCAAATGTCCGATTTTCACTTGATGGGTATTGACCGGAACGGTTTAAAGTTTTAACCGGTTAAAACCGCCGGTTAAAACTGGGGTGGGGGTCACAACTGTCCAACACTGATAACAGAAAAGATAGTATTTTCGGCATAACAAAATTTAAATTTGAGTTTCCAGGATATGCATAAATAAAATGGAGATGTGTGTGTACACGTCGTCAAAGTGAATTCCCGTACACACTTTGATGCAACAAATATTTTCTGAAGAGTTATGAAAGTCGCCGGGTCGTAGCTTCTCTTCCCTGCCAGGGTTCGAGTGCCGGTCAGGTAGAAATTTTTTATGTGTGCTGATATTCCAGCTGACATTTCTCTCGACCGTTCTTCATCAAATATACTAACCTGGACGTCGCGAGTATGGTTATAATTGTCGGTAGGCTCTAATAAAACAACAACAACAGCTTAAATTGCCGAAGTAGCACATTTTTGTGTGTGCTAACAAGCCTACTATATACCTAGTGTATGACAGTTTCATGTCGAGAATAATATCTAGCTCTAAAACAGCAAATGTGCGATCAAAACTTTTTCTGAAGAAATATACTAGTCTAGAATAAATGTCCGAGCCAGGCTGGAGAGGTGGGTTTGGGTGTCAAGGCCTAATCGGCCCACGGTGATTTCGGCCCTGCGGATGATTGTTAACACGTGATCGTAATAGTAGTTGGCCACGCGGTGTTCTTAGTTTAAAAATAGCTAAAGTAACTGTGCAGCGTGGCTCCAACAGGAAATAAATGTTCGTAGGTTTGGGAACATACCTTTTCGTTTACGAAAATGATGATGTAGGATATTAATAAACACAATTCGCCCCTCCCTCCACGGCTACTACAGTAGTCTTTTTTCTTTGGGGAGAAGAAATGGGCGTACACTGTCGGATTACACCTTGAAGTTGCATGCCATGATACAAACACCAGATTGCAACCTGCAAGGGCATTATGATTGGTAGTTTCCCTAATTTTGACATTGAACTAATATTAGATAAGGACGCTCCGCTGGGATCTGAAAATGAGTTCCGCGGTCAAATCTACGTTTCAAATTGGTTCTTGTAATTTCGATAAATTAAAATGAATGTTTCCTTGTACTATTACATTTGGCACATGTATATTATACTAATATTGTCGAAGTAATGCTCAATTATAACATCTTTGGAAAAGAGGAATGACTCCAAAACAAATATATTGATTATTCTATGTTATTCAGACTTAATAAGGTCTAGTCTAATTGAGTGACGTAAATAGAAATAAATAAACGAATAAACTTGAAATCAAAAGGTTAATGGTGCGCAGTTGCTGCTTTTTCTTTAACATATGGGCTGTTTTTCAGTTAACACGCAGTATCCTCCAGTCATCAAATCTAAAGCAGAGTTTGCTACTGCAATTCACAGTTTTATTCGTAAGTACATAAGTATGATCTTAAATTTTCAGGATGCATGATAACGGCAGTTCATCTCCAGAAACAGATCGCCAGTCCAGCAGTCCAGTTCACACTGACTCCATCCCATCAACATCCGGGTCTGTGACCAGTAGCAGGAGCCCCTCGCCACAAATCATTATCATAGAAAGGGTCGACTCTCCACATATACACTCGGACATGGAGTCACCAGTCACTGGTTCTGCGGGATCTGCCATGAAAGAAGGTGAACACAATACCATAGAGGATAGATGTGCTGTAATGGCGACGCAGTACCGCAGCGGACAGGAAGAAATCTTAACTACGGCACCGTCATCATCTGGCAACACCGGACAGCTTGAAACTTTACAGAAGTACTGGGGAGCTTACTCACAGTGGAACAACAATAGGCAGTCCCAACAGTCGCCCAACAGATCAACAGAGTCTGTGACTGCAAACAAAGAGCAGGCGCCGACCCCCGCGGCGTATGCATCAGCGCGCCAGGAAAAATCCACAGCTCTTTCGTTCTCAGTAATGGCTCCTGAGGTCAACCCAGTTGCAGGACCCAACTTGGAGACTATCGCCAAAAAATCCTACAGACGGGGCGATGATAAGCCTCCATACAGTTATGTTGCTCTCATCATAATGGCCATTGACTCCATTCCCTCTAAGAAGGCCACTCTGAAACAAGTAAGAACCAAGCTTTGCGATATGTTCGAGTTTTTCAATGGGGAATACACTGGTTGGTATTCCAGTGTTCGACACGCTATGTCAAGCAGCAAGTGTTTCTATAAATTCGGAAACCCTCTGATGGTAAACAATTGCCCCAGCTACTTCTGGAAAATCAACTGGAGGTTCGTCACTAAAAACACATTCCTACGTCAGAAGAAAACAGGTATGCACTTGACGTATAAGCAGTATCTGTTCGAGGAGCTTGGCGTTCCTATGCCGCAGCAGCATGCAGACCCCGTAACATCCCAGCAAGGATCCGCGCCGGTCATCACGACAGTATACTCGGAAGAGCCGGAGGCCGCCATGAAGCTGCCCAACATCCCATGTATTAGTGATGAGCTTGACACCACAGTGGCCTTGAGCGACACAGATGACTTCTTGAACGCTCGGCGGGACTCCGACGAACGGCCACGCACTGCCCCTGTAGAAATTGACGCTGACATTACATGTAATGCGCTGCCGTCGTATGTTATTGATCTCGATACACCCAAAAGCGGTAAAAGGAAAGCAGACTATGATGAAAAGCATCCGCGGGTTAAACGACCAAAGTTGCGGGTAACGGAGAAGCTGTTCAATATCTCAAGGAGGCATTCTTCTCATCCCAGATCTGATAAAAAGGACCCATCTCAGCAGTATACAAAGCAGACATCTTCTGCGGACCAACCGCCAGTTCAGATTCCTCGATACGACTACACCCTACAGACTAAGTCACTTCCAGACCAATCAGCGTCAGCAAAGTTTCTGCAATACGACTACTACCGGCATGGTTCTATGGCATCAACCAGCGGACCCACGTGGCCATATCTGGATCAGACAAACCCATCCCAGAACTTGCCAAGAAACACCTACATGCCACCACAATATTCAGTTGGCACAACCTTCAGCATGATGGGCAACACTTACCCTACCCAAAATATGTTGGGCCAAGCGTACATGTCACCAACATGGGATCATACCAGATACAGCAAGTCCACCAGTCCCTTCTTCTACAACCACCACACCTGGACTTGGCAACATCGGGATACCTGGACTGCGAACGCATACAGTAGGATGCACACCCCCTTTAACGGCATCGACGAGTCACTTCGGACATCTCCGGGAGCTCCGATTGACCTCAGTGTAAAAACAACAAAGTGATAGTACCCCACCCATTCTTCGAGAAAAACTTGCGGATAAACCTTTCCTGACGGTTTTATTTCATTTCTGGCAACTACTAACAATACTGTCTCATGAGTTCGAAGTTCGTAAAGACATTAATTAGAAGTAACACATATGTCAACATTTGTTTGGGCTAGTGAAATAATAATGTTGACGGTGGTAACCGACAGTTTGGACAAGTTTTCGGTTCTCAAAAAAAACAAATAGTTCATTGTTACTTGAAAAGGTCTTGCAAAAACGCTGTTCACTGATGCTCTTGATCTGTGTAAAAACATCGAGTATAAATCACCACTTGTGATTTCCCATCGAACCGCGCTGCAGAGAAAGCTATTTTTAAACTAAGAAACCAAGGTTTATATTCGTTTGAGTAATTAGTTCAGATGAAAATGTCAATTTAAGCGAGGATCACTATCGCGCTTTTATAGGGTCGGAAAGGCTGAACACGTGGAGGTTTTTTCTTAATTGTTTTTGTAGACTTACTATAACGTTACTGTTCAAAATCGTATTTATCAAGTATGAGTTTATGCAGAAATAATGCCCCAAATCCCACAACAGTGGTAAGTTGTGTCATGTATTTCATATAGTCAAACCGTCGGATACCACCTTTAAACGGGCCATTACCGAAGTGCATTATGACAAAATCCATGATACACATAGTGGTGTAGGCTAGTAAGGTGCATACGCTCGTGGGGGCACGTGTACGTTCTCTTGTTATTATAAATTATGTGCTTTGTATATATGAATATATTAACTAAATATAAAATAAACATCTTTTTTCCATTATCTGATTTTTTTAATTCTTTTTTCTTTAAAAATGCTACCTGCCTACATTAAAAAAAATGAAAAAAAAAAGTTGAAAGATTAGCTAAATGCCTTTCCATCATCATACGGGCATACCAATAGCACACACCAAATTATTGTTTCCATCTTTCCATATTCTGCTAGTATTCACTCTCTGTTAGGTACAAATGTAACAAATTTGGATATAAACTATCTTTTCATTATATGAGAAAAAACACTATTATGTTATTACAAAGGTAAAAACTTTGACTAGTATATGTCATATACAGCTACGTCCTACTCACAATATTTTTAACACCAATAACTTGTCATCGCTTCGACGCTTTTTGGCTAATTTAAGCAGATTTAAAGATTTGTACAAGAGTTTAATATAAAAATGAAATATTAAATATTAAATGCCAATTGACAAAAAAGATGATCAAACGCATGCCAGTGTCCATCAAAGCACATAGGTGCTGAATAACGGGTATGTATATATCATCAGTGTAATTAGTTTTTAAGGTCCAGTCTGTCATTATTGAGAATTATTGAGATTTTTGTAAAAGATAAAGCACGCCTCGAGAAAAATAGCAGAACTCCGTTTTGGAAAGTAAGAAAAAACAACACCATTAGTATATAATACACATAAACATATTATATCAATAAGGGGTTAAAAAAGACTTCGTATGTTAATCATATGTTAATCTGGATAGTTTGACTAATTTGCAGAAAAAGCGTTTTAATGAAACATGAATAACGCATTAAACTCTTTATTGAGTATTCTTTTTAATTGTAGTAAAAAATAAAACGCATGAAAAATATGTATTGTATAGTATGATGCAAAGTGTGAATTGTCATAATGGTCAATATGCTCTTTGTAAACCATTACACCAAATGAACCTCAATGTAAATGGAAGGCCTTTTATTAAACGAAAAGTCCGATCGTAGAGGGTAGACCTCAAACCAGTTAACCAATGAAGCTCAATATAGAGAACAGGCCTTGTATTCTAACCAATTAAGCAATGTAACTCAATATTGAGGATAGGCCTTGTATTTAACCACGTAACCAATGAAACTTGATAAAGCTATAAATTTCGCAACTCCCGAAAAAGTCATGACAACATGGCAGTTTAAAGAGAGATAACTTCTGATCGTCTCATTGTAAGGTTTATATAACTGGCAGTGGTTATCTGTCTTTGTAGACATAACCGCATATTTGCGCAACTTTAATTTTTGTTTGTGTTGAGGTTAACGCCCAACCAACTTGGAAGGTTCACTAGAAGCTGGTATTATGGTGCCTTTACACTAATAGCACGCCCTCAACATATGTCATGTTGTCACAACCAACCACGATAAGTGGAGAGCCGTTAAATAACCTTATTTTGGGCTAAACCAATAGCTAAGCAATTAAGAGATTGACTGGTGCTAATCGGCTGCAAGCTGCTGTTCGCCATAAGACTTGACCTGTCCAGGTCTATTAACAATGCACGCTAACATTATGGTTATAACATGGAATGTATAAGATTCATAAGATCACGGTTAAAGGATGTCAATGGGACCTGAGTGACCCAGACAATCGATATCCAGATAAACCTATTGGTGATGTAAGGTTTACACTTGTGTTCTATGCCACTGGCAAACTTTGAAAAGTTTCGCCGTCATGGTAGTCCGATTTTTTACTAGACTTTGCTTTTGTGTTTGTTTTTTTTGTGTTTTTTTTTGTGTGTGCTTCAATGTTTTGACCTGAACGGGGGTTTATTTTTGGCATTTGCCTTTAAGAGTATAGATACAATGCAAGTCTTTGCAGCTTTTCTGTATATATGTTTCAAGGACATGAACCGAATATTAAAATCGAGGGACGACCTACTTGCTTGTTTACACGACATCTAGATGGCTTGGTTTAAATACTACACAAGTCGCCAGAATGATTTCAGGAACTAGTCTAGCAATCCGTTGTATTTTACTCACACAGGTGGTATTATTGCTTTGTCTAAAACATACACAGTAAATGCTATAATTATATCATAGAGACCCTTAAAAGTATTTTGTAAAACCATCCGTATTCCACGATACTTCAAACAGCTTAACACGATTCATTAATTGGGGAAGGTAAAAAAAAAGATTTATTCCTAACACGAATAAAATGTTACTCAAGAAAAGAATCATTAAAAAACAAACAAAAACAAACATAAAAAAAAACAAAACTAAAATGAACAAAATGTAAAACATACATCAACAAATATACAACAACAAAAACAAAGCAAACACAAAGTAAAACATACAAACAACAACAACAAAAACAATAACAAGAAAAAACAACAACACAACAACAAACAAAACAAAAGACGAACAAAACAACACAAACGGCTTTCAAATTTTTTTTAAAACTGGATGAACCACATTTGATTAGGCTATGTTGGTATTATTTTTCTTTGTACATTAACATCTTTCTCTTTTACGTTTCCATTGAATGACAAACGGTCATTTGGGCGTACTATAATAGCGGCATTTCTATTATATATCTCCTGGATAGGTTAATAGCAATCATGCATGGAACCAAGAACTATAACGATTATTGTCATGTAAGCAAATAAATAGGATTATTTTTTTTGCCAAGGCCTTTTATAACTATTGTGCGTAGGAGGACAGAATATATTATATAACTGCCAAAAGAGATCACAAGTGCTCTACGTTTAAGGATTGTGAATTTGTTGTCTGGGATGGGATGGGATGGGATTTGCCGCCACTTTTGCCCTTTACTGTGCAGCGACATTTCTTTCTTCATAGCACAGGGGCACTTATGAGGTGTCCAGGGACTGAATCCGGCCGGTTCATTATACTGACACCGACAAGTCAGGCGTAATGCTGTCCCCGTAGCCCCGAGCGTTCGGAGGGAAGCCACTACTACAAACTTTAAAGTCTTTGGTTTGACCCGACCGGGGTTTGAACCCGCGATCTCCCGATCCGCAAGCCGTTGTTGTTTGGTTTTACAAAGATGGTGATGAGGGTGGCTAGAACAACCACAAATAAGAGAGGAATAGAAAATATACCCGACAACCAATACAAGGGTACAACTCTTTAGGTTGACGTTACATGACTTGCAAAAGCAGTTGTCAAGCTGATATTAAACTTGTATATGACAGTGTTATGGGCGAATGTTATTATATAAATTGTGCAGATATGATATACGCTAACATGAGTCATTATTGATTGATATCAGAAAGGTTTTAAATATAAACATTATGTATTAGCAGCACTAAATACTCTTAAGTAACTGTTGGTGTGGCGATAAACCCCCCCCCCCCCCCCCCCCCCATCCACACACACACACACACACACACACACACACACACACACACACACACACACACACACACACACACACACACACACACACACACACACACACACACACACACACACACACACACACACACACACATACACACACACACACACACTTAAGTAACACGTTGCAGAAAACACGATGTACCCGTAATTATCATTTTACACACGACATGATACGCGTGACTGTCTAGATGTCATTTTAATCCATTCAGAGGTTTACGAATCATATTTGAAATACTGTTGTATTTTGATATTATTAATTATATGTACATAAATAAAACTATTTCTATTAACTATATATGATTACAGGTGCGTTTGCATGTTGTCACTTAGTCAGCTCACTATAATAGCCTATCGGCATACAAAACACTGAAATTGTGATAAACTAAAGTGGGACGTAACATTCGCGTGCTCTTGTGCACGTAGTCTGGCGTTGCCCCGAATGACGTGTTCTTTCTTAGACGGTACCCATATTATCTGACGCACCCAGTCATTCTACTGACAGAGGCGGGGTACCAGGATAAATATAGACGGGATTTTCTTATTTCTACTGACAAATCAGTATAGAAAGAATACGTGAATATCGCACGGTATTGACTGGAAGTTTTAGACGTATTAGCCCGTCGGACCTCGTCTAGTTATATGAAATATAATAACAATATCGCATGACACTCGGAGACCAAGCGGCATTAATCTAATAACAATTTACCCATTTATCAGAAGAAAGTTCGTCTACATGCAGCATGTTGATCTCATAAAATGGATGTACGGCTACAACGTTCGCTAATCATTACTCCAAAACTGTTACACTGAACACATTCTGTAATGGTTGTGTTTGAAATTTAAGGACATACGCGGATCTTTGAACGTTAGTTTATTTCTAATAAGCACAATAAAGTGTATACACATCTCCATTTACAACTGCTATGAACATTATACATTATGTGAAATGTAAATGTGTGGAAGAAATCTCGGAAATCTCTATGGAATATCCCCAAGTGAAGGAAAGCAACAGCAGAATATCGGCACATTGTGATGCATGGATCTTGTAGCTCCAGCAATATGTTATCAGAAGGCTATGCAGTGAGATGTAAAGTAGAGTGTCATGCGGAGCAAAACAACCCCAACCCACGCATGCAAGCACGCACACACGCACGTACGCACACAAACCAAACCCACGCATGCACGCACGCACACACGCACGCACATACGCACGAACACAGCCCAAACACGCGCGCACACACGCGCACAAACAAGCGCGCACACACAATCGTACACACTCAAGCCTACACGCGAATTGTATATTTTTTTCATTTTGTTTTGCAATACTTAAAGCTGAAAAATGTACTATCCATTGAATCGTACATTGTAATCGAGGCCTTTTCTTCAATACTCAATTAAAATGATAGTGGCCAACACCATCCATTATACGTTACATAGTTACATTGCTCTAGTCTATGTTCCCGTGCCATTTACAACACAGCTGTGTTAGGTAGGCGGACTAAGACGGATCGGAATATCCTCTTATTACCTCGGATTTTAACGTGTGGTCGCAAGTCTGATTTCGCGATTTCAGTCTATAATAAATTATATGTTGAGAAAGCTTGTCATGCGAGATGGAGATGTGTTATTGCTTATTTCACAGTCATGGAAAAAAACTTCAATAATGATTAATATGTTCTTAAAACATAGTCCCAACACCATATGCTTATTAATGTTTATTAATGATTAGACTGTAGATTAAATTTCATTTGGAGAACACAGTCGGTTTAAACTTAATTTAAATATATGCCTTTCATTTTCTGACGGTTGTAAGCTAAAACTCATAGGGAATGTCACCAAAGTTGTTTTTTTAAAAGTTAAATTTAAAATAAAGTCATAAGTTACAAATCTAAAAAGTTCAAAATACATATACGTTCTGAAATACATATATAAAATAATTCTTGGTTTACACAATTTGTGTTTGTAAAGATAAAAGTCTTTTCTAGCAAAATTGAAGTTACAATACTATTACTGATCCATGCATATATATCATTTATAAAGTAAAAGTTATATGAAGAATAACACAATTGTCACATAACATATAAATACTGGACTGGACATGGTAGCGCAATAGGTGGAGTGTCGGCTTCAAGTAAGGTAAGCACCGAGTTCGATCCCGGGCCGCGACATACCAAAAATCGTTTAAAATAGTAATGATATAGCTCCCTTGCTAACGCTCAAGCAGATATTACGATAGTTCCACGACTGCTGGGCCCGGTGTCAGGACAATGTGACTGCATGTGGTATCCTGTGTTCACGGCATGCTATACACAGTGAAGGCAGCAGTGTATCTGCTTCAAGCAGAAACCGTCTCCAGAAAACAGAACTTCTATTTGCGAGACGTTAAACACAATATACAATAAATCCGGAAAATATTTGAATCTAGGGTTTATCAGGATTTTAAATTATATACTGCATTCATATAGAACGACGATGTCTTGACGCCCAAATGCCTCATTTGAAGAAAGAAAACTCTATTACCCTTCCAAAATAAATTCTCATTAGCAAACGTTACTATATCTTTATCCTATTCATGTTAACGAAGTGTCCAGCTGAATGACTATCGCCTACATCCCCTGATTCATAATGTCATAATAGTCTCTACTCATTTCACGGCGAAATAACATCAAGTCGATAGATTACTGGGCATCTATTTTATGGACCATTTCGTACATACGTGGAGATGAAGCTTAATCAGAATAATAAAACTGACGTATCAACGGATAAAACTTGCAGACATCGACACCAGTAATCTAAATGCAAATTACAAGGTTGGTCTGGAACAATGTGAATTTCGGAAAAAAAAGAAAGATAATATATATATATTATCAGCATATGTGACGTATAGCAATAGAATCAATGTTCATTAGGCCTTTTATCTCTCAAATAGCAAGAGCAAGCAAAATGATCTTCATCTGGTCTTGTTTGTGCCTTAAAGCATTAGAATCAATGCTTATTTGACATTGTAACACTCAAATGGCAGGCAAAGCGATCTTTATTTGGCCTTGTATCACTCAAAAAGCAAGCAAAGCGATTTTCATCTTGCCTTGTATGTATCCTTCCAAAGGACAAATTCTCTTTCAAACACCGATTTAAACACCGGGACTTTACCATCAGCTAATTAAAATATCGCTACTAGTCATAACTTTAAACCAATCAGTGTTTGTTATTGTTATAGTCACGTGGGCATGTCACGTGACTTTACTGAACTGATGGACTTTAAATCAGACAAAAATGCGTTTAGACAGCCTAACGACAAAAATTGTAACATTTTATATTACACATATGTATAGAGTTTCTTAAACATCAATATTACCTTTAAGGTATTTACCATTAAATAAAATCCATATACTGATTTTATTAATTTTGTCTTAGTCCGTGTTAATACATTTTTTTTTAGATATATGAGTGCAAATTGGATCAACTTATTTTAGCCGAAATAAGATTAAATACAAACAGACACTCAACTGCTGTCGGCATAACACTTGTATACCGATCTTCATTTGGTTGTACCACTAATATTGCTAAATCATCAATCTCATTTGTCCTTGTATTCTCATAAAGCTCCACCTTCATTTGGGATTGTGTCTACGATTAAAGCATGAAGATCGAACTTCAGTTGTGCTTGTATCTACGAATAAGGCTCGAACACTTATCTTCATTTGGGCTTGTATCTACGAATTAAGCTCGAACACCGATCTTCATTTGGACTTGTATCTACGAATAAAGCTCGAACACTGATCTTCCTTTGGGCTTGTCTCTATAAAAAGCCCGAACACCTATTTTTATCTGAGCTTTTATCTACGAATAAGGCTCGAAGATTGATCTTCCTTTTGGGCTTGTATCTATAAATAAAGCGCTAACCCGGAACTTCGTGTGGGCTTGCGTCTACAAATAAAGCTCGAGCACCGATCTTCCTTTTGGCTTGTATCTACGAATAAAGCAGGAACAACGATATTCATTTGGACATTTCTTAATCATGAATCTCGAACACGGATTTCGTTTAACTTGTAGTATTCCTCCGTCAATCTACAAGGCAACAATATAAAAAGTATCTGAAAACGATTCCTTAGCAGGCATTTTCTATAAAAAACGTACTAGATGTACCGTTAGCTATAACAAGTACATACATGCGGTTACCCTAATATTTTGATTATATTGAGAATATCTCTCTTTTTTAATCCGATGGGAAAATGTGTCCTTTTATATGTATTTGTTTCTTAGTACTTTGATATTTATTTTGCTTTTAAAATACATCGCAGCGACCTTTTACGGCCAGTAAACCGATGTCCGTCTTTTTGGGGGAGAAAGACTCGACAATTGTTTGGGTAGAACCACAGATGCACCACATGTCAGCTGGAAGACTTTTCCACATGTATTTCTTCGCTTCGTAGACGTACCGACACGGTGGAAGGCTAAGGCCTCAGTAGATTTACATTGCATATGCATACTTATCAGTGATCACCAACAGTGGTACTTGTGTTCAAGGCTTCTGTCTGGATTGACACAATCGACAAGAAATAATTAAATGCTCATGGGCTTGGACTAAAGATTCACGAAATGCAACAACCTTGTTGACAAGCACTTCGGCTGTGAGTATAAAATTCCCATTAATTGTTTGCTTTCAAACACATTAAATCACAATCAGCGGTACTTCATCGTAAGAGCTAGATACCTCTCTTGGTTCATTTATTTGCGGTATGTCAACATTTCCTGAAGTTATTGAACAACACTCGAATAAACTGAAGTTTACTGTGACAATTAACGTAAGCTATAAAGGCAATATAGGTATCTCTTGCCAATCAAGTTCACATCTAAATTCAAAATCTATGTTCATTCAAATTCATTTACATATATTTACAACACTATGTACAACAGTATGTGAGTACAAAGAATTGGATACCGCCTGTGTTTATTTCATTACATTGTAGTGAAGTCGATTGTTTTATGAAAATTTAGGAAATGTTAAATACATAATACTTAAATTTTCTTCCGCAAAAACGCTCATTAAGGTTTATTAGATTTTAACGAAATTGATTGTCCTCTTCATCAATTTTTAGCTTTTCCCATCTGTGACAAGACCTCAATATGAATACGTAATGTTTGAACCGTATTACTACTCATAGTACAGTTGGACTCAGAGTATCCATAAGCATATTAACACAGTTGTTTAACTCTATTCTTTCTCTGTTAATCAGACTTCTTTAGTGTTATGATAGTGGTTAGTTGATGTTTTTATTATTTATGACATTATTATCAAACAATTATCAGATTGGCCGAAAAATACGTAGTCAGTAATAGCCTGCTATATGTGTACAAGTTAACCTCTGCCAATCGATGAGGAAACTGTAATTTACTTCAAGACCAAGCTTACTGTTTCTACGTCCTTCCTAAACCTCGGCTGGCGACAGGAATTATCCTATACAGTCTTTTCGTTTAAGGATTAAAAGTGTATTGTAACAGGAAAAGTGCATGCACCGTGACACCTTGTTTCTGCTCATTATTCATTGTTCGTTTTAATGACGCCTAATGGAAGATTTAAACCCGTTGACCCACTCTCCCATGCTTTAATGTTGCATAATTTCGTTGTTCTCAACTAACGGTAAAACAAAATTAAGTTAAGCTTTCTTTTTATGGAACATTTGTATAGGGATGCATCTTTTTTTCAAAACTAATGAAGCTGGGTAATAAATGAATCAAACTGGAAATTAAATTAAATCAATTATTTAAACCATACGGGCAGAGTTTTCAGTAGCACAATCCTAGGATTTATAGTTATTTCTATTTATACTACTTGATTGTTACTTAACAAACATAAAGTAAACGAATTGTTAAACGGCAATTTATTGCCAGTAATCGATAAATAGGAAAGAAATAGCTTGGGTATCACCTAGAAACAGATTAAAGTAGAAGTGCTTGATGTGCATATAAAATTATCAGTATTGCATTAAATACGATATCGAATCAAATGATAACAGATCTTTTGGCTTACAAATGTTATTTCTGATGTATATTACAGTATTTAAATAAAATGGTGATAATATTTAAATTTAAGTGTACAATGAAAATTTGTTAGGTTATCATAAAAAAATATAAATAAGTTAAAAACCCTTACTGCTACGTCATTTTACAAATATTGGAAAAGATTACAAAATATTTTAAAATAAACATCACTCTTTCTTGAGTGCGTGTAGCTCGCTTTAAAAAAACGTCTGTAATTTGAAAATTCTTAAATATTTATGGTTATAGAAACAAGAGAAAATAATAATTGCCTTTTGAGAATACCTCGTGAAAAAATAACTGACAGTAGGATTATTTTGTCATTTATTTCATACTTAAACATGAGACGGACAGTAATAATAACCCCAGATACAGGGGACATATGATGCTAAAGGTCAAGTGTTCCGTGTTAATTTTAAATGCACCAAACATTATTAAGTGAAATGACAAAATATTCACTAAAAGCTGAATGCTGTTAATCTGCATGTATGATATCCCAGGTATTAGTAAACAAGAAACAGACTATGCAATAAATGGTGTTCTGAAATGTGCAATTTATTCTTATCGAATTTGGAGACCTTCATGAATTTGGAACGCACTTTAAAATGGTAATTGTATTGTATATTCTACTACTTATTCTTAATATTTGTAAAGAAGCCTGGGTATATTGGCGATTGAGCTAGCTAAACTAACCACACAATCAAAATAAAATCAACCGGAAATACACATTTGTAAACAAATGATAACATTGTGACAGTGCATTTAAAAACTAACATAACACATATGAATGGATATTAAGATGTATAATTTGGTGGTTGGTGATAAAAGCTATTTCTAATGATTATAGATATTCTTTTAGAGTAATTGTACTTAAAAATACGGAGACAAAAATCCACCACGTAATTAAAACTAGTATGTGAAGCTATAGCAGTGTTTTTAATCTTTGCGAATAGTCACTCCTGACTTAACCGAAGGGATGGCCCGAAAATTGACCACTACAGCAGTGCATTTGACGATCGATGGAAGAGTTGTTAGGTTGTTCCTGTTTCGCTTGCTTCAGATTGTTGATGAATTCTTATGTGAAGAAGTTTTAGGCTCGCTAGCTAACAATATCAAGAATATTCAATATCGTATCGTATATATGCCATATGAAATCCCACATGTATCCATTATGCGTCCTTTCCCTCTTCCTGCAACTCGGGATAAAACAACACAACGAAAACTTCATGTATCTTATCCCAGATCTATTGAACTTGCATTTTGACAGAATTAACAACTTTTACGGGGTCGTGTGTCAGTCCCGATCAGTTGCAATGTCATTGAATTAGTGAGTAAATATACAGCTCTGGTCACTATACTTTTAAAACCGGACACACACGTACTCTATGATAACATTTAAAGAACGGATGTATGTAAAGATCTTTATTTTTGTTCCGTTTGGAACATAAAAGCTATGTTCATATAATAACTAAGGAATTCGTGAGACTATAGAATGTGAAAAAAATGAATGTTTTAAAAAAGAAACGAAGTATCCAATACTCGTACACGTATGAAGTTTTTCCTGCAATGTCGGAATAATACAGTGGTATTTGATTTATTAGGAACCGGTTCTATGCTTAATTATCTTAATATTTATTTGATTGTATGATCACTGCAGAAAGAATGAAATGCTGCCTTCCACTTTAGTACTTGTAGTTATACAGTCAAGAGAAAAACCTTCCCCTGAAATTTGCCTTGTATTTTTGATACAAATGGCAGGTTTTTCAAACGTTTTATCATACGTGAACATTTTTTTAAGGATTTGCTTTACAAAAATATGTTCTTTAGTCGTCCATGAAATAATATATAATCTATTCAGGGAGACGTTTCCCACATATTATTAATCGTTATTTATATAAACGTAAATACGTACGACATCTAATGTCTCCTTGTTGCCATTTTTTTTTTCAAAGACCGAAGAAAGATTCTTAACAATTAGAGAAACAGTTTTGTCGCATATTCAATACCTGACTGAAGAAGGATGTATTTTGCATTAATCGTATTATTTAGAAATCATAGTACGAATATATGATATAACAGTGGCATGAGATAATGCCTGTATTGAGGACTGGGACTCTTGTCACTGTCAAGTCGTGTAATAACAGCTTTAAACTGGCGGCTGTACAGCAAAAAAAGGTATTTCGTATTTTTGTTTTAAATTTTAATTGATGGCCATCATGAAATTCAGAATTTGCTTTGATCTACGATTGCAAATAGTACAAATACACACACAATTCAGTTATCATGGGGAAAATATTTCCAGTTTTGTTGCTTCATTCACGATCCTAATCATAAAACCTCGCGTGACACTGTTCATTAATGTCTCCTTCAGCCTCGGGTGTTCTGTTGATTTCTTAGACAATCGTCTCACAACGGAGCATGACATGTCCTTGTGCATCGGTCAATGAGTAAAAAATGTCCGTAAGTTAATTAAGAAAAAAGACAATTAAGCAAATTGCCATCATAATTAATTTTATTGGAACTTATCTTTCTGTTGATGAAACATTACGTTCAGTGACAATTCTGTAATACGATAAATGTCAAATATTTGAGAGAATATTGAATGATGTACAAATGCATAGATGCAAAACAGATATCCCGTTTTAAAGACTGTTAGACATGCAAAGTTCTTGATAGTATTTGATAATAGTTAAATATCGATATAATACAAAACGGTCAAAACAGTTTTACATTTCGTGCAATCGTTAAGATGTATGACATTACTCGTTACTAAAGGCAGATGTGTCTTTGTTAGTTTGTACTTCAAATGCACAAAGATACCAAAATATAACTAATTAATTCTTTAAACACATATAATAAACATAGCAGGGATGCCAAATTTTGACAAAAGTAGATTAACGTTTTGTTGGATGCTGAAATCATGACATGAAGCTATCAGATGTGATCAAATATTTCTATAGTAGTGCTGCACGTTTGTAGAGTTAATTATAGTGCTGTCACAATGGCAGTGTGCAATGTAAATAACTTGAAAGAGGAAAAGAGGAACAGAGGGTTTATAGTAAAATTTGCGGTCAAGTGGAGAGTAGGCAAATTCGACAAATTCGTCGGCATGAATTCGTCGTCGGTGTTTTTGATATTAAAATAAAAATGAAGCTACGGAAAGTTTGTGCGCGCTGAGCAAAGCGCCCGCACGCCGGCCTCAGTGAAGTTACTTTACAATAATGCACAAGCCCATCGTTCTGCCATAGCAATGGACTATTTAGAAGAAAATAATATTGTTACTTTACTACGCCCTCCAAATATTGACCAACAATATTTTCATTAAACAGCCAAATACATTATTGTTCTCTGAACAGATCCCGCGAAATGCAGTTTAATTGGTGGCTTACACCTATGTGAAAAGAGAAACATAATGCCACACTCGTCATTACAAAAACGTGTTTCGTATTTGAGCCACGCTGCATAGTTAGTTATTTTCAAACTAAAAAGACCACCTGACCACTTATATTTTAGCTCATCCACGTCGCCCTCCAACATAATATATTAACTGCCAAAAGAGATCATCCACTTTATGTTTAAGGAATATAGATTTGTTGTTTGGTTTTACAAAGATGGGGATTTAGTGCGGGTAGAAAAAAACACAACCAAGAGAGTAAAGCAGAATGTACCCGGCCAGAAGGAAGGACCACACCAAGGGTAAAACTAACTTACACAGCGTTACTTACACAAGTTGCCTCGAACAGAGCAGTGTTGTGTGCGTATGTAATTATACCATTGTGGTCTGTTCAGCCGGTATACATGATGCGATATACACGGAAATAAAGCAAAACCAGTTTTATATATAAACATTATTGATTAGTACCACTAAATGTGTTCAAGGGACCGCGTGCCGAAATTGTCTATTATGTTATTCGATTAATTCAGGTTTACGAATCATATTTGATACAGTGTTGCTTTTAAACACTATGCATTATATAAATAAAAAAATACTTTAATTAAGTATACAAGGAACTCACAGCAAAAGTGGCTTTACATGTAGTCGCTTAGTAAGCTTACTCTAAAGGCGGTATCCGACAGTTTGCCTATATCAAATAAATGTAACGTTATCTTACCGATGCCATTGGAGTTTGGGCATAATGACTGTATAAACCCATAATTTAGTATAAGTTAAAGCAGTTTTGCCATGATTCATAATGCCATATAAGGTCCTCCTTATTTCACGGCGAAGTAAAAAGATTTTATTAGATTAAGGACATCTTTTTATTGACTATTTTGTACAGACAGGGCGATCAAGCTTAATCACAATAATAAAACTGACGTTTCATTGGATTAAATTTGCAGACATCGACACAAGAGACCTTAATGCAAAGTGCAAGGTTTATCTGGAATAATGTGACTTTCGGCAGATATCCGCGACAATAGCTTGCGGTTAAAAACAAATCCAACAACACTGCCGAGTATACGTACTCGCAAAAGTTTGAACGACAAAAAATCATTTGGTGTCTAATCAACAGTTAACATAGATCATCGATCTTCATTGTAGCCTTGTGTGTGACTTGCAGCACTATAATCAATGTTCATTAGACCTTTGACCACTCAAATCGCAAAGCAATCTTCATTTGGATTTGTAATTTTGTATCACTCTCATCTTCATTTGGCCACGCATCATTCATATAGCTAGAAGAGAGATATTAATTTCTTCATTTGGCCTTGTGTTACTCATTTGGCCTTGTATGTGTATAACAATAAAGTTAATCTTTATTTGGAACGCTATCCATCAAGTTGCAAGAACACTGATTTTTGGTTTTGTATCATCCATATAGATACAACAATTATCTTCATGTTTTGCAATTCTTTTATTATCCATCTTTATTTGGCATTGTATGTATTCATACACCTGGAACATCGATATTCGTTTAGACTATTTTCACTCATAAAGCAAGTACTCCGAACTTAGTTCTGTCCTTTTCTGTCGTATTGATAGCACACTGATTTTCATTTGGACCATTTCACATGTTTAGCTATAGTACCCATTTTCATTTGCCTTTTTATCACGTACATACCCAATAACCGATCTTCATTTGGCTTTGTATCAGTGTAATCGCAAGAAACCCGTTGTTCATTTAGGATTTGGCCTGGCATTACTCATTTAGGAAGCAAAAACGATATTCATTTTCACTTGTTTGTATCCTTAGCAACAGCATCAATCTTCATTTGTCATTTTATCACCCATATGACAAGCACACCGATCTTCATTTGCCCGTGTATCACTCCAAAAACAAAACAGAGAACTTCATTTGGAATTGTATGTACCCATATAGCTAGAACATCGATCTCCGTTTGGCCTAGAAGGGACTCATTTAGCTAGTATGCAGACTTTTATTTCGTTGTTCCACTAATAGAACAAGAACACCGTCATTTATTTGTTTTAATCATAAATTTAAAACACTGATCTAATTTGTCATTGAATTCTCGTAAAACTTAAGCACAGATCTTCATTTGGGCTGTCTTTACGAATAAAGCTCGAACAAGAATCTTCATTTGCACATTTATTATTCATAAAGCTCGAACACCGACAGTTTTTCGCCTTGTAATATTCTTTCGTCAATTATCTTGTTTTTATCTTTAAAATGTACAGTTGTATGTGTAACACGTGTCGATTTTATAAACAGAATGGTCTGAGAATAGAAATTTTAAAAGTTTACTTGTCAGCTATGACTAAGTCCACTGTTCAGAAATGTTCAGAAGTGTAGCACTTCAGGAAAATTATACAAGGTATAATACTTCAAATATATATTCAAAGATTTTTATCGATGCCTCTTCCTTACGTTCTTATTAACAGCCATCGGCAATCTTTCTCACCGTCTTGATTTTCCAAAGAAAGGACACGCATAATGCAAGTAAAGATTTTAAAACGTTCCAGATTAAGCTCAGACGTATACATGCAACTTCATTGTCATTGAAAAGGGACACAATGTGACAGATTTTGTCATCGCGGACAGAATGCATTAGGAGACAAAGTCTTGCACAACACAAGATGACGAGAATCGTACAATTTAATGGTAAGTGGATATATTAAAAAAAAACAAAAAAACAATGAAAAACATGTGATATATTTATTTCAAAAATGCGAAACGTTTTCGTAACCAGCCTCTCTCAATGGAAATTCAGCTTAAACTGAAATGTAATTCTTTAAGTTTTTGCCAACTAAAGATAGATGGTAAAGTTGTAGAAATTATTTTTTCATTTTCCGAGCAAGAAGTAATTAAAACGAATTGAGAGACGTGAAACTAATTCGAATTGTTATGTACAGTAGTACACCAGCGTTTAAGGTTACGCTAGTCGGGTTAATGGTTGTTTACCGTTGTAGTATTCGCGTAACAGCTAGAAAGAAAAGGATAATGCTAGAAAGTTCATTTGTTTATTTTTTACTGAGTTTCGAGAATGTTCTGGGTTTCGTGAATCTTCTAGAAATTCTTTGGGTCTATATGAGGGCTTGTTAGCCGATTTAAGTTGGAAGTTTGGAAAGGAAGTTTAGATATAAAGTTTGGACATAGAGTTTCGACATAAAGTTTGGACAGATAGTTTTGGAAATAATTGCAGCTTCTATATTAAACCTTTCTTTGTTGGAACTTAAGTGGACTTACTATATTCTACAATGATATAAGTATTAAAGTGTTGGATTTGGAATTATATTAATAACATTCGTGTGTTGTTCTACCTTTGGATTATTTCAACTGTGCTTATCTACAAAAACTTTCTACCGAAAACTCTTCAGGATTATTTGGCGTTAGATTGTTAGTTGGACTGTTGAAGGGACACCTCCTGAGGGAACAAACTGTAGGCTAATGTTTATTTTGCGTTCTCAAATTTTGTCTGATAGGTTTTTTATTATTTATTGCTCCGAGGATTTGATTGTTTATTAAAATAAAACATTATTGTGCTGGTTTGTTGCTGGCTTGTTTTTCGTTACACCATTTCGTCGTTTAGTAGGCGTGCCGTTTTGTGGTTAAACTTATATAGCGACACCGGTCGTGACAGAATGAAGTGACAGTGCACAAATACAGTAAACCTATTATCTCGTAAGAAGACATTAGTTCAGAGCCGATGGCACATCTTGTAATGTATTAATGAAATATTTTACATCATTATTTTTCTGTAGTATAAGGTCATAAACGTTTTATATACAAATTGTTTGCGTGTACATATTATCTACAATAACCCTAACGAAGATAATATGACCCCAGGACCGCTTATATCTACCAGCAAGACAATATTCAGCAGTTGAATTGTGTGCAATTATTAACTAAGTTCCCATCCGTGTTGCTTTTCTTACGGATTATAGTTCTATGCGTTATAAGCAGGATATGTAAATTTATTGATCATGTTGCTAATAGTCGTATACTAACCGATTATATACAATTTGGAAAGAGTAACTCCTAAGCCCCTCGCTGCGTGAATTCGAGTCCCTGTCTGGGCGAGGACTTTCTTTTGGGAAGATTTTCAAAATAAATTACGTTGTGTCGGTGCGATGTAACAAAAATTAAACTAAACAAAGAACAGGCATTTTATCGAAATATTACCATGTAACTTTTGATAAAAGAAGTAAATTGGTCGTAGTTATGTTACAAGAAAACAACATTTCAAGAAAATCTCTTGAGGTTTGTGGAATATCCTCATCAATTTAGCCCGGTTGGTACGGGTTTGCAGTAGATACATCATCCATGAGTTTAAATTATACGAGTCTCTGTGGCATATTTTTACCACATTGTGAGTAAAATCCTATCAGATTGTTTATTGTCACGAAACACAAAGTAGAAACAAGCGTGTCTTTCTCGATTACTAGTATCTCTAAGATGATATAAATACTGCCAGGCATGTAATGGAAGTTATAGCTCTGTAAAACCGGGTTAAGCACCCAATTCGGTCCTTTTTGCAGACTGACCGTTCCTTTTCGGCGTTTGGTATATATTGCAATCCTCGTAGGACTTTGTCATATATTCTTAATCATGATAACAACAATATTACCTGTGCATGGTATGGATCGTAAAAATATCCCCGTGCATGTAATTTATGTCATTTAATTCATTCTATAAGGATTGTTACGTTGCTTTTCCTTGATAAACATTGGACTTTGGTTGCTCAATTCTATGTTCACATGAACAGGATGCTACAACCATCTACACATCTCTGGTATTTTCGGTGTTTGGTTTATGCTGCAATGCACACAGGACTCTGTCATATATTCTTACATTAGTTTCTACAATACTATCACAAACGATGGGATTCCAACAAGAAAGGCAGCGCAAAATAAATAAATAATAAAAGATTCCTAAGCAGGTATCGTATATAAAAATCATACTAGATATGTACACATTGTTCCGCTAAAATATTTCGTATTGGTGGGACTATAAACCCAATAAACAAACAGTTTGTCGTGTACTTCATATCATGGCTTCTGTCTAGGGAGACACATTTGACATATTGTAACAAAGTGCTCCTGCCTTTCAAGTTCAGCCGTAACTAGTTTCCCTTAGAAGATATGGATCCTGTCAGACATGTAATTTTGATGTGTATTACATAAGTGTCTTCAATACTGTCTCTAGAGATGATATTCCTCTAAGAAAGTCAGCGCAACATTATTAAACACTCTGAAAACTAAAACCATTCTTTAGCGAACATTATATATATACAAATAAACATACTATCTTTAGCTTTAACAAGTTTAATGAATCTGTTCCCTAATATTTTGACGATGCTCAGACTATCTAAAAATAAATATTTTTAAAAGAGCTAAAGAACACCTTTTTAGCTCGTTTCATGTGTATTCGTTATTTAGTTTACTGGTGTTTTTAAAACATTGCAGCGACCACTGATGGTCATTATACAGACATCCGGTATTTTGGTAGCGGTAAACGCTGGGATATGTTTCGGTAGAATCACCGGTGCACCGACCTTCCCACATTGTGTCCTTCGCTCCGGACTCAAACCCACGCGCTCAATATAATGCATATATCTCACCACAGTATTCGTGGCTTCTGTCTGAGTTGTCCCATTCGACATGTTGTTTTTAAGTGCTCCTTGGCAAGGACTCAAGCAGCTATCTCAAAAATCACATAAAAGTCTTACGAAATTTTTCATCATGTATCTTGATTTAAAATCTTTAAAAATCACAATACTACAACTACTACTACTACTTCTACTACTACTACTACTACTACTACTACTACTACTACTACTACTACTACTACTACTACTACTACTGCTACTACTACTACTATTACTACTACTACTACTACTACTACTACTACTACTACTACTACTACTACTACTACTACTACTACTACTACTACCACTACTAATAATAATAACAAAGTCTACAACTTTACTTCTGCCCTCTGCGAGGAAATTATAATTTACTTCAAGGCCATGCGCGGTATGAAAGCAATATAGGAAGCTCTTGCCAATCAAATTCACATTTAAATTCAATTTCCTTATTCCTTAAAATTCGTCTACATAAATTTATAACATTACAAAATAGAAAGTTTGCACAAAGAACTTAGTGCAGTCTATGTTTTACCTTATTACATTAGAGTGAAAATTCAATTTTAGGAAAATGTAGACATTACAGAATGACAGAAAAAATAGTTATTTTTCACCAAACGCATTTATGAATAGAATATTTTAACGAAACATATTGTCGATTAATCTTTGACATCAAGTTATAGTTTTCCTCATCCGTTACAAGTCCTCAATATGTGTATGTTTGTTTATTGGGTTTATGGTCCCACCAACAGTATTTCAGTGGTCTTGGGACTGTGTTCACTTGAAGCAGATACGCTGCATTTACTGTGTATAGCATGCGGTGAACACCTGACATGATACCACACCCAGTCATATTATACTAACTGCGGGCCAACCAGTCGTGGAACTGCCCTTATATTTGCTTGAGCCTGTGTCTTTTTAATTTTTTTTATATATATGTTGCAATGTTTATAGGACTTTGTCTTATATATTCTTATCAATGAACAGGAAGAATTTTGTTACTGTAAGATTTTGTCCCTACTCCGTTTTAGCAATAACACAGGGTTTAAGAATTATGTATCAAATTGCTAAAAAAATAAGGGGAGACATATCGCTAAGTTGAGAGTAATTTTATGATAAGTGACTTGCGGTTGTAAGAAGCATAATGCTAGCAATAGTGCTTAAAGATGGTACCCGTCCTTTGGACAAAAACTATTTTCATTAAACATCGTAATAAATGATGTCCTACACCTTTCTGACAAGTGAACCATAACGCATAATTGTCATTTCAAACATGTATGTCCTATCTGAGCCACGCTGCACAGTTAGCTATTTTTAAACTACGAAAACCACGAGGCTACTTATGTTTCAGCTCACCCACGTCATCCGCTGTGACGTCGATATCTGTTGGTAGCAGAAATCCAAATTGTTTTTATTTATAGATTTGAAAAAAATGAACATTTAAGTGTTGATTAACGAGTTTTACTGCCGCACAATTAAGGTACTTTGCTTGTTTGATGTGCAGAAACACCAAAATTCTTTGTTATTTTGTTTATTTTACAATAATTACTGATAGTTGTATTTTGTTGGGTCCTTCGCGGCGGATAAACACTGTTTTGTTTGTCACACTATTTATTGGAGGCTCTATTTGAAGTTTTGTATTTTTTATAAGACTGATTTATTATTCGTCTTAATTCCGTCTTGATTCTGCAAATTTGTCATTGTTCTTCTTAATTCCGTCTTGATTCTGCAAATTCTTCATTGTTCTTCTTAATTCCGTCTTGATTCTGCAAATTCTTCATTGTTCTTCTTAATTCCGTCTTGATTCTGCAAACGATTTATTGTTCGTAGTAGAAACACCTTAATTCTGCACAGTATTAATTGTTCGTCTTAATGACGCTTTTATTCTGTCAATTAATCAGTGATTATCTTGATAATTCCTTGATTCTGCAAGGTGTTACTTGCTCGTCTTAATGGCGCATTTATTCTGCAAATTCTTCATTGTTCGTATTAATGACGACTATATTCTGCAATGTCTTCATTGTTTGCCTTAATGGCGCATTCATTCTGCTAATTCTTAATTGTTCGTATTAACGATTATATAATGCAAATTCTTCATTGTTTGTTTTAATGACGCATTTATTTATGCAAATTAATTATTGTTTGTCTAAGTGATGCCTTGATTTTGCAAATGATTTATTGTTTGTCTTGCGAAGCCTTGATTCTGCAAATGGCGCATGTCTTATGCAAATTAAGATTTGTTCGTCTTATTAAATCCTTTATTATGCAAATTAATTATTTTTCTTCTTAGTGACGCCGTGATTCTGCAAGTTATTCAGCGTTAGTCTTAATCATTTTATCATTTATTCTCTAAAAGATAAATTGTTCGTCTTAGTGACGTCATGATTCTGCAAATGTACAATTGTTCGTCTCAGTGACGACTTGATTCTGCAAATGATTAATTGTTTGTCTTACTGACGCCATTGGAAGATCCAACAGGTTGACCCACACTTTCATGCTTAATGTTGCAGAATTTCATTCTTGCGATTTCACGGTAAAACAAGAAAAGAATTAAATTAGGCTTTCATTAAATGGAACATTTGTATGGGGCTGTATCTTTCTTAAGACTAACAAAGATGGGCAAAAACAAACTGGAAATTAAAAAAAAATCTAAACCTTTATTTATTGCTCGTAATCGTAACATGATTGCACATGTGTTTATGAGTAAAAATAGAGTAGCTTGGGTATCGTCTTAGAAGCAAATTAAATAAGGCGGCTTCTGTCCGTATATATATTTTCATAATATTTTATTAAATACGATAGCGAAACAGTAAATAGCAAAATCATTTTCCTTATAAAAGTTTTACTTCGTTATCTCAGAACATAATAAATATAATGATGATAATATTTTAATTTGATTGTACAATAACAAGTGATAGGTTATCATACAATAAGATAAATAAGTAAATACATTTACCTACCAAGTCCTATTACAAATACTAGGATACCATTTATGAAATATTTGAATATCACTATTTCTAAGATGCATGTAGTTCCTTTCAGGATTTTTTCTGAAATGTGTAGATTATGAAACATTTACGGTTATAATCAAAGCAGAAGAAAGAAATCAATTGCCTGTCGGGCAAACCGAAGCAGGAATGTTCTCATTGATAGCACGCGCCACGTGTTCATTTTAAATATACCATTACGTCCTAAAAATTTTCATTTAAATGACAAAATATGCACAAACAGCTGATTCGACTTAATATACATGAATCTCTTCACATGTGCATGTATATGTGAACCAAAACAGATTATGCAAAAAATGAATCAACAACATAGGACATTAAGAATCGAGAACATTTTAACGAGCAGGTGACTTTCCGCAGCATTTCTTTTTTCAATTTTCTTATAAATATGTCAAATGATTTCTCTGTTTTGTCCCACATTATGTATTTTAACATACTTGCTGTTAAAATATTTGCATTCAAGTTGATAATGCATACATCTTTAATACTTGCTGCGAAAATCTTATGACAGCAAAACTTACACTTGTAGCACTATATTTGAACCTGTTCTTAAATACACAAATATATTACTTTTAATTTGGATTCTGCAGCTACTTTCTAAATGAACGTTATTAAATAAGATTTCTTAATATTTTTAAACAAGTCTTGCTCGCTTGGCAATTGAGCGCGCTAAAAATTCTTAAATCCGCACCTACATAATCAAAATAAAAACACATGGAAATATACGTATGAAAACGAATGATAACATATATAGATAATGTCAGTGCATTTAAAAACAAACATTACAAATATCAACGAATATTATACAGTATAATTTGGCTGCTGGTATTGGTTTTTATTGTTTAAGAGTAATTTACTTAAGAAATTACAAGTCCCAAGTCCACTACTACGTTATACGCCAAGCTAGTGAAAATGTGGAGGTGTTTTTAATCTCTGAGCAAAGACAATCAAGACCTAACCAAAGCCCAGACAATTTGGCAACGCCAGCAGAGCATTTGACGATAGAAGGAAATGTATTAAGAGATGCTCTTGAGACGCATGCTTAACAATATTGATGAATACTTTTGTGAAGAAGTCTAAACCTCCTAACTATGTCAAGAGTTTTTAACATTGTACCGTATATATGCTATTTAAACCCTGACAAAGATAAATTCGTCTATGCGCATATTCCCTCTTTCTGCAGCTACGCATAAACGGACAGAATGGCATTGTGTGCATTTTACTCCAGACCTATTTAACTGGCCTTTTGGCAGGCTTTTTAACTTTTATGTGACTCTGTTTCTTGTCAGATCCACTGCAATATCATTGAATTATTGAGGAAATAAATTGCTCTGGTCACCAGACATTTTAAACCAGACACTTTATGATAACATTCATAGAACCGACGTTTTACTGATATTATTTCATGCACAAGCTATGCTCGTATTAAAATTATAATATTCTTGGGAATATAGAATGAGAAAAAAATATTAAAATACGAAGTTTCCGATATTCGTACATTTATGACGTGCTTATTTCTTGTATTTTCCCTTAGGGTTGTATTAGATAAAAGTATATGAAAGTCGATTGTGTTGTTTATTTATATAGATTTATATAGAAATAATATATATAAAGATACGGCGGGCGTTATTCAGTGGTATGTGGTTTATTAGAAACCGGTTCTAGGATGTAAACGTGGTTTATTCTCATTATGGTTTTTGCATGAAGGATCGCTGCAAAAAAATGAGTTGCCGCCTTCTACTTTAGTACTATAGAAACGCAAGAGGTGCACAGTACAGGTCCAGATCCTGAACAGTATCTGCCACAAATGGACAATGTCTCCAGATTACTGGAACTGAAATACGGTGAACCCAATAATAAAACAAAAACAACAACAAAAACACAAAAACAACCCCGACCCAGCAAAGAACACAACAACAGCAAAATAACAACAAAATCAGTACTGATTTGACGCTATCTGTGCAAAGGCCTTACTGGATGTTGGACCCAACTAAGTACAACTGTCAGTAAATATAATCGAACTGTTTTCCCAAAGACTGTTCACTGGAATTTTGGCCAAACGAAATGTTATAAAGCATTTTCATATTGGCCCTGTCCTTCTCTAGTCCATACATTGTAGGCTCGGCACTCCGTCATATAAATGATATAAATTTCCAAAGGAAAAGGTTTTTTGACGATTGAGCCAAAATGAAACAAATTATGTAAATATTTTCGAGTTCTTTACACTGTTTATGTGGAAGTTAGACAAAAACCATAACGATTGCAGTGCATTACAGTATAAGCTAAAGAAAATATAACTGCCGTAAATATTGACAAATAAGCAAAATATCCCAGCATACACATATACAGCAACATGTTTGAGCCAACAAAAAACAACACCAGTTATAAAAAAAGTTTTGAAAAACATGAAGCTTCCAACATCAGCGGATCACTAGAGTATATACTTATTTTTTCTAACTTGATACATGCTTCTGTAAATCCAGTAATAATGATAAGAACGGCGGACTGTCAAATCCCTCCAGGACAAAATTCCTTCTCGTCATTTTAGCACAGGCGGACAATACCATCCGGTAAACTTCCCAAGGCTGACAAAATTTCAGCTGTATATATCCAACATAATAACATTTTAAGGTTGGCAATTAAGATGGGACAATTAAGGCTCGAAAATAAAATTAAAAGAACACTATTTTTTTCTATAAAAATCTAATATTGAAACATGTTTAACGGATGTAGGGCACAATATCCCCACCCACCCACTCCCTCGGACGAAAACCTTTCCAGTCGTGTCGGCATGTGTGGAAAGAAATTACCCTTAAGTTGTCCAAGACGAACATAACTCCTTCGTAGGTATTCCCAGGCTAGCGGTATTCACCACGTCTCACTATAATACTTTCTCAAACTGTGACTTGCAAATTAACTAAAACATGTTTTCCAATTAATGAAATAAATTTAAGGGGAAAGGGAAATGTTGCATTATAAAACTTTATTTAGGAAGGAAAGGATTCTGCCTTGTAAAATTCACGCGGGAGGGAGGTGTGTGTGGGGAATCCGCACACCATTCATTGGAAGGGATTCCTAGGGCAAAATGAAAATGATCGGAAGGAATTTCATCGGGCCCGCGCGCGCGTGCGTGCGTGCGCGCGCGCGTTCGTGCGTGTGTGGTGAGGGCTGGGGCGGTCTTTTTCAGCCACCAAATTTATCTTTTACCCTTTTGGCGCCAAGTTTGTCACAGAAAGTTCCAGCCAACCAAGTTTATTTAGCGCTATCGTAGAAAATAATGGTATCTTATTTGAAATTGGCATAACTTTTTTTTTATCTTTTAAGATATCTTCATAAAATTTGAAGTGTTATTAGGAAATAAATGAATATACATAAAAACAACAACATTTTGATCTTAGCTCTATTATTTATGTCTCAGTAATATTCCATATTTGGTAACATATTCTAATTTGAAAAAAAATATTACAATAAAATATTCCTGCCATCAAATTTATTCCATAATTATTCAATTTTCACTAGTGGAACATTTTGATGATAGAAATGTTTAATTTTTAATATTTACAACATCATCAAATGTCAATTAAACTGTTAATTCAAAGTTTGTTATACAGTGTATAATAGTCAATGTTTTGTACAAACAAGCTGCTGCTTGCTTAAAGTTTTTGTGAGTATGAAATAATTCATGGCATGGATAAAAACACATAGGAAGGTCGCATTGTTTGCATTTAAAATAAGTCTGCTTCCTTTTCCAGCCAGGCGTTGTTCTAGAACTACAGACTACACAATCTGGTTTATATTTGGGGTCTTCAAACTGTCCGGCAAAATGTCGCTCAGTCAGTTTAACTGGCATATCTGTTGATAGCCTCCCTTGGTGCTTAGATTTCTTTTCATAATCCTCCAACAGTCTATCAATCACTTTCTCTCTGAATTGTTTTGGAGGCATCTTTACAATATACAATGTAGCCATTCACTATTGCAACTTCTCGTAACCTGTGGTATATAGTGTTGTACCATTTGCTGCTTTTGTGTGGGTAGGCAAAAGTCCCTAATTTCTGATCTAGAATGTCAACACCTCCCATATGCTGATTGTAATCTTCAGCAACAACCTGTACCACGAACACCACCTCTACCACGTGCACGACCATGTTCCACCACAGTTCTCGGTTCATCATCGTCATAGGAAGAATCTGAAAATATAAACCAAATTTATCATTATTACAAATTCATTTCTTATTTCAGGATTTATTAATCTTAGAATAACAAAATATAATGATAATCAAACTGTGTACAGTGTGTCACTTATAAACACACTGTATAAGAAATTGTTGCAAGCAGAATAAGCATCAACCAGTTATCGACAATTACTGACAGGTCCAAATGATTATATGAGTAGTACACACTAAGTAGAAATTGTAAATATATTGATACCAACAAACATTTATTTAATTGTTTATATATATGTGCATTTTAAAAACATTTATAAACATGAAATGTCTGTAATTTATAGTATAAAAGCATACATGAGGCAAAAACAACACAGAAGTAAATTACATACCTGAATTTTCTATCTGAACAGGTGTTGAAATTCTAGAAGACTGATTAGAAAGAGTGTGCTCACTGTAATTATCATCTGAACTTTCATCCGACATGTCCGAATCATAGTCAAAATTTACGTCTTCACTTTCACTGTCATTTATGATCATATTGAGCACTTCTTGACGAGAGTATCTACACTTCCTTTTACCAGAAGCCATCTTGAACCAAACCAAACTGCTCTCGTGATTAACAACTTTTCTTTAATCGTCAAAATGTCAATTTTCGTGTATTTTTGTAATTTAAAGATTCATGTAAACATTAGAGCCTCGTTTTGAATTCAAATTGGGAAAGCCGGTGAATTGGTAAGAAAACACGCTTGTGATAACAGCTTTAGGTTAGAGGGTACTAAATGTCGACAATAGTCGCCATCGGCGCTCTACCGAATTGTCGACGAGAGTCGCCTGCGGAGCCGAAAGGGTTTACAAGAAGTATTTTATCCGCATTGAAATATTGACAAGAGAGATTTGGTACGCCTATATTAAAATAAACGGGAATGGATTTTGTCTCGAAAGATTTGTCACACACCGCTCAGAACGATCAACACTTTTTGCTTGGTTGTAATATCAGATTGCATTTTTGCTTTAGTCTTGGTCAGAATCAATTTAACATGTGTGACCTCAATATATATTCGTAATTAACAACGATTCACACGAAAAGAAGAACAGCAAACAAATGTTTACATCTTATATCCACTTTGTCATTATCTGAAGAAAATGAGTTCAATTATATCGAAAATCGAAGCGTGCCTTGATTGGGAAGAAAGGTGAAAAAACAATCGGAACGCCTCGGCTAATGTCGTCATTCTGTATCACCGCCGAGGAATGTCGATTAACCTCATCAGTGGGTCTGTTGACGGCGTTTTCTCTACACCCAGCGGATGCTGTACACGATCAAGATTTCTGAAGAGCAGCAGCAGGGTCGAGTGGCCTCAATTTAGGCTTGGGCGGCTAAGTATTTTTCAGCCTTGGGCCGTTGATATGGTAATTTTACTCGTAATAGTCAAAACAATCTGGGCAACTTTTCGAAAGAAACATAGTCGATATAGATTGTATTAAAACACCAGTTGACTGGGAAGAGGGTGGAGAGGTAACATTTTCCCCTCGCTCACCCCTGCGTTTATTCCGTCTCATTGTTGGCACGATTTAAATTATTGAGATTCGAACGATTCGAGAAACAATTATGCCACTCATAACAGATGTGCCACATATTAAAAACCAGATTGAACAAAGGATAGCTTTAGTAGTTATCCTATTGATTTGGAAATCAAAGTACAAAATGGGATATAAAGGTAGGTATAAGGTGATATCTTAACTGAAGAATGAGAAGATATACTGCTGCATTCACTGTGTATAGGATTCCATAAACAACTTGCATGATAACAAACCCAGTCACATTATCCAGGCACCGAGTCAACCAGTCGTTAAACTTGTCGTATATTTGCTTGAACAGTAGCAAGTGAGCTATACTACAATCATTTTAACGACTTTGCAATGTCGCAGCCTGGGATCGAACCCTTGGTCCTTCCGTACCTGGAGCCGATGCTCTACCGCTTGCGGGACAATCATGAAATACACGTTCGGCCTGATCAACGATCTAAACAGTTTACAGACACTTGTCATTTATCATGGGCAAAGTAACTTTCAGTTTTATTGCTTATGTCACGATTTTTGTCATTAATCTCCGCGTTACATTTGTCATGAGGGTCTTCTCAATTATTGCATAAACTGCACTGGGTGTATGGCTTGTTTCTCTGATTATAATAGTATTTCTTCACAACGATGAATAACATATCCTGGCAGATCAGTCAAAGAGTAAGTAAACTTTATTCAGGTTAATTAAGCAAAATATAAATACAATAATATAATAATAATTTAAATATAATAATAATTCAATTTCTTCTATAACCAAGGCTATTGTGGACGTCATAACTTATAACTAAGCGAAGGTCACCGCTTGGGCAGTTTGGTTTCAAATAAATTGGATTACTTTTCATTGCTTGCACGTGAAAAACTCTTGAGGCAGTGAGACGTTAGAGCTCTCTACAACCGGTTTAAGCACTCTAGTCGGTCTCTATTGCCGACTGACTCTCCAATACGATAACTTTTGGATTTGCTCTATCTGTATTGACTAGTTACAAATTTGTACTCACTTTTTACGTTGTGCTTTCACGTTAATACCTTTTTCCTGTGCCTTTTTGAATTTTAGGATATGTTTTGTCATATTTCCATATTTGTTATATTTCCGACCTTAAATTGTCCTGTATTTTATTTTGTTGGACCGTATCTTCTCGTTGATGACTCTTCGTCTTTATTCGTCTGATATTTTCGTATCGCGTCAAATTTCCAATATTGAAGAAGGTATTTGATGCTGTTCAAACGCCAAGATATTATGCCCAATATCATGCACTGTTAGGCAAGCGCAAAATGCTTGATAACAGTTTATACTAGTTAAATTTTGATAGCATGCAAGCCAGTCAAAACATTTTACCTTTCGTGCAATCTTTACGACGTACCACACTACTTGTTATCAAGTTCAATTCTTTCTCAGTAACAACATTAGTTGTCAAATATAATCAATATTAGATGCTGTTCACTTTTGCTACGAATGTCAATATGTGCAAAGTGATTATACAATTCTCGTCAACCTAACGCATGAAAATATGTACATTACAACAAACAGATTTTTAAGGTTTGGAACTTCTTTTCGTGCTAACTATTGAACCATATGTATCAGATGTGGATATTTCATTCTATACTTCAAATTTATAGAGGCAGCATAACATCTGATGCCATAACTAACTATTGCTTTACAGTTTCACACATATACTGATAATTGAAGGAATGTCACATATAATTTTTTAAAACTGGTAGTATATGTGCAACACAATTTGTCAATAGACAAGAGACAACATGTTTTGACAAATTTTGGTATCCGAAAGAGAATGCTCTTACGACCGGTGTCGCTATTTAAGATTTTTTTATACAATGGCACGTTTACTAAACGACGAAAAAGTGTAACAGAAAGAACAAGCCAACAACAAACTAGAACAATAATGTTTTATTTTAATAGAAATAAATTTATTGCGTAACAAAATAATAACAAATATATCATACAAAATTTGAGCATGCCAAATAGATGTTAGCTTACAGTTTGTCCATTTAGGAGGTGTCCCTTTAAAAGTCCAATTAATAATCCAACGTCGAATAATACTGTAGAGTTTTCGGTAGAATATCCTTGTAGATACGAACAGTTGAAATAATCTAAAGGTAAAACAACACACAAATGTAATAAATACAATTCCAAATCCAACACTATAATATTTATATCCTGTAGAATATAATAAGTCCACGTAAGTTCCAACACAGAAAGGTTTAATATAGAAGCCGCAAGTATTTCCAAACTATATGTGCAAACTGAAACTTAAATCAGATGAATGAATTTCCTATCAATGTTCCTTAGAAAGTCCGAATTATTCTGCTTAGTGGGAGAAGGATCCACTTTGGTCTTAATTTCACTGTCACTAACTGAATTATTAATGTCTAAATCAGGTGGGACAGACTGAACAACAGACAGGTTTACAAACATTTTGGCTATTTCTGTCAATGTACAATTTCAACATGTTAACATGGCACATTTGTTTTTCTTTTCGCCTCCCAGAAGTGAATATTATGTAATTGAGGTCACTGACTTTCTTCTCAACAATGTAAGTCCAAAAGTAATTAGCTTGTAATGGTTTTCTTGGGACTGGCAAGAGTGCAAGAACCTGGTCACCTGTTTTGAAAGATCTAGCTTGAGTATTAATATCATTTCTTTCTTTAATTTTTCCTGGACCGCTCTGGGATTTGAACTTTCTAATTCACAAGCTTTTAATAACCTTTCTCGGAAATCAGATGCATACTTCAACAAGTTCAGTGATGACACATCAACAGACAGAAATTCTCCTTAAGAAGTTTTAACTGTCCACGAACAGAGTGACCAAACACAAGCTCAAATGGACTAAATCCAATAGACTCATGTATTGACTCCATAACTGCAAACAAGAGCAATGGGATTCCTTCATCCCAGCTTTTGTTAGTGTCAGAGCAATAAGTACGAATCATGTTTGTCAATGACTGATGATATCTCTCTAAAGCACATTGACTTAAAGGACGATAAGCAGATTACCTATATTGTTTGATTTTTAGCTCGTGCATGATCTACTGAAATATACAAGATATGAAATCCGAACCTTGGTCCGATGTAAACTTACTTATGAAGATCAATAAATGTGAAGAAAATGACAAGAGCCTTATCAAGCGACTTTGGCTGAATATTCCTTAAAGGTATTGCTTCAGGAAAACGTGTCGAAGCACACATGATGGTCAAGAGATACTGATTTCCTGACTTTGTCTTAGGCAAAGGTCCAACGCAGTCTATGATAATCCGACGGTTCCTCAAATGCAGGAATGGGCTGTTATGGAGCTTTTGTGATACCTTAATGAACAGACATAGGTGATTCATGAGCCAAACTTAAAATGTCTTGTCTATACTGACAGGGAACTACAATCTGATGTTTAACCACCCAATCATCATCAACTGCAACATCTGGTGGTCTCCATTTTCTCAACAAAACACCATTCCGTACATAATAACCGACCAGCGCACATGAAATCTAATTATCGGGTAAAACCTTCTCGAACAAGCAAGAAATATCAGGTTCATTGTGTTGTGACCTTGACCTTTTATCTTCAAGTTTGTTATTGGATGAATGACCATCAGTTGAAAATGTTGACATATGACAATGTGGCGAACTCACATGTTGAAGGAACGGGTCATTAGCCTCTTTGCAAATCTGACCTATAAAAGTGTCAGCCAAGCCAACATTAGTAGTGAAATGTTTGTCAACGACATTTTTCAGCCGAACTCTGGATAGCTTTGCTAGCCATAGAACGAGTAACTGCACAAGAAGGATAAAGATCAGGAAATTCCTGTTCAGCGAATCAGGATGTTTGTCAATGATAGGCGTGTCAGTTACAAGTGGGGTCACCACGACCTTATCTCAAACTAAGTCGTTTCGTTGCCTATCAACAAACAGACACCATCAAAAGGTAATGAAGATGTAAAGTGGAAGACAAAACAATGTTATGGAGAGGAACAGTTAAAGAACCACACTCTACACAATAATAACGGTAGTACCAGAGAAGGTATTGTCGCAAAACGGCAGAGTATCTGCCAAAATAAGAGATTGGGACGCCCCTGTGTCTCTTAATATCTTAATAGGGGTAGGCGGGCAAAAATCACCTGGAAGTGATAAAAAAAAACATTTGACATAAATGGCTCATAAACATCCATAACAGAGTCGGAATCGGGTTTTGAAACCTCAACGGTATGAAAAGGCTCTTTTGCCTTTGGCAAGAGATCCGGTTTGTTAGCCTGATCAAAAGTGTCAACTTCAAAACAATGGGCCTTGACTTGAAAGTGGTGAGGCTTGTTCGTTTGTACCCACCACTAGACTGCTTCCCCTTTTAATTTTAAACAGTCAGAAATGAGGTGACCAGTTTCTTGCAACAATTGCAAGTAACATTGGATAAGGTATTTCGTTCACCAGACGATTTCTGTCTGTGTGAACTGAACTGACTTGAAAAGTCAGTAGAAGTACTATTGTGTTTTAACTGAGAATTTGCATGCGGACTTGAATTGGTATTTCTTGTGCTAAGTGTAGATGTGAACTTTGGTTTAGGAACAAATGAGACATTGTGAGTCAAAGAATAGTCATCAGCCAAACGAGCAGCTTCATCTAAAGTGTCAACATTTAACTGTGTGTTTACCTAACGTGCTTTACTTAACAGAACAGTTTGCAGAAGTAAAATACAGTGCTCTTTTGACCATTTTAAGTCATCTGCATCTTTCTGAAAATGCAAAACGTATTTGTGAACATCCTTTTCTTGAAATGAAGGAACAAGTCTATTTTTGACACAACAAATGCTTAATCTTTGAATGGGTGTCTGATTTGCTCTTTCTAGATTTTTCAATTTTAACTGAAACTGCCTGTCTTGTTCTCTCCCCACCCCCTCTTTAAATTGTGTCATTTTCTTGTCTTCCAACTTAAACCTTTGTAATTCTTTTCCCTCTTCTCTTTCCATTCTTAATGTCTCTTATTGCAATTTTAATTCTAAGTCCTGGTCTGACACATCTTCTTTTACAAACGACATAAAGTCAGTCGAAAGTATGTAGCCATCAGTCAAAGTTTAAATAAGCATGTTGGTAATAATCTGTTTTCGCATAGATGCTTTAATTCCAGGAACATTACAATGAGCAGCGATGTCGAGCAAAACAGGCTTTTTGGCCAAATTAAACTCCTCCTGGGTAGGCGACTTTACAATTTTTTCCAAATTAAATGCCATGGTAGCTTGTTGCTGGTTTGTAGAAATATTCGTTCACAAAAAGGTTAAATAAAAATAACACAAAAGTAGCAGTTATCCTTTAATGTTTCAAATCCCGGATGAACCCCCAATTTCTGCTACAATTCGTTATGTGACAAATTTAATTATGAAGACGATAATTCTACAATTTATGGCAAAGTTATTGCAATAGGTAAATAAGAAAAGGTCCTATCAAAACTCCAACAGATATTTAAATTTTATCCACCAGTAGACAAAGGCAAACAAGGTAAATGCAAATGTAAAAAAAACAACACAGAGACAAAACATAACACACATAAAGAAAACCCATCAGTTACCGCCTTTGAACGGTCAGTCGGCAAAAGGGCCAACTGGGGTGCTTAAACCTGGTTTGTGGAGCGGTCCAACCTCGCACTTCCTGAAGGTTTTTCTAGAAAACAAACAGTGTAAATAACAACATCCCGTCAAAGTGAAACAACTAACAATAAGCACCTGCATCGGGAGTTAAAACAAATACAATTAACTTATATACATACATTACAACTAGCAACAAAATAAACTATAAACATATGTACAGTATGTACAGTAGATAAAATCCTCGGCAACGTTAAAACAAAAATCCCAAACGAGAGATCAGTTTGAAATAAAAGAGCCCAAGCGCTGATATATAACAAGATCAATTTAAATATGGCATATAATTCCATGACATCATGTTCTAAAAGTGTCAAAAGTGAAATGTAAAAAATACGAAAGAAAACAACGAAATTTAGAAAACAACCTACCAACAAAATAAAACGTAGTATTGTTAAGAGCTAATAATAATAATAATAATAATAATAATAAAAAAATAGCGAACACCATGTTATATATATTAAAAAAATGCTAATCGTTATCTTAACCAGTTACGGTCAGATGTTACCTTTAAAGAGTTTATTCGTAATTCAAGTTAAACCTTTATGTTTTTAGCATTTAAAGGAAGATAGTGAAGTTTTCGAAACAATTTTTCAATATCCGATCAAAACGTAATAAAACAGAATTGAGAGACGTGAAACTTAATAGATTGTAAAGACATTGCGTGTTTGTCACTAGTACAGTATACGTACTATTTCCTAAGAAGACGATCTCATAGTTCAGAACAGATGGCTGGTCCTGTTATGTATAAACGGATTATTTAAACCTATTTATTTTCCTCAAGTAGTATGCCACGAACGTATATAGATGAGCTACGACATCCCTGACAACGCTGATATGGCCTCAGGGCCGCTTCTATATAGCAGTAAAGCACCGTTTGTAACTCGGCAAGTGGTGTACTTTTTCAGAATTATTTAACTCTTGTTTGCAAAATTTTCTAGTTTCCCATCAGTGTTGTTTTCTTTCAGATTAAAAGTTCAGTGCGTTATCTTAGCAGGATAGTTAAGTTTGTTGATCACGCCACAAAATATATATTACTTACCATTATATACATTTTGGTAAGGTGCACCAATAGATGAGCGTGAAGATTCGCAGACTTGTAACTCCTCAGCCCCTCACAGATGGGTTCGAGTCCTGGTCGGACGTTAATCGGGTTTCCAGCTTACCTGTGATGCGTCAGTGGTCCTTAACCGGACATAAGTCTGAGGACTTTACCTCTACCAATAATTATCTATACGTCGCTAATATGAAGATAATTGTGTCAATACGATGGAGCAAAAACAAATCTAAAAGAAAATATTTTATTGACATATTTTAACTTAACTATAGAGAAAAAATGTTAATGAGTCGTTGTTATCTTAAAAGATATTAAAAGCAAATTTTAGAAAAATCTCTGGAGGTTTGTGAAATGTCCGCATCAATTAAGTCAGGTTGTTACATTGTTGTTTTAGAAACATCATCCCAGAATTTAGAATTTAAAGGGTCTCTGTGGCATTGTTTAACACATTGGGACTAAAACCCCATCAGCTTGTTTATTCCCACGAACCACAATGGAGCTACAACCATGCCAATATCGATAACTAGATTCTCGGAGAAGATATGGATAATGTCTGGCATGTAATTTTGAAATGTTTTACATTTTTATCCTCAATACTGTCCCGGGAGATGAGATTCTAGCAAGAAGCTAACGCAAAATATAAAAAAAAAAAACAATCTGAACATTAATAAGATTAGCAGGTATTGAACATAATAAATAAACACACTGTTTCTCTAATATTTTGTGTATATTCAGAAGATCTCTTCTAAAAATTAAAATAGAGGCAAGGAACAAAAATCTTTGGGTCCTTTCATGTGTATTCGTTTGTTGGTGTTTATTTTGTTTTTGAAATAAATCGCAGTGACCGTTTATGGTCATTATACCGACGACTAGCTATTTGAGTGGTGGAAGATGTTGGAATACCTTTCCATTTTAAGTACTTTGCTCCGACATCACGCAGTTAGAGGTTAATTAGTTAGGGAAGTTACAAATCGGCAACTCTACCACTAGGCCACTGGCAAACTCACAATGTTTTAAGGAGAGCCATTAAATATGCATAATTCTTACCAAAGGCCAGCTGGTAAACGCACATTTATAGGATTCTGTCTGGGTTGACACATTCGACATTTTGTAATTAAATGCACATTGGTTTAGACTCAACTTACGCGAATTTGAACAATCTTGTTGACAGAAATCTCGGTTGTGAGTCTAAAAATCCCATCATATTCTTGATTTAACCCACTTTAAAAAATCACAATGTGCGGTATTGCATTATAACAGTCAGATACTTGTCTTGATTAGTAATTTTGTTGTGCGTGTAAAAATCCAGTGACTAATCAAACAACACTCGAATATCTGAAAGTATACGCAGCCAAAACCTCAGCACAACATAATAATATTGGCAGCTCGTGCCAATCGATTTTAATCTAAATTCAAATTCTTTAATCCATAAAATACATTTTCATTAGTTAATAGCACTACAAAATAGTATGTTAGTATAATGAACTTGATACCGCCTGTATTTTACTTTATTATGTTTGAGTGAATTAAACTTTTACTCCAAGACCAGGACAGACTAAATAAGTAAAATAACCGATCTATGTTCAGACGTTTCACTGAAGTTAGTCTATGTGGAACATAAAAGCTATGTTCATATTAAAATATTGGAATTCTTGGGAAAAAAAGACAAAAATGAATTTGAAACTGATACAGGACACGAAGTTTCCGATGTTTAAACAAGTATGATGTTTATATTTCGTTTACATACCCTCATAGTTGTAGGCTAGTATGTAGATGTAGATTATGTCATCCAACAATATTCCTACATTTTCCGAATATATGAAGATACACCGGGAATTTTTCAGCAGTATGTAATTTATTAGAAACCGGTTCTATCACCTTGACATGCTTATTACCTTATTTTTTTATTTGAATGTAATATCACTGCATAAAAATAAACTGCCGCCTTCTGCTTGTGTGCTGTTCTTTGTCATCCAAGAGATGCACAGTACGAAAGGCCTTCCATTGAAATATGCCATGTATTTTTATACAGGTGAGCAGTATATCAAATCGTTTCACGATACGTGAACATTTTTTTAAGATTCCCTCCACAAAATATGTTCTTGAGTCGGAACGTTTTTATATGCTTTGCTGAACTAGACGTCGCTAACATATTAGGAGTTACATGTATAAGTGTAAACACGTAGGATATCAAGAGGCTCCTTATCTCTATGGTTTCAAAGATTGATTCGTAATGATTTGAAAAAATGTCACATTTTAATAAACAACGACTGAAGAAGAAAGAAGATGTTTTATTAATCTTATTGATTTACAAACCATAGTACGCATATGGGATATTAAAGTAAACATGGGATAATGTCTGTATTGAGGAAAGGGACTTTTTATCACTTCACTGGCAAAAGTGGCATGTGTACTGCAGTGTTTCACTTATGGAGAAGGTGCCCACTTGAAACAGATATAGTCCTGCATTCCCTGTGTATAGCATGCCGCTAACACATTGAATGAGACCAACCCAGTCCATTATCCTGAAATTTGTCCATCCAGTCGTGGGAACTTCACTTACATTGGTATGAGCGATGGTGCTATACTATATAATTTAATCACTTTGGTAAGTCTTGGGCTGGGATCGAGCCGGTGCTTTACCGATTGCCGGACAATTATGACATACAAAGTTGTTATGACCTACGATTTCAGACAGTTCGAAATGAATATTCAGTTATCGTGGGCAAATTGATTTTCAGTTTTGTTGCTTCTGGCATGATTCTTATGAATACGATTCTCATGGCACTGTTCGTGAATGTCTTCTCAATTATTATATAACCCTCACTGGGTGTATAGTTGGTTTCTCAGAATAATAGTCCTTCTCCACAACGGTGTATTACATATCCTGGTGGATCTGAGAAAAGGTCAGTTAAATGTCCGCAAGTTGACTGAGCGACAGTTAGTCTTTAAATTGCCCTCATAGTTTGTTTTGTCAGAATTTATTCTCCTGTTGTCGAAACTTCACGTTCATTGAAAATTTAGTAACGCGTCAATTGTCAATTATTTGAGATGGTATTTGATGCTGTACAAATGCTAAGATATTATGCTCAAAATCCTGTTTTAAGCACTGTAAGACAGGCGCAAAGAAATGTCAAACGTAATCAATATAAGTGACTGTCTACTTTAATTGCTAACAAAGTCAATATGTGCACACTGATCACATTATGCTTTACACCTTAACGCATGGAAATATATACGTTGTATTTTTGAAATAAAGAAATAATTTACCTTATTAAAACTACTTTTTCCTACAAATGAATTCGTTTGAATATATGTGGCATTGTTACTTTGTACTTAAAATGTAGAGAGGTATCATAATACAACTAAACATTGCTTAAAACACATAAAATAAATGTTACCGGATGTAAAATTTGAAAGGAGGTAGATTGGAGTTTTGTCCGGTGCTGACATAGCAGATGTGGACAAACATTTATATGATAGTAATGCGCTTCCCAGAAAAAAACGTACAGCACGAGTATTTTATTGTAGAGGCAAGTAACGGATTGGGATGTAGTTTGATTATGCTTTGCATGTGAATTAAAAATAAATATAATGCAGGCTGTTTTGTTCAGACAGTTTGCAATTCATTACTAGGGTATCTGGTCTTCGTAATTAGACGGCTGCGCCCTTAAACGCAACACTGTGTTCAACTTGTCGATTTATCACCAAAATATTTTTTATATTGTTTGGCAAATAGGCATTATTTTTACGATAATTTTCTAGCATACATTTAACGAAAGGTCACACTTTCTTTTATTCTGTTTTGTTTGTTTTTGAGATACATCGCAGCGACCAATTATTCTCATTACAGCGACGTCCAGCTGTTTGGTGAAGGAAGACCCCAGGTAAAGTTCTGAGGAGAACTACGGGCGCACCGCAGATCAACTGGAAGACCTTCCAACGTCATTGTCCTTTGCCCCCAACAGGACTAAAACCCACGCGATGAGAAGCTAAGCAGTCAGAGGAGTTACAAATCGACGACTCTACCACTACGCCACGGGCTCCTCGTTCTCTGGTATACAATGTACATGTGTATCGCGGTAACTTCATTTATGACGCATCTCAGTAATTTACGAAGCAAATACACTATATTTTAACGTTAATGAGCACGAACCATAACTTAAGCGGGGCTTCAAATATATATGCAATTTTTATTAAAACAACATGATTTAAAGAAGAAACCAAGAAAACTATTCACAATCCCCAGACAAAACACTTGAAATACATGTGTCAGGTTTCTATATACTAAGGAGACGTCAAACTCTCATTTTATTGTTTTTCTTCATTATAATAATAATAATAATAATAATAATAATAATAATAATAATAACAATAATAATAATAATAATAAAATAATAATTATAATAATAATAATAATAATAATAATAATAATAATAATAATAATAATAATAATAATAATAATAATAATAATAATAATTATTATTATTATTATTATTATTATAATGTTTAAGATGTTTAAGTACAATGCAATCAAGAAATGTCACATGGTGTACTATGGTTGCTGTAAGTAATATGGAGGTTTTATCTAAGGAAATGGTATGGAAGCTTTTGTGTACGCCTAGACAGAAGCACGGATATGCAATGCGAACTGTACATGTCACCCTCCATTAAAACATTGCATTGCTACATCCGCCCTTTTTACAAAATGTCATAGAAAAAATACGCAGAAAACCGAAAGTGAAAAGGCAAATTTAAACTATCGAGAGACCATACGAAACTCTATTTTAATCTTGTTTGACTTAGTCTGGCCTCTTGGAAGTGAAAATTATCAACCGGCATTATTTTCCGTTACATTTCTAAAGCAAATGAACTGTTTTCGTAAGCGTATTGTGTTTAGTGTAGCACTTTATTACAAAGGTTCGCCGGCTGACAGACCCAACATTAAGTCGTAGAAGTAAAAACTCAGTTTCTCAAAATTGACAACCGATTTAGTGAAAAGCACACAATTATATAATGATTCAGTTAAACCAGGATCTGTGTTTTACAAAGGACTGGATTTTTCTAGTTTATGTAAGTTATTATCGATTATTAAGATGTTTGTGTTTACCACCATTATAAGTAAAAAGAGTCAAAGTGCATTGCTTTCAATGGATCTTACCTTGTGACATCTTCGTCTATAAAAACGAATGTTTTGAAGTGTTCCTGTGTTACTATGGGATGTAAATTATAAAGGGTTTGTTTACTCAGTTTTATAATATTGGGAATAAATAATCAATTTAATTTATTATCTAATGAGGCAGACGGGTCGAACGGAAGCAGGTTCTTTATAACGAGAAGAAACGGAACGAGACGATAGCTGAACAAGGAATAGCATTTATTATATATCAAATAAGTATAAATTTCCTCCACTTCTGAAACTAGTTGACGTAAATTTAATATAAAAAAATGCTACCGTCTGTAAAAAAAGAATTGCTCGCTTTTTTACAGAGTTTTAATTTTGAAACGCGTTCGTTATTAAAAGACGATGTATCGGAAAACCGAGACAAAATGTAATTAACTACAGCTTCAACCTCCATTTCTTACGGGACGGCAACTCGAATTATTGATACATCAGTCGATGCAAAATAATAACTGTCACGTTTGTTCAATAGTTAAAGATGTATTCCGTATGCAAGAGCCGCCTAATTTTAAATCTGCTATCACTCACTCGGGAGCTCGGGTCCCGTCGGGGTAATAAAATTTCAGTCGTCATTTCTTCTATATTCTATAGTAGTCATCGGAACGTTTGAATCAAATGGCATCATGACCAAGCTATATTTGACCCCCATAACCAGATATAGGTGAAGAAAAGCTATTTATTGTCTAACAGAAAGACACAGAAATAAGGCAACTTTTCCAACATGTAAAAAGGATCTGCTTCATAGAATGCACATTCCGTAGAATTGCCAGTCGGTAATCCACTAATTCCAATGAAAATGAACTTCCGGTAATAGTGGATCAGTTCATAACTCGGGATAGGTGTTCAGCATGTTTGCCTCATCTGAATTTTGCAGTTTTAGCTTTCTTTTAATACTAAAAGATTAAAATTACCTTCAAAATAGGAAATGTTATGTCAAATTATAGGAAGACTACATGTAGCATTAAAAAATCCCATGTCATAGGTTCTATTTCCGGCTGGAATTTAGTGTAATCACAGCTATAAGGGGGTCTTCCACCAGGTCTGCGGTGCTCCGATAGTTTTACCAAGACTTAAGCTGGGGCTTTCCTCCAACAATAATTACCTGGTAAAAAATATTCAGTATAACCATAAGTGTGTTGCTGCGATGGTACAAAACTATCAATAGGTAACTGTTACCCCGAGCTTGCAGTTTCAGTATTCAGATGTAAACATGGTTGACTGCCGATTGACCGTTCCAAGGCGGTTACTGATGGTTTTTCTTTATGTGTGTTATCTCTCGTTTCTGTGTTTTTGTTACATTTACATTAACCTTATTTGCCTTTGTCTACTAGTAGATAAAATTTAAATATATGTGAATTTTGATAGGACCTTTTCTTGTTTACCTATTGATGCATCGTAGATTATAAATTGTCTGAAAGTATATATATTCACAAAAATCGTATCTGTATTTTCCATAGGCTTGAGAAAAACAATAGGAAATAGGCATTAACTTATCTTACTTGCGAGAAACAACACAAGCTTATTCTTACACAATCAGTTTACTAAAATGTTAAGTTAATATGTGCATTTTAAAAGAGCATGTCGTGCCTGTTTTGCAAGTTATCTTTGCACACTTTAGCTTTCTGTCTTTATTATGCAAATAAAACTCCGCTGAATGAGTTCGAGTCAGTGATTAAATATGCTATGTTTGTGTCAAAATGTTCTCAGCAGCAATACAGTTTGGCGTGCTATTATGAAGCTCGTTATACACGTTATAATGTTTTCAGACTATTCATGAGCTTCCAGCGAGGGTGTGAATTGACAACAACTGCATATAAGACTTATTACTTACAAAACACTTTAAACAGCAAATGTCACCACTGAAAATGCACAGAACACCGTTTAAATAGTTAACATACTACGTAATTGTAATTGAAACATGCATGCGCCAGTGATTTATGCCAGACACATTTATATTGTGGCGAAGACAATACATAAACGTAGATCTGGATTTTTGTCATTGCCCACAGTTCCTAAAAACTAGGTTAAAATGTAAAGTGTATTGATAATAAAATCATAATTTTCAGTCGTTTTTTGTTAGGCATCTGCGCTTAATACAGCCAAATGCAATTATTGCTTTTCCTTTTGCTGTCCACCTAATCTTGATTCAAAGAATCAAATTCAACGTATTCTCCAAGGAAAAAATGGTCACACTGTTGACTTTTCAACACTTTTTTAATTTAAAAAAAACACAACACTAACAAGTATAATATAAGATGCATTGGGATTGTCAAGCGGAGAGGTGCCAATAGAATTGATAGAGATGTGTGAGTAATATTAAAGCTCGGGGAATTGTTTGTGCTGAGTAACATACCTCATCAGTATTTGATTAAAAAAAGTAAAAAACAAACAAACAACAACAACATGGAATTTATGTAAAAATGTCCGTACAGTGCAAATTAGCACTAAACAATCTGGTTAACGTCAGTCAGAAGGCTGGTTAACCGTCTGAGAAATTATTATTAGTTTCTCAAAAAGAAACTATTCGCTAATTGTCATTTCAGCATTTTAGTGTTTCAATGAATTTTTTTAATTTCTTGTTTTACTATTCTATTAGTTAAAGCGCATTTGTCTGTAGACATACATTTAAGTATTAATTTATATTGAAAAGTAATTATGATTATAGCATGACAAGGAGATGAATTAAAACTTTTTAAAATCGAATAGATTCAACGTCTATAGTCTGGGTATACAAATAAGTGTCTTATAGTTTATTTATTAAGAATTTTATATGGCAATCACACTCCAAACCTTTTATCGACGGTTTGAGTTGTTTGACTTATTTGTTGGTGCTACCATTTATTGTTTACCAGTTTAGAAAGCAAGTTTTGAACGTTATGCAGACTCCTTCTTAACGATTGCTTCTAAACCAGTCATTGTTTAGGTAGCTGGAGATTGAGTAGTACGTGTCCAGTGCTTAAATTGACACTTTATTTTAACATTTCTATTTAATCGTTAACCAAGGTTACCATTATACTGATGTTAAAAAATTCATTCTTTTGGACTTTTGGTTGTTGTTTTTACCATTTATAAATTAAACTCAAAGTTATTACTCGACCCTGATTGGCTTAACATTAATCTGTGTTGCAGAAACTTTCTGTAAAGAAGTAAGGAGACAAATACTTGATGTATTTCAGCTGAGATGTAATATTTTTTTACTGTTGTCTCCGCTGTTGTCTACACAATTGATGATAAGCACTCACGTTTCTCAAAAACACACTCACGTTTTCATAAGCACTGCTGAATAAACGTATGCCTTTTAATTGGGTCGTATTGTTACAGACGATGGGGTTAAGACTTCAGTAAGATTAACAGACCAAATATACCAACGAGAAAAACTGGGAAAGAAACATTCTAATCTAAATGCATAAAAGCCTTCTTCCTGTAATGTGATCAGTGTTTATATTATCAAAGTTGAGAAATCACCAAAAACATGACTTCAGAAAAAAATCATTGACGAAAAAAATCATTGACGAAAGTATCGTAATATTAGTTTGTGTATTTATTTTAATATTACTAAAAACGTATCGTTTTTTTTTTCTAGATATACATAGTTAAATAATTGGTTAAATATTTACAATGGAATTATTTGCAACTTACAGCTACAGTGGAATTTTAAGAAAATATATATTTACCATTCACTTATAATTATTGAGCTGTGTTTTTCATCTGCGCTGAAATTATGGCTAAAACAACCATGCGGTCTTTGTTTACATTTGAATGGTAAATGCTATTTGAAAAGATCACACAAGCAGCTAGTTTGAAAATGAATTTAAAATTAAACACTTGATAAATGCAAAAATAATTTACATTTTGTGTAATATCCTGGGAATGTGTCTAGCCAACGTAAATAAAGTCCTTTGGCAATTGAGTTGAAGTTTGTTGAACACGACTCTCGCCAGGAAAGAATGGATTTTGAATTTGCTCGGAATTACATAAATATCATATACGTATACTTTTAGATTTTCCATACAGATGATAAACTTCAACAATCTTAGAAACTTCTTTAAATCAGCGATAAGGGTGCCTTGTAATGTCTATCATAGCTATCAAACAAGAGTATTGAATATTTATCGTTATGGAAGAAGACAATAGTCTACTATTCAAATAATCTAAATAATAAATGACATTATTTGTTATTTAGATTTGTTCAAGTTGCTTTTGTCAGAAAATAAATTAATCATAGAGAAAATATGCTAGTTTATTTATTGAAACCCATCTTTACTAAAATGTAGCTGAGAAGAAAACAAAGGAGCCGGAATAAAAAAAATCTACTCTCTAAGACAACAGATAAAGTATATACAAATAGAACTGGTTATTAAGTAATGATACTTAGTAGGGGTCACATGCCACAAGATACTTTACTTAGTTCCGTGCCGAACATTTTCAATAGACCGTTGATGGATAGAATAGAATTCCAAGACTCGCTTATTTGGTCACGAATATTTAATAAAGTGTCTTTGTATGAATAACATACAACCGCTAGGAAGTTTAATTCCTTTTCTCTGTATCTGAAGCAAAGCATTGGGAATAAAACGGCACTGTTTTTAGAATGACACAGGACTATTACACGTGGACGTTTTTGACCATACATACAAACCTTTTTGTGTCCGTTTTCTTGGTGCTTTCTTCCAGACCATTTGCGACATTTATCATTTAATTGATATACATCCCCAATTCATAAAAACAAAGTTTAAAGTTTGTTGTTGTTTTTTTGTCGATTTTTTTGTCAATTTATTTCTAAATGATTTTTCGAGAAGCGTTTTATTTAAAAATGATTGTCACTTATTTTTCTAGATAATAATGTTTACAAAAGCAGTATACTATTAATGCTGTGCAACATACTTATATGTGGAATAGGTAAATTATCACGATCACGTAATAATACCGTCTCTCCCCATGGCAATACGCATTACTTTTGTCGACATAATGGAACTGTACGTTTGTTATAACATACAACGCGAAATGTACTTCGTAAAAGCCAAGTCGCACTTAATGCGCATTGAAAGAATGCTATTGATTTTCTGAAATAGTTAAGATGTTGATATTTATCGGAAAATTTCCCAGGCCAATAACAAACACACGAAAACTAAACAGACCTGGGTTATATCACTCGCATTACAATATGAACGACATCTAAAGAACTTATAGATGACGTATGCTGTAAAACATTTTGTGTTTCTTAAGTTTAAACAAGCAATTTCACAACAGGTGTTGAAACATAAAAAAGGTCTAGCGAAAATGATGCAATATCAAGTCACAGACAGAACTTACTACATACATTTAGTCAAAATATTCGCAATTATCAAATTATTCATTTGTGTCTGCAAGACAACAGTTTTGCTTGCATTGTGTACATGTTAAGTAGTACGGAAATATTTATTATATAACGTATGATATAAGCGTACAATGTGTATCCTTGAAGGTGATCCTTATTCACTGACTTGGATGATCTGCCCATATAAATTGATCTGATCCTCAGGAACTAACAGTTTATCAGTAGACATTATTTTCCGCCACATTTCTAAAGCACACGAACTGTAATCGTGTGCATATTTTGTTCAATGTAGCACTGTGTTACAATCGCTCACAGGCTGACGGTTTCAACATTAAGTTCGTTGTCAAAAGGAAAGCACACATTCTGAAAAATTGTTAACCAACATAAAGAAAGAGACGCATTTCAATCATGTTGCAGTTTTGAAGGGTCTGTTTTAGCAACAATTTTGCTGCTTCTCGTTTATTAAAGTTATCATCGATTATTAAGATGTATTTTTGTTGCCCGAAAGTGTTATGTCAAAATAGTCTTTATGTCCTACATTTCATAAATGTTTAATATCTACTATACATCTTCGTATTGGTTGCTGATTATATAAACACAACTGGCAATGGGTTCAAGTCTCGGTTGAGGCGACAACTTTCATTTGAGGGTCTTCTAGCTGTTCCGCTGTGCTCCGCTGGTTCCATGCATATGTCTTCAGTGATCCTCCAACAAATTAAGCTTAACCTCGCCACTTTTTACCATAATTGTGTTGTGTTTAGGAAATAAAACTAGCAATAATAATTATTTTCAGGCCTTGCATTTGTAATATTCAGATGTTAACATGGGTGCCATCGTCAAATGATAAATTGATGCATTGCGGCAGTATGAGTTGTCTGAAATTATATAACATGAATCACTTCTATATTTACTACAGGTTGAACAAAAAATTGTTTGCAAACATTATTGACTCCAAAGTTTGTTAAACGACACAAGAATGTTTTTTTCGATCCTGATTTTCTAAGAAGTACCGCATGATATGTATTCAGTGTCTATGCATACCAGTCACTTCTGTATTTATTATGCAAATAAAATTGTTAGCTAGATGCCTCCACCTCGTGCTTATTTGTGTAATATATTTGTAATCGAATTTCCTCAGCAACATTTTTTTTTTAAATAAAACATTATCAGACGCTTCTCCATTTGTTCAAATTAACTTATTGTTGAGCATGCTTACTTGTAGTTGCTGTTAATTGAGGGATTTGTTGTAGATGTTTATTGGGTTTATCAACCCACCAACAGTATTTCAGTTTTCTGGAGACGGTGTCTATTTGAAGCAAATATAGTGTTACCGCCACTGTGTATAGCATGCCGTGAACACCTAGCATGATACCACGTCCAGTAACATTATCCTGACACCGGGCCTACTAGTCGTGGAACTACCCTTATATTTGCTTGAGCGTTAGAAAGGGAGCTATACCACTAACATTTTTTACGACTTTGGTATGTCACGGCCCGGGATCGAACCCGGGGCCTTCCGCAATTGGAGCCAACGCTCCAACGGCTGCGCTACAAGGTTCGGTTAGGGATTTGTGTTGTATATATGAAAACGTTTATTTATATGAACCTTTTCCTGCAATATTAAAATATTATATATGTCCATTGGGTAAATTGCTAACAATGAGAAAACATTGACACGAATGTTTATATCGCCTTTATAAGTACATGATTGCAGACAATAACACAACACAAATGATGCTAATTTTTATTATTTGTTTTGTAATACGTGAAAATTCTAATCGACCTACCGAAAGAATAAGCAATACGGTTTTTGGTTACCTGTATTCTACAAAGAGTAATGATTATATTGAGAACGTTGGTAAACTAGAAGACACTATTTTTAAAGATAAAATAAACCACACGAAAAGCAACTTTGAAAAAGAACCAATTTTGATTAAAAGACATGATAAATGTAAAACTAATTCACATGTTGTGTTATATCGTTAAAATGTGTCTAGCCATCGTAAATAAAACATCGCCAGAAAATTGATTTTGCATATAGACATTTTAACTAACTTCAAAGCTATTACAAGCAATGAAATAAGACAATGTGAGAAAAGGGTGCGCAACAAAAGCTAGCATAACGGACACACAATGGAACTGAACATTAATCACTAATGTATAAAAATATAATCTATTTTATAAGTATTTGGGAGCATATTTAATATCAGAATTAATAATTTATTACATACGTATTACCTTCATTTCCGCTTTGTTTTGCCAGATATTAAATGCATGAGAGAGATTTTTATCAAATATTTCTTAGAACCCATTTTACCATTTAACCACTGTGTAAAGATGTGGCCAAAGGTCTCGGAATATTTTATACAAACTATGCATTAATGACACAGATAAAGGATGTACATATGACATTGGTTATGATATAATGATATTCAGTCTGGGTCATAGCCACTTGGTACGAAATAATCTCCGTAGTTCTGTGCCAATAATATGTTCAATAGACAGATGATGGATTAAATAGAATTGAAAGGAATAATTTCTGGGTCATGACCGGCCATCCATGTATTCGTGTATGACATATATACATTCGCATTAAGATCCATTTTTTGGAGCCTTTTCTTCATATCTCTGCGTTTTTAGTGATTTCTTCCAGTTCATTTTCAACATTTGTCATCGTACTAGTGGACAAACTACAACACTGTCACTATATCTTGCATAAATGTTATTTAGGCTTCTGAGCCTAGCAAATTTAAACACCGGTTTTATAAGTTTTTGTATTTAGAAACAAATATCAAGAGAAATTTATTTTACAAAAAGGTCTTCTGCAACATGTTGAATATGGAGAAATCATTACGATCACACATTTTTTCGGTCCCTTGGTAATAATCCTTGCCTTTTCCCAGTATTGTGGAACTGAGAGTTAATTTACAGGTACTTTGCAAATACCAAATTCGCACTAAGTGCATTTGGATGAAAATGGGGCTTTGTTATAACATCCACCGTAATAATTACTTCGCAAATACAAAATTCGCACTTAGTGCATATGGATGAAAGTAAGGCTTTGTTATAACATTCACCGTTAAAAGTACTTCGCAAATACGAAATTCGCACTTAGTCCATATGGATGTAAATGGTGCATTGTTATAACATTCACCGTAATAAGTACTTCGCAAATACCAAATTCGCAATATGGATAAAAGTGGGGCTTTGTTATAACATTCACCCTAATAAATACTTCGCAAACACCAAATTCGCACTTAGTGCATGTGGATGAAATTGGGGCTTTGTTTTAACATTCACCGTAAAATGTACTTCGCAAAAACCAACGTCGCACTTAGTGCGCATTGAAAGGATACTATTGATTGTAGATTTTGCAAAGTAGTTAAATTGCTGTTACTTATTGGAAATTTCCTTAGGAATAAATCAAACACACTGCCGCTTAAGAGACCTGGATTATGTCGCTCACCTCAAAATATACATTACATTTGTAAGACTCTATAGAGAAGGACATGCTAGATAATAATATGTGATTGTTTAATTTCACCAAGCTTTTTTCAACTATTAAGAAGAAGGATCCATGACAATTAGTATGTAACATAGATTATGAGCGTAAACTATCTTCTTATTGTCTGATCCTTATTTAATAACTTACATAATTATCACTTGTTAAAATTTAAGGCTGTATTTTGAAAATAGATCTTAATGACAACATTTTTAAAATTAAGTTTTATTTACTTCCTTAGAGAAGACATAAACCTCGTTGTAAATATGTAAGCATTGCTAATATATCTAGTATACTTTTGAATATATGACCACAATCTGATGTAAAAATCACGATTCTGCACGATTCTGCTGTTCTGTTTAAACAGAAAATGCTTTTGTTTGTCTGTTTAATCCCTCAGCATATAATTTGAACATATTCAAATTTGTTATATTACATTTTAATGTTACTAAGTGAAACCAAATATTTGAATTTTTGAAATACATTTTAGATACACGTGAACAGCATATCAACCATAGAATGGTATTTGGTTAAATGCAGGAAATTCACGTCAAAAACAGGAAAAATCTACAAAAACACACACGTTTCACTAAAAGCATATCAGTCGTCATCACTTAAATCTTTTATTGTTCACATGAGAAATGTCCTGGTACTTTGATCTCACAAACAGATGAACATACTAAATTAAATATGGTTTTCTCTTAGGTTAGGGTGGAATCGCCCTAAGGTGGAGTCAATGCTGACAAAGGCATGATTATGGTCATTCAGCAACCTGCTCGCTCCATCATCTCTGTTCATATTGTTCATATTTACTAAATTTATATTTTTCATATTAACTAAAGTTCTTCCTTTGGTGTTGGCACTGAATCAGAAATACTGGTAGCTTTTTAAAATGCTGGTTACAATGGAAACCATCAAATAGTACGTACTGATCCTGTACACTTTTAAATATCATATAAGCCACAAAATCGTAGAATTGTATTTCAATCATTCACATAATATAAGTAGCATACATATCTGACTTGATTGCAATTTTATTATCACCACACATAAAGTGATTTCAAAAGTTAAAGTTCCTGTGGTTTTATTAATTCATAAATGAGTAACTGTGCTTATAAAAATAATTAAAACAGAAAAACGCATGTTTGTAATGATGAGTGGTTGTTGTGTTTTACTTTTCATATAGATGAAGGACCATCAATAAACATCATTAAACCATAAATCACAATTATATGTTGATTTTTAAAAGATTTGACCAAACGGTTGGATGTCACCTTTAAAGTTTGTGACATCCTACATATTTCTAGGGATATCTAGTAGATACACCAGGGGCGTATCCAGAATCTTTTCCCAGGAAAAGCGGAGTCGTAATTGATCGAGCACCAGAAATGCTAGCCGTGCTTGTGGGGTCTAATGATTGGTCATGCAGGAAAAACTTTGAAATGAAGCAGTTAAACAGAGCCATTCCCATAACTTCAGAAACAGCTTTACACATTTTCCAGCTTCTCGGCGACAGAGATAATCTATAACAATATGTTTTCATTGGATTAGGGGATAGGTCAAATTCAGTGAGGAACGAGCAATGTTAGGGTTCTGGGGGCATGCACCGACGGGATGAAGGTTGACATCTAGAACCAAATAGTTCCTTTTCTTGCATTTCGTATGCTTGTCGGACCTTCATAGAAAGTATATTTTAAAAAAAAGGCTTTTTCAAGACATTTTAGATGTAAATACGCGCTTACTTGTCCTATCCGTAGCCCTGAACACACATGTGAAGTAATACTACTATTGCCTAAAGATGTGACATGGTGAAATGTTAAAATACATTTAATGGAATATTGTGTTTGACAATTTCAAGAGGGGACAGTCCCCGATCACTATCGCTAGATTCATCCATGAATACACTCATGTATATGTTGACATTAAAATGCAGAAAGAAAAGCAAGATTTAAATTGACAGAGTCGTCTGTTAATTAAGAAATATGTGTGTTATTTTAATATCATAAAAGGGAATTCCATCAAGATTAATTATATTCAAAGTATACGTTTGCCAGGACAATTATATGCTGCATCTTATGAAAACCATGCTAACTACTTCAATCGGTCGATATGTTAGCGTTCCATCTGTGCTGCTTTGTTTCTTCTTATCTATGTTGAAATTGTTTTTGGAAAGCTGGATAACTTCTCTTAAATATCTGCAACTTTTTGGTGTTATGAAATACAATTGATTCACATGACTTCAACGATGGCAAATAGAACATTCTTCTGACAGGTAAAGTGCTGTGGAGGTTTAGGGTATGCCGATATATGCGAATGTTCATGTTAAGTTAAGATGTAGATATATCTTAATCTATATATGTAACAGCAAAAAATAGTTTAAATAGCATACGGTGTGCAAAAAGTTCTGGAGTTAGCCCCGTGTTTTCAAGAAAATTCTAAAAGGACATAATTTCTAGGTTTTAAAAAAAAAATTAAAAAAGACCGACTGTGCAATTTTAACTCGATTTTCTTGAGTAAGAATCCAAGACGTTAATCGCTGAGCTACTTTTTGACGATTTTACTCGCAAGTTAAATACATGTACTAAATTAGTATAAGTTAATTTCTATATTCCAGATAAATTAAAATGTATCTCGTTTTGCAGAAACAGACATGAATAATATTAAAGCGGTATAGTTAGATAAACCCGATTTTACAAAGTATCGACATATTCAAGCTTTCTTTTTTAAATCTTGAAGATACGTTCTTAAGCATTAAGCAGTTTAAGTACAGCTTAATTGCCAGGAATATATTTGCTACCAAGTTCTGGTTCATGCGGTTGATTGTGAATAAGGACAGCCAATTTCAGACATCCAATGGCTGTAAACAGTAGAATCTTGTTAGATCGATGTCTTATAAAGACATATATTCTAAGTAATTAATTACAACTAGTTTCTTTACATTAACATCGTTGTTGTCATTGAAAAGAAAGCTGGCTAAAATCTGAAAGAATCGAAATGTTGTAAACATGAACTTTTCACAAGGTCAGACGCTTTTCGCACTAACATTGATGCCGTCAACTTTGACCGCTTTTATCGCAACGTTATAAGTGATGCCATTAAGACTCCTTTTCCCCAAATCGTCTTATTTGTAACCCAAATAAAACAGTTTTTTAGCAAGCTGTACATTTATGAAAAGTTTTTTTAACAAAAGTGTATGGTTCTGCCTGTAAAAGTTGGATTAATAAAAATACATACATGCAGTTTTAAAATCACCTGCTTGCTATGTTTGCATTTTATTATTGTTTATTAACTTATTATTTTTCTTGAAATGTATACTCTTTAATAGTGACTTATACTGCTTGAAATTGATGAATCTAGACAGGTTGTGTCTGGTGTAGATTGTTCCTTTATTTGTTAATAAGTCTATTCTGATACCTGACTGCTCCTAGTAATGCATGTCAGGCAGACATATACAAAATTAACAATAAAGATTTCTGAGACACAGCTTACTAAAAATAATATTTAAACATATGTATAAGCATATACCTGAATTTTAATGCCAATCACGTGTTTTCTTACGAAACTTAATAATTCATCTATTGTAAATTGGTTTTGGCGTACTATAGCAACTCTTATAAACATATAAATTATCGATAAAACACTTAAAGGCAAAACGATTTGCTGTTTTTTCTCTCTGTTCGTCTTCAAAATATTTGTTTTTTGGCTAACACCGTAGGCCATATTTAAAAGTTAAGTTCGTGGCATGTGAATATTTCCTTTTTGTCACTGAAATGCATAAACAAGTTTAAATTTGGTTCCATTATGATGATGAAAACAAAACGTAACAGCTATTTACGGATGTTCCTCTAGCATGTCGGATTCTAAAGACGGTACTTTACAAATGAACGTCAATATAGTTGGAAGAGAAAATTCTGCAAAAAAGTTTTCCAAACATGCATCACTTTATCAAAATTCTCCCCTGTCAGCTTTGTGTGTGTGTTTCGTGTTGTTGTTTTTACAAAATTATATTCAAGGATTCTTTTGCATGATTTATAAATGGCTGGGTGCTAAAGAAACGCAAACAATCAATGGTTAACAATTATGTTAATAACAAACTGTGCTTTAAACTTGTTTAAACTATATAAATCTCTGAAATGAACAGTCACGCTTACAATTTTAAATTTAACAAACTCTCTGAAAGTGGAATCATTAACATCCATACACATTTACTTAAAATACCATTTATACACGTTTGTGCGACTTATTTATATGCTTATTATAGAAACATTGGTGTTATAAATAAAATAAGTCTTCTCACAAAAGAAACAACTTTTAAACTTCTATTTTTCTCTGCTTCAAGTAAGTGCAGATTATATAAGACAAATCTAAATGATTAAAACGTGAAGATCTTCAAAAAGTTAATACAACAGCTTGTTTTTAAATGGCTGTCAAAATATGATTAAAACACTTTAAATATGAATATTCTCTCACAATGTGTTAGTGTAAGCTTATGTGTGTTGAGCATTTTACATTACTTGTGAAAGAAATGTTAATATAACGTTTCTATTTTTGGGACGGTTTAACTAATTTTCACTCAAAAACTGTTCGCTTATACCACAAATTTGCAGTGTTCACAAAATATGCCTCGGTTACTGAACTGTTTCTGAATACTAAACTGTCAGCGCAATCATTTTTGTATGTATTGTATGACCATGTCATTGTGCTATGGCATGTGAACTGTTACAGGGAAACAACATCCAGATGCAGCACAGTATTGTTTCAATCTTTTTTTGCAATAGTTCTGTGCTTCCACAAAGATAGCCTAGAAGTTACCATTGCTATAAGTATAACCTACATATGGAAAGTTTGGTCATTGGCGGTTTTTTATATTCGATAAAGTTACCCTGGACATTCTGAAAGTAACATCTTTTTGCAAATGAACTAAAATGAGCTCAGGAATCTAGGATTGTAGTCATACAATGTGCGACAAGTTAATTTTCTTTAAAGTCACGAAACAAAAAAGAGAACATCGCGTGATGCTTTAACCTTAATATTCGTTGCCATTATAATGCTGCCAAACCGACTTAAAACAGACTGCTTTCACGATGACGATGTCTTTTATAAAACTTAGGTTTAGACCTTCACCTTTTGTAGAAAGAACATGGAAGAGAGATAGAACTATGTATGTATCAATTTCATGTTAATCTTTTAACTTTACATGATAAAACGATATATTGACCTAATGCAGAACTTATCTTGTGCAGCCTATAAAAGCTTATTTGTAATGGCGTTTTACATTTCCCCGTGGACATAATTTCATTTTCATTTATAAAAAACCCCCACATCAACAGCACAAAGATATATACCCGTATAAATGTTTCAAATCACAACAATTGGCCGCGCTGCTGGCATACATGGATCGTATCTTAAAAAAAAAAAGAAAATTAAGTAAATATGGACATAATGATTTTACTATGAAAATATCTCACGATGTCAATCAATAACAATGAAGTTGAAGTTAAGAGTTATATATTGTGTAAATGAAAACTACTGAGACAAAAATTAGAAATTTATGAGAAAACAAAACGCTTACTCACTTAACGATCAGGAGACACGATGGACACGGTATGATTATATACAATAACTAAGACATACCACAAGATAAAACTTGATTCTACCGCTGGGAATAGATGGCATTTCCAGTGAAAATGTCAGCTATTCATAGGTGTTTGAATATACGTAATACATTCTTTTTAAAGAAGCACATTAAGTGCATAATGTCACCGTTCCAGAGTAGCATTGCTTCATCTTATTCAGAATTTGCGTTGTTTTACACAACTTTTCATGCATAGAAATCATAAAATTTATACACATTTATACATATTTATATATACATATTTTTACATATTTCTATGTATATATGATACTTATTGGCATTTCTGTTTCGCTTGTGTCACAATAGAACACACTAGAATACATGCACATGTCCGATAAACCGCAATTATTTATATTCAATTTCATATTTTATATTCAACGTGGCATGATAAACTCCTTTTTTGATTAAACGCCGCTTGGATGTGTGTATGTGTGTAATGAATACTGCCAATAAAATATTTAGGAGAAGTAACCTTCCTTTAGGACAGGGACAGAATAAATAAAATTAATGTTACTAAAAGCTGGTTTCGTATTGGACTTATCCATTGAGGTTGTGTCTTTTTATACTGACTTTCTGTGACATTCTGTAAACATCAGCATAGCGATACACAGATGTTAATGCATATGATATATTTAATTGAACACTTGTTAACTTGCATTACTTGTATATAAAATTGAACACCAGCCTGAATAATTTTAATTCTGATAATAATATAACCCCTTCATTCTTGAAATTACTTAAGATAAGGTTCTGTAAAATGTAACACAAGGACGATTAATATATGACAGGTGATGATAACAAAGATGATTATTTAGAGTGTAAATAAAGCTGCTGTTAATGTCAGCTATACACGAAGAATATAATAAGTTTTAAATACCCATATAGTTAACATAACTAAATAATACCAGGACTTTATCCAACGGATGACAGAAATAAAATACATACAATTTGTATTTACTAGTTTGTGCACTGTTGTATATAAATTTATTTTAAAGAAGTATAAAAAATAATTTAAAGGCTTCACAAATATAAGGTGAAAGCTTCCATGTAGTTGATGATTCTGTATCGACAGTTCGGTTATATCTTCTTGGTTATAGTTGTTTAAATAAGTATACACAATTATTTCCCACTGTCTTTTTTATCTTTTACATACTTGACAACCCAAATGTCATCATTCAAGCGGTGCATTAAATCAATCCTGTTAAAAGATGGGCATTATTTCTAAACGCATCATTTCATGGCAATGAAGTCAATCAGTGTGACCAGTATATTTTAATGCTCTGCTTGAACTACTACTGTATGTAGTACTGTGTCCTGTTTAAAACGTGTTACTATCCCAATTCGAAAAGAAAGGTTATTTTGTAATTAATAGTTCGGCCAAGTGTGCCTCATTATTTTAATAACGTACCAAAGGGTCATAAACGTAATGAACTTGCAAGATTATTTTCTTTTAGGTAATGTATGTCCTTCTTCCTACTCTAGTCCTATAGTTCTAGACTTACATAGAATAACATAATCAAACATTTTTATTACACATTTTAAGATTATTTTGTAATTTGAAATACACAAATGCTATGGCCCTGTGATAATTCTAACAAGCATTAACATTTGGCTTGGGGCTAAATTTAAAGTTAAATGTAAAAGAGATCAGCGCGGAGACAAGACAAACTTTACAACGATAAAAAACATCTGCAACCTCGCTTTGGATTTGTAAAAAAGACAGAAAATGAAACATAGTGTTACGTTGAAATAAAACTAGTTATCAGGATAATGGCTATTTCATAAGCCATATAGTACGTTTTGTCCTTCGATTAGATTGCTGGAACGGGTTTTACAACGGATATAACTTTTTAGTGAGACCAACATTATCTAAGTGAAAAGGTTTTCTATGCACATTAAACAGACAAAAACGTAAAACTCCCACTATTTTATAAAGATCTCTCTATAAGTCGATCTTATAACTTCCCGTGGAATCGTTTCTTGCACATTTAATGTTTGTCGCTCACATTTTATTAATCTTGTCTAATAAAATATTATTTCACTGGATGCTTTTAGAGTAATGCTTGTTGCCGAAGTAAATCGCCAGGCAATTCAATCTGTCAAATAGACAGACCTCGTTTAAAGCACTTGAACGAAGAGGTAAGTTATTGACGAAATCTGGAAAAAGATGCATGACAAAGACAGGGCTGATCAAAACTTTTTTTCTTCAAATTTGATAACTTTTGAAAATGCATAAATCGTATATTAACACATTTACAGGTTTACACAAAACAAGTCATGAATATTAGTTTATAGTAATATTTTACGTCCTAACGATGGATCTTACAAAGTATATTTTATATTTAGTAATCCTCCAATGATTTAAGGCCAATGCGAAAGAACGCGCAATAAGCTAGAGGTTTTATTTAAAAAATCGTCTGCAGTTGATTCCGGGGGTAACAGTTCACTTTGTTTTAAATCTAGAAGCTTCAACTTTTCAACTGGCTAATAGATGGGGACACAGTCGCACGTATACAGAGTGCTCCCCCAATTAATTCATGCTGCAGGATTTTGTACTGTTAAAAAGATAATCATTGTCAAAATAAATCAGTCGCACATTTTGTTTTTTTAAATAATATAACGCAATAAGTATTAAAACATGTAAATTCAAATGACAGATATGCTCTATACTAAATCCCTTTTCTATTATAACCCAAGTTTGAAATAACTGATGTTTGTCAATATGAATTCAAAAGATACCAACATACCACAAAACAAAAATAAGACTAGTGCAAATCAAAGAATAATAAGAAAATTGCTGAGACATGAGATTTTAAATACAAAGAAAATAATATCATTTCGCGTATTGGCGACTGACCGTTCCAAGGTGGTAACTGTCGAGTTTGCTTGTTTTTGTTAAATGACTCATCACAGATTTGTTCTTAATTGTACATGAGGCTTATATTTGAACACATTCGTCCTCCCCTTTTTAAATTTGGTATATGTTGTAGTGCTCATATGTTGTATACATTTTTGTACATTAAAGGTCAGTGCAAACATTGTCAATGAGAACATTCTAAAGCAATTGTTCTTTCCGTTTAGATTTGCATGTAATTAGACAACATCCTGCCTCAAAGTGTTGTTACGTGTGTATGCGCAATAAATTCGTTTTCTGTCACTATACATAACAATGCTGAGCTGTCTTGTGTCTTGACGCCCTATTCAGTCATATTGCCTCTTATTTTGTAGTATCTTATATAATAAAAGACGATTACAAATAACATGTTGTCGTTGGTGATGTACACAATCGCCTAGACGTCTCATTTTAAATTAATCCGAATGACATTTCAATTTCCATTGTGTTCCATCTGAAGTGTTCCATCTGAAGTCCTACGATTGACATTATTATATACTATAATATATACGCAATTACTGTTGTTTGGACAATTATAATAATATAATCTTATCAAAACTGTCAAAAATAAACCAGAAAGATGTTAGTAGTGAATGTCATTTTTAATATTTTATGAAGGCGTGTTAGAGTGCGGGTAGATCTATGTGGAATCTTGACACTTCAATGTTTTTTATCTTTAATTAATTTTCTATGGCAACTTCTTCTCTATAACTAATACTACGCGCCACTTAAGGTCCGATTTATTAAAGCCATATTTTATAAAGTTTATTACTTAATAGATAGTACAAGAAAAGGTTGATGCAAAGCATCAAAGTCGCCGGAAAATAATGTAAACAATTCATTAAAGGAAAATGTTTTCGCAATTCAGTTGTATATATAAGACTTGATGTTTTTGACCAACACTCTTATAGTTCTGGCCAACATTGATATTATTAATTAACAGAACTACTCATTTAGTTTATATACAGATCCTGTTCTTATAATAAAAATATCATTCAAATCAACTATCCATCAAATATTATTATTACATAATTGTTCACCCTTAAATGATTAAGAAGTATGTACTTCGCGGTGCAAGTTGTTTTTACAGGTCATTAAATGTAGATGTATATTAAATGTATCCCTTGAACTGAACACTTTATCTATCCGTAAATTCATATTTGGCCCATTTAACATTAGCACCGTGTGACCGAGGAAACATGAGTGTCTGAAAATTCAAAATAGATAGAAAAAGCTGAAGTACAGTACACTATGAGTTGGAATTAGCTTTGGAACTAGCGCAGGCACTAAATACATAACAACCATAAAATTTAAAACCAAACAGTTTATATCCTAGCAAAACTGAATGTCGAAGAAATTTTACACATCTTTCTTGAAAAAATGTTTCTTTGGTGATCTGTGAACATAAGTCCAGTCTGCTCTTGGATACGAATTAGTGCCGTCATGTAACATAAAAATAAGAATCAACAGTTAATATTGGTAAGATTTTACTTGTAATTTTTGTCACAGTTCTTACATTTTATATTTTGTGTTGTTTTGTTATTGATAGTTGTTTAAGAAACAAAAGAAAACAAATACCATTATAGAGGGATAACAATATGATCATCTTACCGCTGAATTAAATCAACATAACTGTCAAAAAGTAAGATCTTTTCTTAAGGTGACGACACCGCATAGTATTTTTCAGCAAACCAATTAAGGACACAAATATATAACACAAGTGAACATTTTGAACATAGTAAACAACACGTTTTACGACGTTTTCCTTTTACTTTTTACAAAGTTATTGTTTTTTTTGCGGCACACAATGAACACACTTATCACCTTGTCATATGTAAAGAATTGAGCACAAAAAACACATCAGAATGTTTTCTATTATTTTGCTGTTAATTAAAATTAAAGTTGAGGATTCATGACGTTTTAATTTCGTGATCAATATTCTTTGTTGCCTTTATCCGTTTTAATGAATACCATCGTAAACTCTAATGAGATCTAGGATGATGCTATAGGCACTGGTAAGATGAACATGCATGTAAAATAACATAAGAATCTAAAATAGGAATAAACATAAAAGTGTGTATATTCGTAAAGAAATAAGACTTATTAGCCCATAACAAAAAAAGGCAGTTGAGAATAAAAAATCACAATTTAACAACGCCGCTCGAGAGACTTCCATTTATTCATGTATAAAGAGTTTGCCATCGGTTTCTGACGGCTTCAATGGCAAATTAGAAACTCAAGAAAATCGATATTTATTTTCTCGTGTATTTGAGAGCTAAAAAATTGCTTAGGGCTTTGCTTGCATTTTCATGCAAATCAGTCTTTATACAGAAATTACTCTCCTCCGAAATTCCAAAGCGTATTAACTTTGTTATTAAGCTTATTGTTTTTATGATGCATAACTTAATAGAATTTTGCAGGCAAAAGTGGTCATGATGATATAGAAGATACATTAGTTGACATGTAAGACGCGCTTATCATTTTCCATACAATTAAAGAAGGCCTGCTGCAACAATATAATGGTAAGGTTAAAGGGAGAGGGGAGAAGGTGTAACTTACAAATGAAATAAGTCATTGCGAGAAGAAACCACACTGACAAAGACGAAGGTTTTCTCTTTGATTTTGTTATCAGGTTCTCGGTGCTCTGACTTCGCACGCAGTCCTGCTCCCGTCTTCCCTACATTTTACTATGTGTTTGCTGGATTATATTAGATATTGCATAGTCACCGCATAGTTAGGTTTATAGAAACGGACCGATCGAAATAGAATGTAACTACAACTGATATCCATTTCATATGTTACATTACTATCATTATTGTTTTATTGAACAATACATATTAAAAGTAAATAAACTATTTTAACTTAATTGTTGAGTAAGAGAAATCTGAGGTGAGGAAGAAGAATCGAGGTAGGCAGACAGGAGAGAAAGTCTAAATTAAATGATACAAGGAAAATTAATATTAAAACAAAATTCTGTTTCGTTTTAAAAATGATAGGGAATTTCTATAACACAAAATCAGCTGACTGGCCGTTTCAAGTGATAATATTGCATGTACCTCTCGTCGTATTTGGCGGACACGTCTGATGTTACACTCGAAAAGCTTGTTGGATGTTTCTGCCAAATACGACCCGAGTCGTGCTACTATCAGTGATATCAGCCAATCAGCTCAGCTGGTGGATATATTAGCAGAAAAATAATAATGTACACATATTAACGCCAAGGTTTTAAAAGATGGTTTTACATATAAATAAAAAAAAACTTCAGTAAAAAACACATCACATTATATTTTCAGCGGAAATAACCCCGACAGAACGTTTTTATTTTGCCGACCATGAGTGGAAATAAAATCGACCTTAAACCAAAATATAGTTTCTAGTTTAATAATGCCCAGAAATTAATTTTCAAAATATTTCTTTGCTGGGTGTTCCGTCTCAATAATAATATTTATTATTCAGTAAACGTCACCTTTTGCAGCAAATATGCTGCCGCTTTCTGCATAGCTAAGCTTAACTATATTTTGTTCAAGCGAGGGAGCTATACTAATACCATTTTAACAACTTACGGTCCGCTTTTTAAATCGAGACCTCCAGTACCAGAATACTTACAGATCCGGAATTAACACAATACGCAAATCATTCCATTTTAATTACCTTGTGTGCCTTGTTGTCCACATGTTCCATGGAGTAGCCGTTGTGATGTCTCTATTTGCATCATTGTTTTTGTTACTTTTAAACTTGTATGGGCACGCCTTTGTATATTGTGGGTTACTATTTTTAGAAATGCTTTAGTTTTTACGATATTGGAGTATCAAATTATAATGCGATTTGACATTTGTCAAATGTGTACCCACGGCCAAAGTAATGTTTATACGACCTTGCCTTTCACTTTTTTTTTAATTTTAATATATTCTGTAGAACTGACTCGCCTCAAGGTTCTTTATAATGTCGTATTTTCCAATCTTTTCATCGATCTTATACATTATTGAGGCAGATTGAAACTGAATACGTTTTAATATATACCATATTTGCCCATATGATTGAACATGAAAGGTGAGTAGTTTAGATATTGTATTCATATATTGATGCCATTTTATACACCAAGTCTCTAATATAAGTAACCAAAATGTGAAGTTTTAAGTGTTGTATTACATTGTTTTGTTTATAATGATTGTAACGTAAATAATTAGAAATTCATTTATGTGCATTTAATTTAACAGCTACAGGGAGATTGTAAGGAAATGTCTTTTAATCATTACAGCAATAATTGCTTTTTGTAGTTGTTTCTGGACGATGCTGGCAAAATAATTTCAGGATTACCACAATAATAGGCGGTTTAACATTGTGGCCGTCCATGCGGTGTTTGTTTAGTGTTGCATGATGAATGCTCCTAAGTACGGAAACTAGAAAAGAAGCAAATTGGAAACATGAATTTTATATAAGCAACTTGTTAAAGGGAAAACTTAAATATATGTCTAGCCAATGTAAATTAAGAGTCCCTTGGTCATTGAGGTGAAGTCACAATAACAATAACAGTAGCTGTCTCGCCAGAACAAAACGGATATTTAATTTTCTCGAAATTACACCTATATTATATTTGTATAAATTTAGATCTTGCATACAGACGTTAAATTTTAATTAACTTAAACACCTTTTGCAACAGCGAAATTAGACAATGTGAAATAAAGAGTGCGTTAAAGTCTACCGTAGGTGTCAAACAAGAATATTGAATATGTATCATTATTATCAAAGAAAATAATATACTTTATAAATTATCTAAATAATCAATATCACCATTCGTTATAAAGATAACATTTTCAATAGACTGTAGAAGGTTTGAATAGAATTCCATGACTCGCTTATTGGGTCAGGAATGTTTCATGATGTATCCGTGCATGATAGACATACATAAATCCACACATTTCCTAGCGTACCTTTGTCTCTATCTGAAGTATTGGTGATAAAACGGCATTATTTGTGTGTGTGTGTGTGTGTGTGTGTGTGTGTGTGTGTGTGTGTGTGTGTGTGTGTGTGTTCGTCTTTTGTGTTTTCTTCCAAATCATTCGCAAAATTTGTCATTGAACGGGTGGATATTAATTTAATATTGAAGAACCTTAAAGCTTTTAAAATTTATTTTTGAATTAAGAGGAACATTTTTTATTAAAACTGTTGTCATATTATTATTAATTTCTCTGAAAGTAGAGTTTAGAACTAAATTTGTTACCTTCTTCATGCTGTACAAAATATTTACAATATAGACAATTCATCACAATCACTGAATAACCGACCAATTGTTCATATGCCTTTTTTGTCGATATAATGAAAATGTGGGTTTGTTATAACATAAAGCATACTTCGAAAATACCAAGGTCGCACTAAATGCAAATTGAAAGAATGCTATTGATTTTTTGTGAAGTTGTTAAGAGGGTGTTACTTATTGGAAATATCCACAGGCCTATAGCAAACGCACTGAAGCCAAACAGACCTGGGTTATAACGCGCGCATTCCAATATAAATTACATATCTAGAGAGCGTATAGATCACGACATGTTGGATAACACTCTTTGTTTCTTGAATTTAAACGAACAAATTTGATTCGCACCTGATGCTGAAACAAAAAAGGAAGACAAGCGAAATCAATTATTTGATCTCGGAAATCGCAAATAAGAATTACTCCTTGTGACGAGGTTAGTTTCGTAGCGTAAATGTTAAATAATACGGAAAATTAAATGGGTAACACATGATATAAATGAACAGTATGTGTCCTTCAATTTGATTCTCTTCTCTGACTTGCATGGTCAGCCCTTGTAAATTTGTCAGCAGGCATATTTTGCCGCCACATTTCTAAGGAACATGTACTGTAGTGGTGTGCGTATAGTGTGGCATTCCGTTAAATGGATCACCGGCTGAGAGACCCAATGTTAAGTTGTAGAAGCAATGACTCGATGTTAACTCATTGTTTGGCGATGTAACATCAATTGTATGTACTAATGGACAATAGGCACAATTTGACCCTACACAGCATCCCTTTATCTGAAATCGACCTCTTGGTCGGTTGAACAAACACACCACTGCTTATTCATATATCTTTTTGTTGTTTTTCACTTCTGAAAGTGTTTGCCGGATGTGTATTATATAACTTTTCCTTATAATGCTGTAAGCAAATCAAGATATTGAGGGTAACATAATTTTAACATTATATAGAAGCTATTTTCCTGCATTGCGTACTTTAAATACATTTATGGCAAGACAAGATCTGAATAACTGTGGCTTCAAACTTTATTTGTCAAGAAAGGCCAATTGTGATAAGTTTAACTCGATCTGTACACCGGACCTTGTAGCGCAATCGGTAGAGGGTCGGCTCCAGGTACGTGAGGCCCCGGGTTCGTACCCGGGCCGCGACATACCAAAGTCGTTAAAAATGGTTGTGGTATAGCTCCCTTGCTAACGCTCAAGCAAATATAAGGGTAGTTCCACGACTGGTAGACCCGGTGTCAGGATAACGTGACTGGGTGTGGTATCATGCCAGGTGTTCACGGCATGCTATACACTGTGAAGGCAGCACTATATCTGCTTCAAGTGGACACCGTCTTCAGATAACCGAAATACTGTTGGTGGGACGATAAACCCAATAAACAAACAAAAATCGATCTGTACAGAACCATACCACCCACTTTTATTTAATAGTAAAGTAGAGAGCCCGAGGACGAGCTGTCAAAGTCGCCGACTAGTTACTCCTTAGTCCCTTAACACGTGGGCTAAAGTCCCGGTTGGCGCCACAGCATTTTATGTAATGAAGTCTTTCAGCTGACATGCGGTGCGCCGTTGGTTCTAGCCAGACACATATCTTATCTTTGTCTACCAGTAATTAACCAGACCTCGCCAATTTGGCCATACTTGCGATGTAACAAAAACTAACAATAGAAAAACATAACCTAGACATTGCATTTGGAATATTCAGATGTAAACATCGATGTCTTCATCAAATGATAAATCGATTAATCGTAGCAGTAGGAATTGTCTAACAGTATATACCCTAAATAATTTATTTGCTACAGCTTTAAGAAACAAAGTTATGTATGCAGATATTATCGTCTCTAAATTTTGTACAACAACACAAGCATTGTTTTTCGATCCTGAATACCGTATGACTTGTATGCATTGCGCGTTATCTCTGCGCACAAGTCCCTTCTGACTTAATTTAGAAAATACATTGTAAATGGCCCCCCATGCATAAGTTGTCCTATATTTGTGTGCCAATTTTCTCAGCAACAGTGAAGTTAGTCATTTTATTTTGAGTCATTTTACACACGTTGGGGTTTCTTGTTTTGTCAGAGTAATGATTCATCCAGCAAACTGAATTAAATAGTGAAACCTGATTTAATAACAAGTATACATAAATATCTACAGGGCACTTTTATTAAAAATGTAACCACTGAAAATGAACGGATGTACTGGTAAACTTGTATAATAATTTATATTCAATAGAAATTATTGCAAATTTAATCATGCCCCAGAAAAATATCAATGACACATTTGTTTTGATTCTGTTCTGGATAAGGCTAGGCATAAACACAGCTCTATTGTTTATGTCATATTAAGGGTAGGCTTCTGTGCAATATCAGATGATTTGTCGTTCGAAATTCCGATTTGATTTGAGATGGAATTTAATGTAAATCCTGATGAATAGAAAACATATTCATCCCCAATGTTATTTGTTGGGATGCAACTATCCTTCGACTACCAATACGTGAAGTCTTGTTTAAAATATTAGTTTTGATACTACCCGCCTGGACAGCAATTTTTTAACGAATCAATTTTAAATGGTCTATTGTGCATCATTGGAAGAACATATGCATACTCCTTTCTTATATTAAATCTTTAGTGATATTTAGAAGCACCAATGCCACTCTACATCGTATTCAGGTAAAACACAATGAAAATATCCAATGAAAAACAATAGTTTTAATGATAAGATGGACACCGGGATCTGTTTATATTGTCTTATGCATGTGACTCACTGTCTGAACTTTAAACAGCCGTATGCAATTTTGGGTACCAATTTTGGTACACATCATAGTTTGATTCAAAGGATAAAATTCAACTAGCTTATTTTTGTCAAAATATTATTACACAGTTAAATTCTACACGCTTTTTTAAATGATGCATAGCAACACTAACAAGCGATTTCAAAAAAGTATATCATTATATACATTGGGCTTTTCTTGTTAATAAGTGCCTAAAGATCAAAACAACTGTTTAAGTAGTAATGCAAAGTAAGGGAGTGGTTTGCTTTCTTCTTGCTTAACCGTATGTCTTTTGCGAAAGAGAAAAACAAAGAATTACAGTAATGAAATGTTTGAAAAGGACAATTTAGCAGTAAACTATATGATAACAACCTGTTCAACGTTTGATTCTTTGAGAACGTAAGGATTTATTCGATGGTGTTAAAACTTCGCCCGACAGGAGGCGGGTGAGAGCTATTAGTAGTTTCTGAAAATTGCTATTTCCGCCATCGTCAATTTGATTGTTCAATGCTAAAACACTATCCACAGTTCTTTTAAATATTTTCTTCGCAAAAATATATATGTATATTATGTACATATTAAATATTCGTTCAAATTTGTATTAGCATGAAACTTAGTACATAACAACTGTGTCACAAATAGAGAAATGAAAACGTTTCAACATAAAACATATCGGATTTTGTTTCTCTTATTTTTTTCTTGTAACCTCTAATGGTTTTTTAGGTTGTTCACATGTCACCGTATTGCACACATTGCTGTTGGATGCAACTTTGAAAGTTCTTATTATCTTGATGGTTAATTACAAGGTGTATCTAGAGAGAAATTATTGCGACAGCAGTCTTAATGGTGAGTAACTAAATAAGAATATATAAGACAAAGTCCTATAAGCATTGCAACATATACAAAATTGAAAAGACACAGGACCAAGTTATTCACATGCAAGCCAAATGTAAAAGTGAGAACAGATCTGTGATGAGTAATTTTACAATAAGAGCAAACCCGACAGTTACCGCCTTGGGACGGTCAGTCGGCAATATGGACCGACTGGGGTGCTTAAACCGGTTTTACAAAGCTCTAACCTTGCACTTCCTAATGGGTTTCTCGAATGCAAGCAATGATACAAAAATCCATTTGAATAAGTGTCCAAGCGCTGACGTTTTGTTTGACATGTTATGACGAAAGAAGTGACGTCATAGAAAAATAATGTCCACATAGTGTTTAGAAGCGAGATAGTTATTATTTCGATTAGAAGACCTACAGAAATCGTTAAAAGTTAATGAATTTAACTTTTTGAATCAAGAAAGAAAATGACCAGAGAAGAGAGACAAATGGTTGAAACATCCTGTTCATGCGGAGATGGAATTGAGGAACCAAAGTCCAATGTCCATCAAAGGTAACACACGTAACAATCCTTAAAGGATGAATTAAATGACAACAAAGATTCCATGCACGGGGAGATTTTTTACGACCGCCACACTGAACAAGTAACATTGCTGTGATCATGAATAAGAGTATATAAGACAAATTTCTTTGAGTATTGCAACACTGAGCATTGCAACATATACAAAAATTGAAAAGACACAGGACCAAGTTATTCACATGCACGTCAAATGTATAAGTGAGAACAAATCTGCTTCGAATAACTTACATAGCTATAGTTTATTCATTTGTCCTTCAATCCTAAACCTATATATCGAAGGTCATTGTAGTTTGTCTTTTTTGCGGCTTTTTTGTATTTAATACCTATCTGTATTTAGAAGAAGCAATTTTTAACGTTATACAGACGCTACTTTATTTAGTTAACCCTGCCTTTTTATATATACATGCTTAAAATTGTTGGGAACTGACGTATTTGTTAATTTTTATCATTTTAAATTTTTGCAATTTTCTTAGCTTTCTTTTAAGCACTGACTGGTAGATTCAAAGCGTAGTTATTGTCTGTTTTCTATTTGCCTTATTGCCTTATCCATTTTTACCGCGATTTGACGTTACATTTAGGAAACAATTGCTGTAAATGTTTTATGACGTTGTCTTTGAAAACCTTCTGGGTTTTTTTTCTGAATTATTTATTCAGCCAGTTTTTTTTAAAAAAAACTCTTCATAATGTTGTATTTTGCTTTTTCTTGATCGATTTTTTTTTGCTGCAGATAACATATAGAAATATAGAATTACTATTTATATTTATAGCATATTTATTTTCAGCTACAACGATGTTAAATTAATATATTTATGTTTTTAGAAATACTCTTAGAAATTAATTTAGAAATTAATCATTCACAAATTCAGGGTGTGCTACATCGTCGCTAACCAGGATTTTTTTTAAAATTCCGACTAAGAGCGAATATGTATTCGTTCGTGATGTTTTTTTAACGGTTGTATGCTGAATAAGGCTTCACTATTTGCAAAGACTATCCGTCGTCTCAAAATAATATTCCACCTTTTCAATTGCAGCATATTTTACTCGCTTTATTGGAATGTTTAGGTCATCTGTAATACAATGTTGTTATGATCATATGACGTGTCTTTTTGACGTGACGCCATAATATGAAAATGTGGTGGGAACTACGACTGATAATAATGGGTTTACACTGTCCGCAGTTATAAAAGTTTGCCAGATCATGCTTGACTTGTTATGACGTCATCGCGTGGGTTCGTGTCTTGGTCATGGTGAGAATTTTTTACGTGAAGTTTTCCAGCTAACCTGCGGTGCGCGCGGTATTCTACCCAGGCATAAATCTTGGTCTCCCTTTTCCAACAATAAGATGAACATCGCCAATCTGACCATAATTGTGTCGGTGCGATGTAACAAATATTGAAGTAAAATTAATAATTTTGGCAGTAAGATTTATATAATAACCTACATTCTAAAAAAGTAAGCATTATCGTGTGAGATTATGAACGATAGGAAAATGGTAAACACGATCTTATAAAGAACAGGTTATATATCTTGAGGTAATCAATCCAGATTTGATTTTGCACTTAATAAATGGAAAAGTAATTCACATTTTGTGTTATATCCTGGAAATGTGTCTAGGCATCGTAAATAACACGTCTCTTTGCAATTGAGTTGAAGCCAGACAAACAACAAGTATACCAATTCGCCAAAAAGATCTTGATTTTTGTCGAAATTGTTTAAAAGTTTATGTGTCTACTTTAAGATTTTGCAAAAAGCCGATACATTTTCACTAACTTAAAAGCTTTGAAAAGCTTTGTGCATCTATGAATGAAGACAATAAGAAATAAAGGTACAATACAAAACCTAGCATAGCTGACAAACAGAAGTAAGGGATATTAATCACTATTATGTGAGAAAATAATCTACCGTGTAAATAATTTAAAACAAACATGGACACATTTATTTTGTAGATTTTCGCATTTTGTTTTTTGCCACATATTCAGTGCATCATATAGAAAAGTGCTAGGCAGTTACTTAAACCCAGTTTAAGACATTAAAACTGGCGTCGGAATACTTAAAACCTCCGCACAGTGGAAACGGATGAAGCATGCAGAAACGAGATCGGTTATTATGTAATGATACTCAGTAGGGGTCATTGCCACATGCCGCAAGATACTTTACTTAGTTCTGTGGTAACATTTTTAATAGACTGTTAATGGATTAATCAGAATTCCAAGGCATACTTACTAGGTCATGAACGTTCATCAATCCGTGTATGTATGACATACATAAACGCACATAAAAATAATTTTTGGCGCTTTCCTCTTTTAACTGTAGCAGGGCATTGTAGCTACTGGAATGTTACTACTTGTAGAAAACCCATAACTACTTCACCTTTAAGATTTGGCAGTACATACATGTGTTTATACGTTTTTTGTGCTGTTTTCCAGTTCATTTGCAACACGCAGGTGGACAAAGTACAATACTGACACTATATCATGCATAAATGTAATGCTAATAGAGCTTCTAAATTTTGCAATTTGTGTGTCAATTCTATAGGTTTATATATTTATGCATTTATCTTCAAAAATCGAGAGTAGTTTTAAAAATCATATTATGATTTTTGCCTCTAGAAAACAGAATTTAGTAAAATTTTACTCCTTGCTTTAAATTCATAACATGTTGATAAATCATCACAGTCGCACATTATTTCGGTCCCTTGCTTTTTGTCACTCAGAGCGCATTGATGGAAATGTGACTTTCTTATAAGATTCACCGTAAAACTTACCTCGCAAATACCAAATTCGTGGCCTAAATCAAAAGTGCTGATGCTACACAGACCTAGATTATGGCGCTCGCGTCACAATATATATTACTTTTTAAGAAATTATAAATTACGACATGCCTAATAATAATTTGTGATTTTTAGTTTAATCAAGCTAATGCCGTTATTAGGTAGAACCAATGAAAGTAAACCATGACAAATACACCGTATGTTGTAAGCGTACCCTATGTTCCATTCTAGCTGATCCATATTTACTGACTAACATGGTCAACACTTGTCAAAATTTGAAAACGAGACGGGCTGTATTTGCCAGAACTATTTTACTTTATTTGTTAGTAAGTCTATTCTGATAACTGATTGCTCGCAATAAAGCATGCTAGTCAGACAGATGCAAAAAACATCATAAAGATTCTAAGCTTATTAAGCATAAGGTTTTAAACCTTATTTTAAATTAGCTAAATTTAAGATATCTCTTCATCATACGAGAATTCGTCAATATATCTGAGCCGAAGAATTCATATAAAAGGATCGATGACGGTATTTTCTTATTATGTGATACTCTTAGATAGAATCAAATAAATAAGAAGAAAGAATGACTCATTCCGTCGAAACACTATTGACTTAAAACAAACGCTCCAGATTTGCGAGGGACAAAAGTGTATTTTGCAATTTGTTTATTTTTTTTTATAAAAGCTTAAAGTAATTAACTGAAAGAAGTTGTCTATTATATAGTATAATGAAGAATTTTGAGCCGAAGGGTTTATTTATCTATTTAAATTTGTACTAAAGTAGAGTTTTAAAAAAAACTGTTTATGTGGCCACTCTTTACACATTTTAGTATTGTTCATTTTAGCCAAGGAATAATATAATGACATTAGTCACTCTTCTGCAAGTGTATGTGAGTGTAAATACAATGTTTTCTCCCAACCGTTTTGAAATGTCAGAAATAACAAATACAAGCATATGTATTACCTTTGGTTCCAATCACATATATTCTGTGTTATCTTTATTAGGACTAACATAGGATTCACGTAATTAATATGTGATTTGACCTTCTGTGCCAATAGTTTCAAAACAAAACATAATATCTTTTATGAATATTCCCCTATGTCGAGTTCTAAAAACGGTTGAATATAAATAAACGTCGATAAGGTCTTAAGAGAAAAGTCTGCATGCAACGCTTCCAGACATGCATCGCTCTATCAAAAATCTTCCCCAGCCCCAGTGTGTCTCGTGTTGTCTTTTTGACAAATACAATTCATATAGAGTGATTGTATTGGGTGCATTTATAATTGTTTGAACAATATAAGTCCCTAATTATCCCTTTACATTTCCTAATAATTTTAAATTTAATAAACAGTCTTAAAGGAGAATCAAACGAATATAAGTTCATACACATTCACTTAAAATAAAATGTATGGCTTTAATAGCCTTATTTATATGCTTTTTCTAGAAAACAATTATCTTATTTATAACACCATCCTTTAACATAGTTTCCTTTTTAATAAGAATATATGACAAAGTCCTATGAGTATTGCAACATATACCAAACTCCGAAAAGGCACAGAACAAAGATATTTCACATGCAAGCCAAGCGAAAGGTAAGAACAAATTTGTGATGAGTCATTAAAGGAAAAGAGCAAACCCGACAGTTACCGCCTTGGAACATGAAAGTTTTATGCTTTTATTGTTGATTATGAAAGACAATCTAATTGAATGTGCTTCTTTTTTTGTGGAGATTCAGTTTATTTTCATTTCATCTGCCGAGACACATTTTCGATTGTAAACGGTCCAAAACATGTTAAAGTTACCTGCATTCACTGTTTGTCAATAATATTCGTTGTTCATTGTTACTCCAAATAAGTCGGTGGTTGTGAACATATATAAAAAAAATTAAATTCTGTTCAGTGGCGGTTATTTGTTTGTTTTGTTTGTTTATAGGATTTATCAGTATTTCAGTTGTCTGGAGAAGTTGTCCACTTGAAGCAGACAAAGGGCTGCCTGCACTGTGTATAGCATGCCATGAACACCTGGCATGATACCACACCCAGTCACATTATCCTGACACCGGGCCAACCAAGCATGGAACGACCCTCATATTGGCAATGAAGCCAATCGATGTCACCAATATATTTAAATGCTTTGTATGCAATAGTACTGTATCCTGCATAAACCTGACACTTACAAACCTTACAACTCCAAGAGAAAGGTCGTGTATTAACTATTGTTCCAAATCTTCCCTCCACCACGTACAGCATTGTCTATTTTATTTGAGTCTATCATCATATGGAACAACAGCTTAAAACATTTTCATAAACTTTGTTCAGGGTATTTGGCAATTGGGGATACAACATTGCAATGATTCTGTGATAATTCTTTAAAATATTAACATTTGACCTGGCACTAAACACAATTACACACATGGTAGTTAAATGTAAAAGGGACAAGTACTGTAACAAAACAAAGATCACAAAGGTAAAAACCATTTGCGACCGCGCTTGGATCGTCCATTCGGCAAAAAGACCGTAAATGAAGCGTGGCACGTCGAAATAAGACTAAATACCAGGATTGTGGTTATTTTATAAGCCATTGCCTTCGTACGTAAAGTTATGTCCATTTACCCGACTCCTGAAGTAGGTTCTACAACGGGTATATTTTCAGGGAGACCGACTTACTCTAAATGCAAATTATTCTAACAGTAAAGAACAGACAAAACGTAAGGTCCCACTATTTTAGTATCGAACTATAAAGAATACTCCAGAATCACATCTTATATCTTCTCGCAAGGTCATTCAACGTTTGTCGCTTGCATATTCTTAGTTTGTTGTTTATTCATTTCACGCTCAAAAAAAAAAAAATAAATAAAGCGCGTCGTATAAGTTTCCGTCGAGATTTAAAAAATAATAATATAAATAAAAAAATCTGCTGCAATCAAGTACTGGCTTGAGAGCCAATTTGCATTCAGACATTAACACGTCGAATAGAATCGTTTGATGATACGTAAGTAGAACCATTTTTTGCCCTTTTTGTCAATGAATGGTTACATTGCGTGAAAATGCCACCGACTACTTCAGATATCTGTACACTTGAATATGGTAAATTGACTAGAATGACGTAAAATAGCAACCTATTGTTTAAAGTGGCGACATTAATTTGGTGGATTAGTAACAAAATATTATTTAATATTTAGCAGTCGTAAACTCACTAGAGCACATTCATGTCGCAACTATATATGCTGATTCTACAAAACATAATTATAAGCTTATAGAAAATCATTTCCATAACAGAAATATGCAAACTGTTCTTCAACGTTGAACGGTAACATTCAGATAATGATGATGATATTTTAGACAACACGAGACGAACAGTAGTATACTAGTCTGTTACCGGAGGTTATTGTTTCAATCTTATTTGGAACAATGTTGTGCGTTCTTGGTCACGTCTATGCATTTTTTATTTCATCTTTTGTTTAGATAAGGTGACAAACTTTGTGTTACAAATCATGTCTTATGATCGGACAAAGTGCGTTATAGTATTTATCTGTGTGTTTAATAAATGAAAGAGAATTCCACTGGATGCTATTAAACTAATGTTTGTTGCCGAAGTACATCGCGCAGGCAACTCAATCTGTCTAAATAGATAGATGTCTTCTAAAGCAAATTAACTTTGTGATAGGTCTTTGACGAAATCTGGTAAGGGATATATGTGAGAGATAGGATTGATAAAACTTAAGGTATTTCTTTAGATCTGTTAACTTGTGAAAATGCATTAAACGAATATTCACCAGTTTATAGGTCTACGCAAATTAAGTTATATTAAGTTATAATTAATAGTTTATAGTAATATGTTACGTCCTATAGAGAGGTGTTTTAAAATATATATTAAATTTAATTACCTTCCAATGCCTTAAGGACAAACGCGAGTGTATAATGCGTGCTTAAAGTCTGCGGTTTTATTTAAAATGAAGGTAGTCGATTCTGGGTGTAACGACACACTTGGTTTAAATCTTAAAGTTTCAACTTTTCCACACGATTACGGATTTCTCCCCAAATGAATGATTCATGCAGCAGGTTGTTAAACAGTAAATCATTGCATATATAAATTTTAAACAGCCGCACAACTTGTTTTTAAAATGTAAAACGCAATTAGTATTAAAACTATATGCAAATAAGAAATAAATGCAAGAAAGCGTACTAAAGCCGTCTTTTGTTATAGCACGAGTTTGAAATAGTTGCTTGATAATATATTACCATCTTCTTGAAATCGAAGAGTGATAAGACAATGTGGTCATTTTTCTTACTATTATATAAATCTTATATATTTGAAGACAATTGTAAATAACATGTTATCGATGGTGATGTACACAATCGCTTAATAATAATAACCGAATAAGAATAAATGACAAAGTCCTATTAGCATTGCAACATATATCAAACTCTGAAAAGGCACAGGACACAGGTATTTCACGAGCAAGCCAAGGGAAAAGCAAGAAGTCTCAATTAAAATTATTCCGATATAAATTTTCATTGTGTTCCATATAAAGACACAAGTATATACTATAATTTATAATCAGTTACCTTCGTACATGTACGTAAGCTCGATTTTATAAAATCCCTATGGTAATCTCATCTCTGTAAATAACATTTTGCGACACGTAAATTTCTATTAATTGGAGACATATTTTTCTTTAAAATTATCAAGATAATGTTAATGACACAATCTCTGTGCCGGATTATATTAGATACTGCATCGTAACCTCCTTTTTCTTGTTGGTGCCGTTCACTGTCGTGATCATTACTTTTCTGGAGTATCATTTATTTTCCTATCATTTTTAAAAATCACATTTAATAATATATAGGCTGAAACATTTAATACTAAATAATTTCACACATGCTGCGCACAAAAAAATACTTGTTCAGAGCAGAGTTGTTAGGTGCAACGAATGTCCTTTTTCAAAAGCAATGCTTGGTAAAAACGGAATTACCTTTCACATAAAGGGTAGTTTATGCTTTTTGAAACTGACCGACCGAAACAGAATGTAATTAGTTTTGATTTCCATTGTATCTGTAGCCGCATTCTAAAGGCCAATTTTTATGATCACAGATTGCTGGAATTTATGACAGAACCGAACTCGACCATTGCCGATGCATTTTATCCTATGACTTTTAAGGAATGTAACAATATTAAATAAGATCCGTGCTATACAATAGCATATTATCATTGTATTATCGTTCAATAACAAACAGTGTAAGTAAATAAACTATTTGAACTTGTCGAAAAGAAATGTCTGAAATTAGGGAGAAGCGACGAGGTAGGTAGAGTGGAGAGAAAATCTTAATAAAAAGAAAAAAAAAGGAAATTAAAATGTAATTAAAAAATGATGGCAATTCTTTTTCATTTCATCACAAATAATTGTAAAATTAATATCGCATGTAACATTTGTATAACTTATTGCTTGTGAAGTATTTCTTGGAAACAACATCCAACCACAGCATCGTACCTTTTTCTCATCGTATTTGTAATAGTTATGTACATTCGCAGACATAATTTAGAATAAAGCCTTGTCAAAAACCCACCTGTGTCAATTTTGGTCAGTGGTGGTTATCTTATGCTTTATTAAGTTATTCTGATCATATTTATAAAATACGGGTTATTATATGAGAATGTAAATCCCTGATTATCTGAGATTTTAACCATATAATCTGCCCAAAAGCTTGTTTAAAAATAACGAAACAAATCGCAAAACTACAACCGAATCATACTGGCTAAGCGCAGACCGTTTTCACGAATGGGAAGTATTTCATAAAGTAGAGGCAAAGGCATTGACGAGTTCTAGTAAAATGAACATAGTAAGGATAGGGCAGCGCGGTATCATTTTCATTCTTTAACCCTACATATTTAAATAATTACATCTTCTCTAACATGTATGCAGAACAAGTCAAATGCAACCTATAGTAGTATAGTAGTATAGTGGTAATGACGTGTAATAATGGTTCGTCAGACAAAGGCAATGAAAAGTGTTTTATGATTAAGTTGTTGTACGTCAATAGCAGATACCTTATATACAGTTTAATATGTTACTCTAAAAACGTTTGCTGTTCTGATGCCATGTGCAGTTTGTATCTTAAGCACATTTTTACATAGTTCTTTAACAATAGGTTGATTCATGAGCTTTAGCAGTATACGTACACAGCAATAACTAACGTTAAGAAAAAAAGAGTACAGATTCTATATTTTTAGATTTAAATGTATTAAATTCAATGTAAAATTGCAACTAATTCCACTAGTGACAAAGTAAATAGCTGACAGAGACAAAGGTAATGAGACAGAAATTTAGAACCAAAGGGGAAACGTAACGCTAACTGTCTTTTGACTAGCCGTCGTCATACAGAATAAGTCAACTGAGCATGACAAATATAATTGTGTACGATATATATGACATACCATAAGGCAAATGTGACTTTCTGTTGGAAAGAAATGGAATAAAATCTACTATGAACGAAAACCGGCATGAGCTTTGAGTGTGTTTCTATTTATGTAAATAGTTTTATTGTCGACACATTTCACCGTTTTATAGTGGCATTACTCAATCTTATGTGGAATTTATGTTGATTTAGACAGATATGTATGCAGTTTCTGTCGCACACATGCTGGCATTTTAGTGAAGTGCATGCATAAACACTCACATTCTTTTAAGCGTCGCTCGTGTCGTATCTATATTGTTGAATTCATCTGTATATAATATAAAAAATTAGATCGCAAGTGAATTCCTATTGCATACACATGTCCGGATAGAACTAATAAGAACAGAGCATGTTGGAGCTTTTTTCTGACACTAAGCCTGAAAGTGATCTTAATAAAATATGACAAATTCAAGTATTTTGGATTTATCTTCTTTGTTTGGAAAATAAAATGATTAGAATATTACCCGGATCTGACTACGTACTCAAAATTTGTCCATTTAGTCTGTGTTTTATATTTTGATATTTATATTCTGTAAACTTCAACAAAGTATTTAATTTACATAATGGTCAAGGCTAATTACATTGTATATTTTATTAAACGCTTGTTTATTTAATTTTGTTCATAGACAACGGATAATAAAAATTAGATAAGGCCGAACAAAGTGCGGTAAATTTTAATTTTGAAAATGTTATAACCACTTTACTCGTCAGATAACGTTAAAATAACCATACGGACGATCAAAATCACAGGTAACTATAACAGAAACAGGTAATAATAATTATGTGTTACTTAGACTATTAATGAGAATGTAAAAAAAGTAGCTTTTCATATCAATTAAGGCACAAAGAGTAAATTCAGAATAAGTATATGTAATAAAAAGGTAAAGTAACTGACTTATATTATGATTTTATCGGGTGGGTGGGTTGAAATTTATTACATTTAAAGTTTATCTGGAAATTTTCGAACAGTTCTATAGAAGATGTATAACAATACTAATGAATGATTTTAAGACTCCACCAATCAACAAAGGAAGCTAGCATTTAGTTTGTGGTTTATATGGAGAATTTGGATATACAAACAGGTTATCTATAAATAGTATACACATCAACTTCACATGTTCTTTTTTGTATTGTTCTTGTCATCTCCTTCATAGAAAATGTCAACATTTAATTGCTATCTTGCTTTAGAGCTGCTTGGAATAAATATAGCTGATAAATTTGCGTTAATTCAAAACGCATCATATGATGACAATGGAGACAGTAGTTGGGAACATTTTGTTTGATTGTATGCATCGATATGTATTACTGTGTTGGGCCTGAAACTTGGCAGTCTACTCTAGCCAATGTAGGTGTAGTATGATAACAAAAACCCTACGAAACATTCTCAAGACCTTTGTATAGTTTACAATTTGGAATACAGAAGTGTTATGTTCAGGACACACGCATTTGTCCACTAAGATAGAAACTATCTGCGACCACGCCTCGGATTAATCAGTAAGCAGAAGGACAAATTACAAAGCCTAGTTTTACGCGGACGTACATATAGTTACCAGGGTTATGACTATTTTATACGCTGTATCTTACTAACATAGAGATTTGGCCTTTACCGAAATGCGGATGCAGGATTTACAACGGATATAAACCTATAAGAAGACCCACTCAATCTTAGTGCAAATGGTCTTTTATAAACAATGCACAGACTAAAATGTTACAGTCCAACTATGTTATAAATATCAGACTAGAACCTCAACCTACAATCACGTTAGACGGTCTCTTGCACACTCAATATTTGTCGCTTACATGTTCTTACTTTGTGTAGTGAAATGTGTTTTATACGCTCTTACAGAAATAACATAATGAGTGTCTTATTGTGTTTTTTTTTCTATTTTATTCTAGTCAAGTGTACGGGAAAATATCATCATTGGAAATGAATAAATGACTATAAAAATAAGGTTTTTAGATAATGGTACTTCTTAATTGATAACTGTACATTTTGGCAAAAGTCATTTTTGCATTGAGAAATTGAACCTTTAAATAGAAACCTGAAATGATACGTTGCTTCATGTCAATCTGTTTTTATGGTTGCGTCCTTTGTCTGAAGTCTTTCGTTTGGATAAGGTGATAAATTATCTGCTTACGAAATTTGGCAGAACATGCATGTTACATATAGAACTGATCAAATTTTGGCTTAATATATTGTACTAAATTTGATATTTTGTTAAAACTGCAATGGAGAAATAATTCAAGAAAGTGTACTTAGATGATATAAGACAGTATATTTCCTATACATAGCAGCAATTAAAGCAAAGGAAAAGCAATTAGACTTGTGATGGGATAGGAAATTGCTGGAACGTGAATTAATAAAGCAACTTCCTGGTATCAATAATGTTTGCATGTGCCTTGCATGATATTCTGTCACATATTAATCACATTACTGTCTTGTCGCCCAGTTTCAATGACATTTTGCTTAATATTATATGGTATCTCATATGACAAAAGACGACTATAATAGCACTCTGCTCTAGGGATGTATGTAATTACATAGACGTCTTATTTTGTACGATTCCGAATGACATTTCAATTTCCCATTAGAAGTCATACAAGTGACATAATTATAAACTAAAATATATACGATATAAGGATGTTCGGGCAATCGCCTGGTGCGCCTTCTAATATTACATATCAAAAACTGTCAAAAATAATGAGGGAGAATACTAACTTAGTTTGGATAAAACAAGGTATTTAAGGAATGAATGTCATCTTCGACATTTGTATAAATGAAAGCATGTCGCAGTGAGACATTTGTATAAATGAAAGCAAGTCGCAGTGCGAGACATTTGTATAAAAGAAAGCATGTCGTAGTGCAAGCAAATTCACGAAGAGCCTTTAGCTCAACTAACATAATGCGGAACATGAGTTTAATTGATTTAGAATATACTATTTTATATAAAGTTTGCCATTATCCAAGTCATATAAATTACGCAAATATGAAGGTACTAGATATTTCTACATGATAAATAAATAAGTTTGACGTGTTTTTATCTTTTCAACCAAAATTTTTCAGATAACATATTATACACATTTGTCAAACTGTTATATGTAGTAAATAATACTCTTAAACATAGGATGTTATATCTTATTTGGAACTAGAAAAAAATCGAGTTTTTGTTACCTTGTAATTGCAGTATAAAATTGTTGCCTTCATCCCCTTGTTGAAAACATTGTCAACTCTACTAAGAACAAGGTAGGAGGCTAATGACAGTGGTTAGATAACATGTATTAGATAAATAGGACCAACAAACTAATATAAGCAAAAAGAATTGGAATCACTTGTGTATTCGTGAGAACTTAAATTGAAGGCGCCTATGTGACAAACATAACGCAAATGATGAATCCATCCAAATTTTCACCCCACCGCTTAGGAGTGTCATTTATACATTTGTAAAGATTTCCCAACGGTGTCTGGTAGGGTGAATGTCAAATGAGAAGCCCACAAAATGCTATTAATTTTCCATTTATTTGAGAAATATGAAAATAGCTTGTTCATTAAAATACACAGAAAAGATTCTCCTCCACATTTTCAAAGTATACACATTGTGCAATTTGGCTTATTGGATAATTTCATGTTGCACAATTAAATTATAAATAGACTGAAGTATTCATGAATATACAACCAATATAAGTACTCGACAAACAATTATTTCCGCACTTGAGTTTAATAGACTTTAAATAGGTCAAAAACAACAATGAAATGAAAACTACGAATTCAAAGATTTTATTTTTAAGGGATGGCTGATATTATGTCATGATCACTCTAGGCTTGTGATTGAGCACAATCGCTTTCAGTCATAACATTGATACGAACGCCGTACGTTGGTTGCAGTTTTCGTAGGCCAGACATAATTGCCAGGAAATCAAAAGTCGGTTGTATTTAAAACAAGATATTCAACTGAAGTTTCTTTTCGGAGAGGTTACAGCGAGGTCGCATGGTAGTACGCGACCGTTGGTCGATTGATCCCCACCCAGATTTGATGATGGAGTGATTATTTTCAGTGTAAGTGCTTTACCTCGGGACATATATTGCATAACTCCCATTTGCAGAAATTATTTATTTTTATCAAACCCATTCCGCAGACCAGTTCCGAAACGAGCGTCAATCCGAGAGTTTGACAATAAGATTGAGTGACTAACAACACATCACATTAAACACAGCGCGGTGAATCAACATATTAAATTCCACATTGCACCCAAGCTTTCTTAAAGTCTGTTCTCATCAGATACAACAATCAACATGTGCTACCGGGCAGTTTCGGCAGATGTTATTACATGTATGCTTCATATTTTTAGTGAACACCCATGATCGACTTTCGAAATGACTCGAGCTGCGAAAAAAAAGTATCAACCCTTTTGGTAAAATTGTGTATATAGCAGCATAGAAATGAAAATTAGACAAGATAATTACCGCCATTTTTAAAAATAATATTCACAAATATATAAAGAAATCTTGTGTTTTCTGTAATCTTTATTTTATTAAGTTGACAGCAAAACGTATATACGAGTAAAATTTACTTGTTTTGCTGCCAAAATAGATGAAGTTAAATCAAGCTTAGACCAGAAGAAATATTGTCATTAGTGTTTTAAGGGTGTGGTGTAGTCCAAGTAACAATTTTTAATTATCCGGTGCAGATGAACATTTGAGGCAAATGTTGTCTTCATTATGTGAAGCTTAACTAAGCAATATTTGCATCAGCATTATCAAGATGGGGGAAGGGATATTTCAATAGTACTTAAACGACGTTGCTTTGTCGCAGTCCGGAATTGAAACCGGTACCTCGCAATCTTGAGGCGACCATCAGCCAATTGGGCTACCAGGTCCAGTATTTTAATGTATGTAAAATAATTTCTTTTACAAAAATCCATTTAGTTCCTAATTCTCCGTAAATTACATTTAAATTTCAAATGCAATATATTTTCTCTGAAAAAACTATTTTCTATTCGCCATCAACTTACTTCCTTAATTCTATTATAAATTAAGAACTCAAGATCGTTCTGTGCAATTTGTTTGTATTAAAATTCCGAAAAAAAAAATACTCTACTTAAAGTAACATGCTCATTTTTTTTTGTCTTCAATTTCAGTAAAAAAAATTGAAAATATTTCTGCAACTTAAATTTGCTGATCTAAACATTGATAAACGTTTGACACTTTGACATGTAAAAGTAAAAGTTGATCGGCCAGAGGTTTCTGAAAAGTGTTTTTTTTAAAGTGAATTCATTTTTTGCACAGTTTTTGTTTTCACTTACTATTCCAATTTTATCTTGTGCCAGACCACCATTTTATTGCTCATATTCATGACTGGCTATTGCTTTTTGTTTATTTCTTTATTCTGCACATACAAGGTTAGGAAATACCATTCATAGTACGATTTTATTTTAATGAACAGAAAAAAAACTAATTATCGTCTTGAAAATATGTTTGACTGCAGGCTTCTGGAAGAAATGATCGTGGAAAGGGTAAATGGTATAATCAGATCTGAAGCGTAACTGACAATTTGAACACTAAGAAATATGTACAAATTGCTATTGTTCCATTGTTCCATTGTTTCGTTTAGATATATATTATTAGCGTTTACTTGCCTTATATAATTCAAATGAATATATAACGTTAAATCAAAAGACAAAGTACAGTTTTATTGATAAATTATTTTGCTATTTTAATTATTAAATACATGCAACATGGTTAATGTGAATTCGAAACTGTTTAATTATGATTTTGGTATTATTAAATACATTTGTTTCTTTAGATTTTCTAGTCACAATTTATTTTTAATAGAATGGGATTTATTTTATATGTAAATACAATGATCGTGAGGAAAATGTATTAACACCTTAAATTACATCCTTCATTTATAAAAATATACCTTTTTCAATTTTCGAAGAATATTAAATAAAAATGATAAAATACAAATAAAATAAAATACAATTAAGTTTTTATGTAATGTTTTCTCAGACGAATACGCGAAAACGTCATTGACATAATGTTTTCTGCAATATAATCGAATGTAGAGCATGACAAAGTATAAACCAAGACATAAGGCTGACTGACCGTACCAGGGCGGTTACTGTCGGGTTTGCTCTTTTCGTTAAATGACTCCTCACAAATTTGTTCTTACTTTTCGCTTGGCTTGCATGTGAAATACGTTTGTTCTGTGCCTTTTCGGAGTTTGGTATATGTTGCAATGCTCATAGGACTTTGTCATATATTCTTATTAAGTTAAATTGATTGTTGAATCAGTTTGGTGGTGAATCAACACCGACTAAAGAAGTACACTTATGCTGGTGTTGTTTTATTTATCGGGGACTGATTGGAATGCTCAATGTGATCATTCCTCTTATAGTACGTCGACAATTAGGCATTGAGTTCGTAGATAATGACGTATAAAGATAAACACCTCCAACATATATTGTATCACATGTCTGCCTAGTACGTTTTATTTTGTAGATATGTACTATACATAATAGGTAAATAAGAAAAGGTCCTATCAAAACTCTAACAGATATTTAAATTTTATCTACACGTAGATAAAGGCAAACAAGGTAAATGCAAATGTGAAAAACAAATAAACACAGAGACGAGACATAACACACATAAAGAAAAACCATCAGTTACCGCCTTGGAACGGTCAGTCGGCAAAAGGGCCAACTGGGGTGCTTAAACCTGGTTTGTGGAGCGCTCCAACCTTGCACTTCCTGAAGGTTTTTCTTGCTAACAAACAGTGTAAATAACAACATCCCGTCAAAGTGAAACAACTAACAATAAGCACCTGCATCGGGAGTTAAAACAAATATAATGAACTTATATACATACATTACAAGTAGCAACAAAGTAAACTATAAACATATGTACAGTAGATAAAATCCTCGGCAACTAAGACAAGAGTGTTTGAGTCGTAAGGATACGACAAGTACAACCGTCCTTCACCTTATAAGAGCTCAACCAAAGCGCATATAACCGAATATATTTTATCGTGATATCAACATAAAATTGCAACATGCTGAATAGAAGATTGAGAAAGAACGATTTGTATGCAATGTGACGACAGAACAGCACTTTAAATTTATTGGATTCAGTTGGTTTTTAGAACATTGGAAAAGTGTGTGTACGGTAAATTTTAAGCGAGTGTTGTATTGTCTTAAAAGTTCAACACTTGTGACCTTGGTGTCTTTCTGCCTGGATTATAGTACTTATGCTTCGTTTAACAAACACGTTTATTTTATGGCAACATAAACAAATCACATTAAATTCATTTTTTCAAGTTCTTACTACCAAATCCACAGTGTTCTCCTTGTCAGGCTTACAGCTGTCTATATGGGCATATATACTGTCTGCAAATGAGCATGACACTTTTTCAATAATGTACAACACTGCTTATTTAAATAATAGACATAGTCGTAATTGAAATAAGGATGGTAATAAGTCACGTGGTGTGATCGTAATTGAAGGATCCTACCCTAAATAACATTGTACCCAAAGACAACTGTTCCCTAGTACCTTGGCCTCTACTGAGTTACATTCTTACCTATCTTTTTAGATATCTACTGTCTAAAATTATTGTACTCCACAAAAGAATTGTGCCAAAGTAATTATACCTCATTTTAGAGTGGAACATTAATAACGGACAGCAAAGCACAACAATTTAAAAGAATATCGTTCTGTGCAAACATTTGCAAATACATTTATCGTTTTTCGTTTTCTCATGCCATTTGTACATGAAGACTTCAATAAAGTAAACATAAAATTATACATTTTATTCTTATATGCCATGTGATGGATATGAGTATTCAGTTAATCATGCAAAAGTTTATTTCCGACAGCATTTATACTTTCAATCGATATACTTCTGAGATATATGTTAGCGTAACAATTTTCTTTATATATATATATTTGTGCGTTATATTACATATATTCACATTCTCAATTTTCCGATGTGTGTGTGTTTCTTTTGCTTTTTTGTGTGTTTTTGTTGTTGTTGCTTTTGCTTTTTTTTTTGTTTTGTCGAGAACAGATTATTTGTTAAATATAATATCTATACTGCAACCCTAAGTAAATATTATGTTCTATTAATTGTATACAATTGTATACCATTCAATCCAAAGAAATTCTTTTTCTGCTTATTGAAATCACAATATTTTTTCAGGCGAAAATGTTAACATATGACAATCTGACGAACTCACAAGTTTAAGGAACAGGTCATTAGCCTCGTTGTAAATCTGACCTATAAAAGTGTCAGACAAGCCAACATTAGAAGTGCCATTTTTGTCAACGGCCTTTATCAGCCGAACTCTGGAGAGCTTTTTTAGCCATAGAACGAGTAACTGCACATGAAGGATAAAAATCAGGAATTTTCTGTTCAGCAGGATCAGGACGTTTGTTAAGTCGTTGCCTATCAACAAACGGAACTCTAAAAGGCAATGAAGATCTAAGACCGACAGACACTTAATCACTTACTAAAGTGGTAGACAAAACAATGTTATGGAGAGGAACAGTTGAAGAACTACACTCTACACCCTGAATAACAACATCTGATTAGCTCCAGAGAAGGTCTTGTCGCAAAACGGCAGAGTATCTGCCAAAATAAGAGATTGGGACGCCGCTGTGTCTCTTAATATCGTAATAGGGGTAGGCGGGAAAGAATCACCTGGAAGTGATACAAAATCATCTGACATAAATGGCTCATAAACATCCATAACAGAGTCAGTATCGGGCTTTGAAACCTCAACGATATGAAAAGGCTCTTTTTGCCTTTGGCAAGAAATCAGGTTTGTTAGCATGATCAAAAGTGTCAACTTCGACAGAAGTGGCATTGACTTGAAAGTGGTGAGGCTTGTTGGTTAGTACCTACTACTAGATTGCTTCCTTTTTAATTTTAAACAATCAGAAATGAGGTGACCAGTTTTTTAGCAATAATTGCAAGTAACATTGGATAAGGTATTTCGTTCACCAGACGTTTTTTGTCTGTGTGAACTGAACTGACTTGAAAAGCGAGTTGAATTACTATTGTGTTTTAATTTAGCATTTGCATGTGAACTTGAATTGGTATTTCTTGTAGTGCTAAGTGTAGATGTGAAGTTTGGTTTAGGAACAAATGAGACCTTGTGAGTCAAAGAATAGTCATTCGGCCAAATGAGCAACTTCATCTAAAGTTTCAACTTGCTTTTCATCAATGAAGGTCTTAATGTCAGGATGGATGCAGCGTTTAAACTCTTACATAAGCTGAAGCTACCGTACGTTTGCATGGTCTTATAGCTTTAGATAAATACCATCTGTCAATTATTTGTGTTTTTGTTCTAGCAAACTCAACATGTGTATGATTAGTTTCTTTTTTACAATTCCTAAATTTTTGTCTGTATGCCTTAGGGGCCAGTTCGTTGCCCTAAAGCATGTATCTTTGACAGTATAATAGTTAGAACACTGTTCAACGCTTAACTGTGTGTTTACCAGACGTGCTTTACCTAACAGAACAGTTTAAAGTAAAAGCCAGTGCTATTTTGGCCATTACAAGTTATGTGCATCTTTCTCAAAATGCAAAAAGTATTTGTCAATATCCTTTTATTGAAATGGAGGAACAAGTCTAATATTTTTGACACATCAAATGCTTAATTTTTGAATGGGTGACTGATCGGCTCTTTCTAGTTATTTCAATTCTAACTAACTGAAACCGCCTGTCTCGTTCTGTTTCTACCCCCTCTTTTAATTGTTCCATTTTATTTTTCTTCCAAATTAAACCTTTGTAATTTTATTCGCTCTTCCTCTTTCAATTCTTAATTTCTCGAATTGCAATTTTAATTCTAAGTCCTGGTCTGACACATCTTCCTTTACAAAAGCAATACAGTCAGTCGAGAGTATGTATCCGTCAGACAAAGTTTCGAATAAGCATGTTGCTAATAATCTGTTTTCGCATAGATGCTTCAATTCCACGAACATTATAATGAGCAGCGATGTCGAGCAAATCAGGCTTTTTGGCCAAATTAAACTCCTCCTTGGTAGGCGACTTTACAAACTTTTCCAAATTAAATGCCATGGTAGCACAAAAATAGCAGAGTTATCCTTTAATGTTTTAAATTCCGGATGAACCCCCAATTTCTGCTACAATTCATTATGTGACAAATTTTGCATGATAATTCTACAATTTATGGCAAAGTTATTGCAAATCAAATATAAAAATAGAAACACCATGTTATATATATTCATAAAATGCTAATCGTTTTCTTAACCAGTTACGGTCAGATGTTAGCTTTAAAGAGTTTATTCGTAATTCAAGTTAAACCTTTATGTTGTTAGCATTTAAAGGAAGATGGTAAAGTTATCAAAATAGTTGTTCAATATCCGATCAAAACGTAATAAAACAGAATTGAGAGACGCTGAAACTTAATCGATTGTAAAAACATTGCGGGTTTGTCACTAGTACAATATACGTACTATTTCCTAAGAAGACGATATCATTAGTTCAGAACAGATGGCTGGTCCTGTAATGTATAAACAGATTATTTTAACATACTTATTTTCCTCTAGTAGTATGCCATGAACGTATATAGATGAGCTACGACTTCCCTGACAACGATGATATGACCTCAGGGCCGTTTTCATCTAGCAGTAAAGCACCGTTTGTTACTCGGCAAGTGGTGTACTTTTTTAGAATTATTTAACTATTTTTTTGTAAAATTTTCTAGTTTCCCATCAGTGTTGTTTTCATTCAGATTAAAAGTTCAGTGCGTTATCTTAGCAGGATAGTTAAGTTTGTTGATCACGCCACGAAATATATAATACTTACCATTATATACACCTTGGTAAGGTGCACCAATGGATGAGCGTGAAGATTCGCAGACTTGTATCTCCTCAGCCCCTCACAGATGGGTTCGAGTTTTCCAGATTACCTGTGATGCGTCAGTGGTCCTTAACCGGACATAGATCTGAGGACTTTACCTCTACCAATAATTATCTATACGTCGCTAATATGAAGATAATTGTGTTAATACGATGGAGCAAAACCAAATCTAAAAGAAAACATTTTATTAACATATTTTAACTTAACTATAGAGAAAATATGTTAACGAGTCGTTGTTATCTTAAAATATATTAATAGCAAATTTTAGAAAAATCTCTGGAGGTTTGTGAAATGTCCGCATCAATTAAGACAGGTTGTTACATTGTTGTTATAGAAACATCATCCCAGAATTAAGAATTTAAAGGGTCTCTTTGGCATTGTTTAACACATTGGGACTAAAACCCCAATCAGCTTGTTTATTCCCACGAACCACAATGGAGCTACAACCATGCCATTGTCGATAACTAGATTCTCTTAGAAGATATAAATTATGTCTGGCATATAATTTTGAAATGTTTTACATTCTTATCCTCAATACTGTCCCCGGAGATGAGATTCCAGCAAGAAGCTTACGCAAAATATAAAAAAACAATCTAAACTTTAATAAGAGTAGCAGGTATTGAACATAATAAATAAACACACTGTTTCTCTTATATGTTGTGTATATTCAGAATATCTCTTCTAAAAATTAAAATAGAGGCAAGGAACAAAAATCTTTGAGTCCTTCCATGTGTATTCGTTTGTTGGTGTTTGTTTTGTTTTTGAAATAAATCGCAGTGACCGTTTATGGTCATTATACCGACGACTAGCTATTTGAGTGGTGGAAGACACCGGAAAATGTTAAGGATAGGACCATCGATGCACCGCAGGTCAGTTGGAATACCTTTCCATTTTTAGTACTTTGCTTCGACATCACGCAGTTAGAGGTTAATTAGTTAGGGGAGTTACAAATCGGCAACTTTACCACTAGACCACTGGCAAACCCACAATGTTTTAAGGAGAGCCATTAAATATGCATAATTCTTACCAAAGGCCAGCTGGTAAACGCGCATTTATGGGATTCTGTCTGGGTTGACACATTCGTCATTGTGTAATTAAATGCACATGGGTTTGGACTCAACCTTCGAGAATTTCAACAATCTTGTTGACAGAAATCTCGGTTGTGAGTCTAAAAATCCCATCATATTCCTGATTTAACCCACTTTAAATATAACAATGTGCGGTATTGCATTATAACAGTCAGATACTTGTCTTGATTAGTAATTTTGTTGTGCGTGTAAAAATCCAGGAACTAATCAAACAACTCTCGAATATCTGAAAGTATACGCAGCCAAAACCTCAGCACAACATAATAATATTGGCAGCTCGTGCCAATCGATTGTAATCTAAATTAAAATTCTTTAATCCATAAAATACATTTTCATTAGTTTATAACACTACAAAATAGTATGTTAGTATAATGAACTTGATACCGCCTGTATTTTACTTTATTATGTTTGAGTGAATTAAACTTTTACTCCAAGATCAAGACAGACTAAATAAGTAAAATAACCGATCTATGTAAAGACGTTTCACTGAAGTTAGTCCATGTGGAACATAAAAGACCTTCCATTGAAATATGCCATGTATTTTTATACAGGTGAGCAGTATATCAAATCGTTTCACGATACGTGAACATTTTTTTAAGATTCCCTCCACAAAATATGTTCTTGAGTCGGAACGTTGATATATGCTTTGCTGAACTAGACGTCGCTAACATATTAGGAGTTACATGTATAATTGTAAACACGTAGGATATCAAGAGGCTCCTTATCTCTATGGTTTAAAAGATTGATTCGTAATGATTTTAACAAATATCACATACTAATAAACAACATCTGAAGAAGGAAGAAGATTTTTTATTAATCTTATTAATTTACAAACCATTGTACAAATATGGGATATTAAAGTAGACATGGGATAATGTCTGTATTGAGGAAAGGGACTTTTCATCACTTCACTGGCAATAGTGGCATGTGCACTGCAGTGTTTCACTTTTATGGAGAAGGTGTCCACTTAGAATAGATATAGTCATGCACTCCCTGTGTATAGCATGCCGTTAACTCATTGAACGAGACCAACCCAGTCCATTATCCTGAAATTTGTCCAACCAGTCGTGGAACTACAGTTACATTGGTATGAACGATGGTGCTATTCTCTATCATTTAAATCACTTTGGTAAGTCGTGGGCTGGGGTCAAGCCGGTGCTTTACCGATTGCCGGACAATTATGACATACAAAGTTGTTATGACCTACGATTTCAGACAGTTCAAAATGAATATCCAGTTATCGTGGGCAAATCGTTTTTCAGTTTTGTTGCTTCTGGCACGATTCTTATGAATGCGATTCGCATGACACTGTTCATGAATGTCTTCTCAATTATTGTATAACCAGCACTGGGTGAATTGTTGGTTTCTCAGAATAATAGTCCTTCTCCACAATGGTGTATTAGATATCCTGGTGGATCTGAGACAGGGTCAGTAAAAAGTCCGCACGTTGACTGAGCAACAGGTAGTCTTTAAATTGCCGTCATAGTTTGACCGGACCTGGTAGCGCAATCGGTAGAGCGTCGGCTCCAGGTACGGGAGGCCCCGGGTTCAATCCCGGGCCGCGACATACCAAAGTCGTTAAAAATGGTAGTGGTATAGCTCCCTTGCTAACGCTCAAGCAAATATAAGGGTAGTTCCACGACTGTTTGGCCCGGTGTCAGGATAATGTGACTGGGTGTGGTATCATGCCAAGTGTTCACGGCATGCTATACACAGTAAAGGCAGCCCTATATCTGCCTCAGGTGGACACCCGTCTCCAGATAACTGAAATACTGTTGGGGGACGATAAACCCAATAAACAAGTATAATTTGTTTTGTCAGAACTTATTCTCCTGTTGTCGAAACTTCACGTTCATTGCTAATTTAGTAACGCGTCAATTGTCAAATATTTGATGCTGTACAAATGCTAAGATATTATGCTCAAAATCCTGTTTTAAGCATTGTAAGACAGGGGCAAAGAATTGTCAAACGTAATCAATATATGTGACTGTCTACTGTAATTGCTAACAAAGTCCATTTGTGCACATTTATCACATTATGCTTTACACCTTAACGCATGGAAATATATACGATGTATTTTTGAAATAAAGAAATAATTTACCTTATTAAAACTACTTTTTCCTACAAATAAATTCGTTTGAATTAGTGTGACATTGTTACTGTGTACTTTAAATGTAGAGAGGTATCATAATACTGCTAAACATTGCTTAAAACACATAAAAAATGTTACCGGATGCAAAATTTGAAAGGAGGTAGATTGGAGTTTTGTCGGGTGCTGACATTGCTATATCATCAAACTAGCAGATGTGGACAAACATTTATATGATTGTAATGTGCTTCTCAGAAAAAAAAAACGTACAGCACGAGTATTATATTGTACAGGCAAGTAACTGTTTGGAATGGAGTTTGATCATGCTTTGCATGTCAATTAAAATAAATATAATGCAGGCTGTTTTGTTCAGACAGTTTGCAATTCATCACTAGGGTATATGGTCTTCGTAATTAGACTGCAGCGCCATTAAACGCAACACTGTGTTCAACTTGTCGATTTATCACCAAATTATTTTTTATATTGTTTGGCAAATAGGCATTATTTTCTCGATAATTTTCTAGCATATATTTAACGGAAGGTCGCATTTTCTTTTATTCTGTTTTGTTTGTTTTTGAGATACATCGCAGCGACCAATTATTATCATAACAGCGACTTCCATCTGTTTGGTGAAGGAAGACCCCAGGCAAAGGTCTAGGGAGAACCACGGGCGCACCGCAGGTCGACTGGAAGACCTTCCCACATCATTGTCCTTTGCCTCGAACAGGACTCAAACCCACGCGATGAGAAGCTAAGCAGTCAGAGGAGTTACAAATAGACAACTCTACCACTACGCCACGGGCTCCTCGTTCTCTTATATACAATGTACATGGGTATCGCGGTAACTTCATTTATGACGCATCTCAGTAATTTACGAAGCAACTACACTATATTTTAATGTTAATGAGCACGAACCGTAACTTAAGCGGTGCTTCAAATATACATGCAATTTTCATTGAAACAACATGATTTAAAGAAGAAACCAAGAAAACCAATCACAATCCGCACACACAACACTTGAAATACATGTGTCAGTTTTTTTTATACTAAGGAGACGTCAAACTCTCATTTTATTGTTTTTCTTCTTCTTCATAATAATAATAATAATAATAATAATAATAATAATAATAATAATAATAATAATAATATGTTTAAATACAATGCAATCAAGAAATGCCGCATGATGTAGGATGGTTGCAAAACTTTAAATAATATGGAGGTTTTATCTAAGGAAATGGTACGGAAGCTTTTGCGTACGCCTAGACAGAAGCACGTATGTGCAATGCGAACTCTACATGTCACCCTCCATTAAAACATTGCATTGCTACATCAAATTGTCGCCCTTTTTACAAAATATCATAGAACAAATAAGCAGAAAACCGAATGTGAATAGGAAAATTTAAACTATCAAGAGACCGTACGAAACTCTCCTTTAATCTTGTTTGACTTAGTCTGGCCTTTTAGAAGTGAAGATTATCAACCGACATTATTCCACCACATTTCTAAAGCAAATGAACTGTTTTCGTAAGCGTATTGTGTTTAGTGTAGCACTTTATTACAAAGGTTCGCCGGCTGACAGACCGAACGTTAAGTCGTAGAAGCAATAACTTAGTTTCTCAAAATTGGCAACCGATATAGTGAAAGGCACACAATTATATCATGATTCAGTTAAACCAGTCTGTGTTTTACTAAGGACTGGCTTTTTCTGGTTTATGTAAGTTATTATCGATTATTAAGATGCTTGTGTTTACCACCATTAGCAGTAAAACGAGTCAAAGTGCATTGCTTTCAAGGTATGGAATTTACCTTGTGACATCTTCGTTTATAAAAACGAATGTTTTTAATTGTTCCTGTGTTACTATGTAAATTGTAAAGGTTTTGTTAAATCAGTTTTATATTATTGGAAATAAATAATCAATTTAATTTATTTTCTAATGAGGCAGACAGGTCGAACTGAAGCAGGTTCCTTATAACGAGAAGAAACGGGACTAGACGATGGTTGAACATAAAATTAGTATGAATTTTCTCCACTTCTGAAACTAGTTGACTGAAGTTTAATATAATTAAATTTAAAAAAAATATGCTGCTGTCTGTAAAAAAAGAATTGCTCGCTTTTCTACCGAGTTTTAATTTTGAAACGCGTTCGTTATTAAAAGAAGATGGATCGGAAAACCGAGACAAAATGTAATTAACTACAGCTTCAACCTCCATTTCTTACGGGACGGCAAATCGAATTATTGATACATCGGTCGATGCAAAATAATACCTGTTGTGTTTGTTCAATAGTTAAAGATGGTTTCCGTATGCAAGAGCCGCCTAATATTAAATCTGCAGTCACTCACTGCAGGAGCTCGGGTCCCGTTGGGGTAATTAAATTGCAGTCGTCATTTCTGCTATATTCTATAGTTGTTTTCGAAACTGTTTGGATCAAATTGCACCATGACCAAGCTATATTTGAAGAAAAGCTATTTATTGTCTATCAGTAAGACACAGAAATAAGACAACTTTTCCAAGCATGTAAAAAGGATCTGCTACATGAAATGCATAATTCGTAGAATTGCCAGTCGGTAACCCACTAATTCCAATGAAAATTAACTTCCGGTAATAGTGGATCAGTTCATAACTGTGGATAGATGTTCAGCATGTTTTGCAGTTTAGCTTTCTTTTAATACTAAAGATGATTTCAAAAAAAGGAAATGTGATGCCAAATTATAGGAACACTACATGGAGTAAAGAAAAGTCCTTGTCATAGGTTCTACTTCCGGCTCCAATTTAGTGTAATCACAGCTCTAACGAGTTCATCCACCAGGTCTGCGGTGCTCCGATGTTTTTACACAGACTAAAGCTGGGGCTTGCCTATAACAATAATTACCTGGCAATAAATATTCAGTATAACCATATTATAACCATATGTGAGTTGCTGCGATGGTACAAAACTATCAATAGGTAACTTTTACCCCGAGCTTGCATTTTCAGTATTCAGATGTAAACATGGTTGACTTCATCAAGTAAGACATCGATGCATCGTAGAGTATGAATTGTTTGAAAGTATATATTTTCACAAAATCGTATCTGTATTTTCAACAGGCATGAGAAAAACAATAGGAAATAGGCATTTACTTGTCTTACGTGCGTGAAACAACACAAACTTATTCTTACACAATCAGTTTACTAAAATGTTAAGCTAAAATGTGCATTTTAAAAGAGCAAAGCGTGCCTGTATTGCAAGTTATCTTTGCAAACTCTAGCTTTCTGTTTTTATTATGCAAATAAACCTCTGCTGAATGACTCCGAGTCAGTGATTAAATATGTTATGTTTGTGTCTAAATGTTCTCAGAAGCAATAAAGTTTGGCGTGCTATAATGAAGCTCTTTATACACGTTGTAATGTTTTCAGACTAATCATGAGCTTCCAGCGAGAGTGTGAAATGAAAACAACTGCATATAAGTCTTATTACTTACATAACACTTTTATCAGCAAATGTCACCAGGGAAAATGCACAGAACACCGTTTTAATAGTTAACATGCTACGTAGTTGTTTTAATTGAAACATGCATGCGCCAGGGATTTATGCCAGACACATTTATATTGTGGCGAAGACAATACATAAACGTAGTTCTAGATATTTTTGTCATTGCCCTAATTTCCTAAAAACTAACTTAAAATGTTAAGTGTATTGATAATAAAATCATACTTTCCAGTCGTTTTAACTTTTTTGGCAGGCATCTGTGCTTAAACAGCAAAACGCAATTATTGCTTTTCCTGTTGCTGTCCACCTAATCTTGATACAAAAGAATCAAATTCAACGTATTCTCCAAGGGAAAAAGATAGTCACACTGTTGATTTTTCAAGACTTTTTTTTCATTTTAACAAAAAACAAAACAAAAACAATAACAAGTATAATATAAGGTGCATTGGGATTGTCAAGCGGAGAGGTGCGAATATAATTGAGCTGTGTGAGTGATATTAAAGGTCTGGGAATTGTTTGTGCTGAGTAATATAACTCATCAGTATTTGATTAAAAAAGTTAAAAAACAACAACAACATGGAATTTATGTAAAAATGTCCGTATAGTGCAAATAAGCACAAAACAATCTGGTTAACGTTTGATTTTGCTAGAATTTTACAATTTATTCAGTGATGTTCAAAAATCGTCAGTCGGAAAGCTGATTAACCGTCTGAGAAATAATTATTAGTTTCTCAAAAAGAAATTATTCCCTAAGTGTCATTTCAGCATTTTATTGTTTAAATGACACATTTTTTTATTTCTTGTTTTAATATTCTATTCGTTAAAGCGCATTTGTCTGTATACATACATTTAAGTATTAATTTATATTGAAAAGTAATTATAATTATAGCATGATCAAGAGATGAATTAAAACTTTTTAAAATCGAATAGATTCAACGTCTATAGTATGGGTATACAAATAAGTGTCTTATAGTTTATTTATTTAGAATTTTATATGGCAATCACACCTCAAATCTATTATCGACGGTTTGAGTTGTTTGTCTTATTTTTTGGTGCTACCATTTATTGTATACCTATTTAGAAAGCAAGTTTTGAACGTTATGCAGACTTCTTCTAAAAAGTCATTGTTTAGGTAGCTGGAGATTGAGGAGTACGTGTCCAATGCTTAAATTGACACTTTATTTCAACATTTCTATTTAATCGTTAACCAAGGTAACCATTATACTGATGTTAAAGAATTCATTCTTTAGGACTCTTAGTTGTTGTTTTTACCATTTATAATTAAACTCAGCGTTATTACTCGATCCTGATTGGCTAAACATTAATCTGTTTTGCAGAAACTTTCTGTAAAGAAGTAAGGAGACAAATACTTGATGTATTTCAGCTTGGATGTAATATTTTCACTTTTGTCTCCGTTGTTGTCTACACAATTGATGATAGGCTTATAAACACACACGTTTCTCAAAAACACACTTCACGTTTTCATAATCACTGCGGAATTAACGTATGCCTTTTAATTGGGTCTTACTCTTACAGACGATGGGGGTAAGACTTTAGTAAGATTAACAGACCAAATATACCAACGAAAAAAACTGGGAAAGAAACATTCTAATCTAAATGCATAAAAGCCTACTTTCTGTGATGTGATCAGTGCATATCCTATCGAAAATGAAAAATCACCAAAAACATCCCGTAATAAACGTATCGTTTTTTTCTTCTGGATATACATAGTTCAATAATTGGTTAAGTATTTACAATTGAAATACTTGCAACTTAAAGCTACAGTGGAATTTTAAGAAAATATATATTTACTATTATTGAGCTCTTTTTTTATCTGCGCTGGAATTATAGCTAAAACAATCATGCGGTGTTTGTTTACATTTGATTGATTAATGCTATTTGAAAACAAAGACAAGCAGCTAGTTTGAAAATGAATTTAAGATTAAACACTTGATAAATGCAAAAATAATTCACATTTTGTGTTATATTCCTGGAATGTGTCTAGCCAACGTAAATAAAGTCCTTTGGCAATTGAGTTGAAGTTTGTTGAACACAACTCTCGCCAGGAAATAATGGATTTTGAATTTGCTCATAAATAACATAAATATTATATACGTATAGTTTTCCATACAGATGATAAACTTCAACAATCTTGGAAACTTCTTTAAAACAGCGAAACAAGAAAATTCACAATAAGGGTGCATTGCAATGTCTATCATAGCTATCAAACAAGAGTATTGAATAGTTATCGTTATGGAAGAAGACAAGAGTCTTCTATACAAATAATCTAAATAATAAATGTCAGTATTTGTTATTTAGATTTGTGCAAGTTGCTTTTGTAAGATTATAAATTAATCATAGAGATAATGTTCTAGTTTATTTATTGAAACCCATTTTTACCAAAATGAAGCTGAGAAGAAAACAAAGGAGCCGGAATAAAAAATCTACTCTCTAAGACAACAGATAAAGTATATACAAATAGAACTAGTTCATAATGTAATGATACTCAGTAGGGTCCACATGCCACAAGATACTTTACTTAGTTCCGTGCCGAACATTTTCAATAGACCGTTGATGGATGGAATAGAATTCCAAGACTCGCTTATTGGGTCACGAACATTTAATGAAGTGTCTTTGTATGAATAACATACAACCGCTAGGAAGTTTAATTCCTTTTCTCTGTATCTGAAGCAAAGCATTGGCAATAAAACTGGCGCTATTTTTAGAATGACACAGGACTATTACACATGGACGTTTTGGCCATACATAAAAACCTGTTTGTGTCCGTTTTTTTATGCTTTCTTCCAGACCATTTGCGACATTTATCATTGAATTGATATACATCCTCTATTCAAATAAAAAAGAACGTTTAAAGTTTTTTTGTCAAAGTTTTCATCAATTTACTTTTAAATGATTTTTCGAGAAGCGTTTTATTTAAAAACGATTGCCATTTTTTTCTCTAAATAATAGAGTTTACAAAAGCGGTATAATATTAATGCTGCGCAACATATTTATATGTTGAATAGGTTAATTATCACGATCACGGAATAATACCGTCCCTCCCCATGGTAATACGCATTGCTTTTGGCGACACAATGGAACCGTGCGTTTGTTATAACATACAGCGCGAAATATACTTCTTAAATTCCAAGTCGCACTTAATGCGCATTGAAAGAATGCTATTGATTTTCTGAAATAGTTAAGATGTTGATATTTATCGAAGATTTTCCCAGGCCAATAACAAACACACGAAAACTAAACAGACCTGGGTTATATTATTCGCATTTCAATATGATCGACATATCTAAAGAACTTATAGATGACGTATGGTGTATAACATTTTATGTTTCTTGAGTTTAAACAAGCAAGTTCACAACATGTGCTGGAGCATATAAAAAGGTCTAGCGAAAATGATGCAATATCAAGTCCCAGACAGAATTTACTACATACATTCGGTCAAAATATTCGCAATTATCGAGTTATTCATTTGTGTCTGCAAGACAACAATTTTGTTGTCATTGTGTACATGTTAAGTAGTACGGAAATATTTATTATATAACGTATGATATAAGCGTATAATGTGAATCCTTGAAGGTTATCCTTATTCACTGACTTGGATGATCTGCCCATTTAAATTGATCTGATCCTCAGGAACTAACAGTTTATCAGTAGACATTATTTTCCGCCACATTTCTAAAGCACACTGTAATCGTGTGCATATTGTGTTTAATGTAGCACTTTGTTACAATCGCTCACCGGCTGACGGTTTCAACATTAGGTTACTTGTCGGAAGGAAAGCACACATTCTGAAAATATATTAACCAACATAAAGAAAAAGACGCATTTCAATCATGTTGCAGTTTTGTCAGGGTCTGTTTATTTTAGCTACAAACTGGCTGCTTCTGGTTCATTAAAGTTATCACCGATTATTAAGATGTATTTTTGTTGCCCGAAAGTGTTATGTCAAAATAGTCTTTATGTCCTACATTTCATAAATGTGTAATATCTACTATACATCTTCGTATTGATTGCTGATTTTATAAACACAACTTGCCATGGGCTCAAGTCTCGGTTGGGGCGACAACTTTCATTTGAGGGAGTTTTCTAGCTCTCCCGCTGTGCGCCGTTGGTTCCATGCATATGTCTTGTCTTCTAGCTGTCCCGCTGTGCTCCGTTGGTTCCATGCATATGTCTTGTCTTCTAGGTGTCCCGCTGTGCGCCGTTGGTTCCATGCATATGTCTTGTCTTCTAGGTGTCCCGCTGTGCGCCGTTGGTTCCATACATATATCTTGTCTTCTAGCTGTTCAGCTGTGCTCCGTTGGTTCCATGTATATGTTTTGTCTTCTAGCTGTCCCGCTGTGCGCCGTTGGTTCCATGCATTTGTCTTGTCTTCTAGCTGTCCCGCTGTGCGCCGTTGGTTCCATGCATATGTCTTGTTTTCTAGCTGTCCCGCTGTGCGCCGTTGGTTCCATGCATATGTCTTGTCTTCTAGCTGTCCCGCTGTGCGCCGTTGGTTCCATGCATATGTCTTGTTTTCTAGCTGTCCCGCTGTGCGCCATTGGTTCCATGCATATGTCTTGTTTTCTAGCTGTCCCGCTGTGCGCCGTTGGTTCCATGCATATGTCTTGTCTTCTAGCTGTCCCGCTGTGCGCCGTTGGTTCCATGCATATGTCTTATTTTCTAGCTGTCCCGCTGTGCGCCGTTGGTTTCATGCATATGTCTTGTCTTCTAGCTGTCCCGCTGTGCGCCGTTGGTTCCATGCATATGTCTTGTCTTCTAGCTGTCCCGCTGTGTGCTGTTGGTTCCATGCATATGTCTTATTTTCTAGCTGTCCCGCTGTGCGCCGTTGGTTCCATGCATATGTCTTGTCTTCTAGCTGTCCCGCTGTGTGCTGTTGGTTCCATGCATATGTCTTATTTTCTAGCTGTCCCGCTGTGCGCCGTTGGTTCCATGCAGATGTCTTCAGTGATCCTTCAACATATTTAGCTCAACCTCGCCACGTTTTACCATAACTGTGTTGTGTGATGGAAGAAAAACTAGCAATAATAATTATTATCAGACCTTGCATTTGTAGTATTCAGATGTAAACATAGGTGCCATCGTCAAATGATAAATTGATGCATTGTGGCAGTATGAGTTGTCTGAAAGTATATAACATGAATCACTTTTACAAATACTACAGGTTGAAAACAAAAAATGTATGCAGACATTACTGACTCCAAAGTTCTGTTCCTGTAATGTTAAAATATTTTGTTTGTCGATTGGGTAAATTGCCAACATGAGATAACATTGACGCGAATGTTTATATTGCCTTTATAGGTACATGATTTGAAGAAAAAAACACTACACAAATGATGTACTAATTTGTATTATTTACTTTATGATACGTGAACATTATAATTGACCTACCGAAAAAATAAGCAGTACGATTTTTGGTTACCAGTATTCTACAAAGAGTAATGATTATATTGCGAGATTGAGAATGTTGGTAAACTAGAAAACACTATTTTTAAAGAATAAATAAACCACACGAGAAGCAAATTTTAAAAACAAATAATTTGGATTTAAAGACTTGATAAATGTAACACTTACTCACATGTTGTGTTATATCGTTAAAATATGTCTATCCATCGTAAATAAAACATATTTAAAAATTGATTTTGCATATAGACATTTTAACTAACTTCAAAGCTTTTAAAAGCATTAAAACAAGACAATGCGAGAAATGGGTGCGCAGCAGATGCTAGCATATTGGACACACAAACATTAATCACTACTGTATAAAAATATAATCTATTTTATAAGTAATCGGAAGCAAAATTAATATCACTAATTTATAATTTATTACGTACGTATTACTTACATTTTCGCATTGTTTTGCCAGATATTAAATGCACAATGAGAGATTTTTTATCAATTATTTTTTAGAACCCATTTTGCCATTTCACCACTGTGTAAAGATATGGACAAAGGTCTCGGAATATTTTATACAAACTATGCATTAATGACACGGATAAAGGATGTACATATGACATTGGCTATGATATAATGGTATTCAGTCTGGGTCATAGCCACTTGGTACGAAATAATATCCGTAGTTCTGTACCAAAAAAACATGTTCAATAGACAGATGATGGATTAAATAGAATTGAAAGGAATACTTTCTGGGTCATGACCGGTCATCAATGTATTCGTGTATGACATACATACTTTCGCATAAAGATTCATTTCTTGGCGCCTTTTCTTCATAACTGTAGCAAGGCATTGTAGCAAGTGATATGTAACTACTTGCAGAAAACCACAGGACTACAGGACTATTTTTAGAGTGTTTTTTTGGTACATACATATCTGCGCTTTTAGTGATTTATTCCAGTTCTTTTTCAACACATGTTATCGTACTAGTGGACAAACTACAACACTGTCACTATATCTTGCATAAATTAAATATTAACAAAACTTCTTAGCTTAGCAAATTTTAGCACCGGTTTTATAAGTTTATGTATTTAGAAACAAATATCAAGAGAAATTTATTTTACAAAAGGTCTTCTGCAACATGTTGAATATGGAGAAATCATTACGATCACACATTTTGTCGGTCCCTTGGTAATAATCCTTGATTTTTCCCAGTATTGTAGAACTGAGATTTAACTTACAGGTACTTTGCAAACACCAAATTTGCACTTAGTGCATTTGAATGAAAATGGGGCTTTCTTATAACATCAGTCGTAATAAGTACTTCGCAAATGCAAAATTCGCACTTAGTGCATATTATATGAAAGTGGGGCTTTGTTATAACATTCACCGTAATAAGTAATTCGCAAATACCAAATTCGTACTTAGAGCATATGGATGAAAATGGGGTTTCGTTATAACATTCACCGTAATTAGTACTTCGCAAATACCAAATTCGTACTAAGTGCATATGGATAAAAATGGGGCTTTGTTATAACATTCACCTTAACATGTACTTCGCAAATACCAAATTCTCACGTGCGCATTGAAATGATACTATTGATTTTAGATTTTGCAACGTAGTTAAATTGTTGTTACTTATTGGAAATTACCTTAGGCTTAAATTAAAAACACTGCCGCTTAGGAGACCTGGATTATGTCGCTCACCTCAAAATATACAGTACATTTGTAAGACTCTATAGAGAAGGACATGCTGGATAATAATATGTGATTGGTTAATTTCCACAAGCTTGTTCAGTTGTTAAGAAGTAGAATCCATGAAAACATTATATGTAACATATATTATAACCGTAAACTATCTTCTTTCTATCTGATCCTTATTTAATAACTTACAAGATTATCACTTGTTAATATTTAAGACTGTATTTTGAAAAGTGATCTTTATGACACCATTTTTAAAATTAAGTTTTTTTATTTACTTCCTTAGGGAAGACATTAACCTCGATGTAAATATGTAAGCATTGCTAATATACCTAATATACTTTTGAATATATGACCACCATCTGATGTAAGAATCACGATTCTGCTGTTCTGTTTTAACAGAAAATGCTATCATTTGTGTGTTTTATCCCTCAGCATATAATTTGAACATATTCCAGTTTGTTATATCACATTTTTATGTTACAAAGTGAAACAAAACGTTTGAATATTTGAAATCCAGTTTTAGATACACGTGAACAGCATGTCAACCATAGCATGGAATATGGTGAACTGCAGGAAATTCACGTCAAAATCCCGAAAAATCTACAAACAACACACACATTTCACTAAAAGCAAAATCAGTCGTCATCACTTAAATCTTTTATTGTTCACATAAGAAATGTCACGGTACTTTGATCTCAAAAACAGATGATCTCAAAAACAGATGAACAGATTTAATGAAATATGGGTTTCTCTTAGGTTAGAGAGGAATCGCCCTTAGTTGGATTCAATGCTGACAAAGGCATGATTATGGTCATTCAGCAACCACACGCTTCATCATCTCTTTTCATATTATTCAATTTTAATAAAATCTTCCTTTGGTGTTGGCACTGAATCAGAAATACTGGTTTTAAAATGCTGGTACCATTGGAAACCATCAAACAGTACGTACTGAACCTATACGTTTTTAAATATCATACGATATCCATCCATGTTGAGTATAGTTCCAATATTCTTTATGCCAGAGGTATACAAGGACGGCTGTGACCCGTATAAGCCACAAAATTTTATTATCAGCACACATAAAGCGATTTCAAAAGTCAAAGTTCATGTGGTTTAATTAATTCATAAATTAGTTATTGTGCTAAAAACAACAACAGAAAAACGCATGTTTGTAATGATGCGTGGGTGTTGTGCTTTACTTTTCATATAGATGGAGGACCGTCAATTAACATCATTAAACCATACATCACAATTATATGTTTGATTTTTGAAATATTTGACCAAACGGTTGGATGTCACCTTTCAAATTTTGAATTCCTACATATTTCAAGGGATATCTGGTTGATACACCAGGGGCATATCCAGAATTTTTTCACAGGAAAAGCGGAGTCCTATTGAGCGAGGCACCAGAAATGCTAGCTGTGACTGTGGGGTGTAATGTTCAGTCATGAAGGAAATACTTTGAAATGTAGCAGTTAACTAGAGCCATTCCCAGAATTTCAAAAAACAACTGCTACACATTTTCCAGCTTCTCGGCGACAGAGATAATCTATAATAATATGTTTTCATAGGGGATAGGTCAAATTCAGTGAGGAACGAGCAATGCTAGGGTTCTGGGGGCATGCACCCACAGGAAGATGGTTGACATCTAGAATCAAATAGTTCCTTTTCTTACATTTCGTATGCTTGTCGGACCTTCATAGAAAGTATATTTTTACAAAAAAGGCTTTTTCAAGACATTTTAGATGTAATTACGCGCTTACTTGTCCTATCCGTAGCACTGGACACACATGTGAAGTAATACTACTATTTCCTAAAGATGTGACATGGTGAAATGTTAAAATACATTTAATGGAAGGTTGTGTTTGACAATTTCAAGAGGGGACAGTGCCCGATCACTACCGCTAGATTCATCCATGAATACACTCATGTATATGTTGACATTAAAATGCAGAAAGAAAAACACGATTTAAATTGACAGAGTCGTCTATTAATTAAGAAATGCGTGTGTTATTTTAATATCATAAAAGAGAATTTCATCAAGATTAATTATATTCAAAGTATATGTTTGCCAGGACAATTATATGCTGCATCTTATGAAAACCATGCTTATTACTGCAATCGGTCGAGATGTTAGCGTTCCATCTGTGCTGCTTGGTTTCTTCTTATCTATGTTGAAATTGTTTTGGGAAAGCTGGATAACTTCTTTTAAATATCTGATCCTTTTGGTGTACTGTAAAATTGAACACAATTGACTCACATGACTTCAACGGTGGCAAACAATACATTCTTATGACAGGTAAAGTGATGTGGAGGTTTAGGGTATGTCGGTCTATGCGAGTGTTCATGTTAAGTTAAGATGTAGATATATCTTGATCTATATATGTAACAGCAAAAGATAGTTTAAATAGCATACGGTGTGCAAAAAGTTCTGGAGTTAGCCCCGTGTTTTCAAGAAGATTCTAAAAGGACATAATTTCTAAGTTTAAACAAAAAAAAAGACCGACTGTACGATTTTAACTCGATTTTCTTGAGTAAGAATCCAAGACGTTAATCGCTGAGCTACTTTTTGGCGATTTTACTCGCAAGTTAAATACATGTACTAAATTAGTATAAGTTAATTTCTATATTCCAGATAAATTAAAATGTATCTCGTTTTGCAGAAACAGACATGAATAATATTAAAGCGGTATAGTTAGATAAACCCGACTTGAGAAAGTATCGACATATTCAAGCATTTTTTTTTATAAATCTTGAAGACACGTTCTTAAGCAATAAGCAGTTTAAGTACAGCTTAATTGCCAGGAATATATTTGCTACCAAAGTTCTGGTTCATGCGGTTGATTGTGAATAAGGACAGCCAATTTCAGACATCCAATGGCTGCAAACAGTAGAACATTGTTAGATCGATGTCTTATAAAGACATATATTCTAAGTATTTAATTACAACTAGTTTCTTTACATTTACATCGGTGTTGTCATTGAAAAGAAAGCTGGCTAAAATCTGAAAGAATCGAAATGTTGTAAACATGAACTTTTCACAAGGTTAGACGGTTTACGCCCTAACATTGATGCCGTCAACTTTGACCGCTTTTATCGCAACGTTATAAGTGATGCCATTAAGACTCCTTTTCCCCAAATCGTCTTATTTGTAACCCAAATAAAACAGTTTTATAGCAAGCTGTACATTTATGAAAAGTTTTTTTAACAAAAATGTATGGTTCTGCCTGTAAAAGTTGGAATAATAAAAATACATACATGCAGTTTTAAAATCACCTGCTTGCTATGTTTGCATTTTATTATTGTTTAATAACTTGAAAGAAATACTATTTTTCTTGAAATGTATACTCTTTAATAGTGACTTATACTGCTTGAAATTGATGGATCTAGACAGGTTGTGTGTGATGTAGAATGTTTCTTTAATTGGTAATAAGTCTATTCTGATACCTGACTGCTCATAGTAAGGCATGTCAGGCAGACAAATACAAAATTAACAATAAAGATTTCTGAGACACAGCTTACTAAAAATAATATTTAAACATATGTATAAGCATATACCTGAATTTTGATGCCAATCACGTGTTTTCTTACGAAACTTAATAATTCATCTATTGTAAATTGGTTTTGGCGTACTATAGCAACTCTTATAAACATATAAATTATCGATAAAACATTTAAAGGCAAAACGATTTGCTGTTTTTTCTCTCTGTTCGTCTTCAAAATATTTGTTTTTTGGCTAACACTGTAGGCCATATTTAAAAGTTAAGTCCGTGGCATGTGAATATTTCCTTTTTGTCACTGAAATGCATAAACAAGTTTAAATTTGGTTCCATTAGGATAATGAAAACAAAACGTAACAGCTATTTACGGATGATCCTCTAGCATGTCGGATTCTAAAGACGGTACTTTACAAATGAACGTCGATAAAGTTGGAAGAGAAAATTCTGCAAAAAAGGTTTCCAAACATGCATCACTTTATCAAAATACTCCCCTGTCAGCTTTGTGTGTGTGTTTCGTGTTGTTTTTACAGAATTATATTCAAGGATTCTTTTGCATGCATGATTTATAAATGGCTGGGTGCTAAAGAAACGCAAACAATCAATGGTTAACAATTATGTTAATAACAAATTGTGCTTTAAACTTGTTTAAACTATATAAATCTCTGAAATGAACCGTCACGCTTACAATTTTAAGTTTAACAAACTGTCTGAAAGTGGAATCATTAACGTCCATACACATTTACTTAAAATACCATTTATACACGTTTGTGCGACTTATTTATATGCTTATTATAGAAACATTGGTGTTATAAATAAAATAAATCTTCTCACGAAAGAAACATCTTTTAAAACTTCTATTTTTCTCTGCTTCAAGTAAGTGCAGATTATATAAGACAAATCTAAATGTTTGAAAAGTGAAGATTTTCAAAAAGTTAATACAACAGCTTGTTTTTATATTGCCGTCAAAATATGATTAAAACACTTTAAATATGAATATTCTCTTACAATGTGTTATTGTAAGCTTATGTGTGTTGAGCATTTTACATTACCTGTGAAAGAAATGTTAATATAACGTTTCTAATTTTGGGACGGTTTAACTAATTTTCATTCAAAAAATGTTCGCTTATACCACAAATTTGCAGTGTTCCCAAAATATGCCTCGGTTACTGAACAGTTTCTGAATACTAAACTGTCAGCGCAATTATTTTTGTAGGTATTGTAAGACCATGTCATTGTGCTATGGCATGTGAATTGTTACAGGGAAACAACATCCAGCCGCAGCACAGTATTTTTCAATCTTTTTTGCAATAGTTCTGTGCTTCCACAAAGATAGCCTAGAATTCACCATTCCTATAAGTATAACCTACATATGGAAAGTTTGGTCATTGGCGGTCTTTTATATTCGATAAAGTTACCCTGGACATTCTGAAAGTAACATCTTTTTTGCAAATGAACTAAAATGAGCTTAGGAATCTAGGATTACAGTCATACAATGTGCGACAAGTTAATTTTCTTTAAAGTCACGAAACAAAAAAGAAAACATCGCGTGATGCTTTCACCCTAATATAAGTTGCCATTATAATGCTGCCAAACCGACTAAAACAGACTGCTTTTACGATGACGATGTCTTTTATAAAACTTAGGTTTAGACCTTCACCTTTTGTAGAAAGAACATGGAAGAGAGATAGAACTATGTATGTATCAATTTCATGTTAATCTTTTAACTTTAGATGATAAAACGATATATTGACCTAATGCAGAACTTATCTTGTGCAGCCAATAAAAGTTTATTTGTAATGGCGTTTTACATTTTCCCGTGGACTTAATTTCGTTTTCATTTATAAAAAAAACATCAACAGCACAAAGTTAATACCCGTATAAATGTTTCAAATCAAAACAATTGGCCGCGCTGCTGGCATACATGGATCGTATCGTAAAAATAAGACAATTAAGTAAATATGGACACAATGATTTTACTATGAAAATATCTCACGATTTCAACAAATAACAATGAAGTTGAAGTTAAGAGTTATATATTGTGTAAATGAAAAACTACTGAGACAGAAAATTAGAAATTTATGAGAAAACAAAACAATTACTCACTTAACGATCAGGCGACACGATGAGCACGGCATGATTATATCCAATAATTAGGACATACCACAAGATAAAACCTGATTCTACCGTTGGAAATAGATGGCATTTCAGTGAAAATGTCAGCTATTCATAGGTGTTTGCATACACGTAATAAATTCTTTTTAAAGAAGCACATTAAGTGCATAATGCCACCATTCCAGAGTAGCATTGCTTCATCTTATTCAGAATTTGCGTTGTTTTACACAACTTTTCATGCATAGAAATCATATATATACACATTTATACATATTTATATATACATATTTATACATATTTATATGTATATATGATACTTATTGGCATTTCTGCTTCGCTTGTGTCACAACAGAACACACTAGAATACATGCACATGTCCGATAAACCGCAATTATTTTTATTCAATTTCATATTTTATATTCAACGTGGCATGTTAAACTCCTTTTTTGATTACACGCCGCTTGGATGTGTGTATGTGTGTAATGAATACTGCCAATAAAATATTTAGGAGAAGTAACCTTCGTTTAGGACAGGGACAGAATAAATAAAATACATGTTACTAAAAGCTGGTTTCGTATTGGACTTATCCATTGAGATTGTGACCTTTTATACTGACTTTCTGTGACATTCTGTAAACATCAGCATAGCGATACACAGATGTTAATACATATGATATATTTAATTGAACACTTGTTAACTTGCATTACTTGTATATAAAATTGAACACCAGCCTGAATCATTTTAATTCTGATAATAATATAACCCCTTCATCCTTGAAATTACTTAAGATAAGGTACTGTAAAATTGAACACAAGGACGATTAATATATGACAGGTGATAATAACAAAGATGATTATTTAGAGTGTAAATAAAGCTGCTGTTAATGTCAGCTATACACGAAGAATATAATAATTTTTAAATACCCATATAGTTAACATAACTAAATAATACCAGGACTTTATCCAACGGATGACAGAAATAAAATACTTACAATTTGTATTTACTAGTTTGTGCACTGTTGTATATAAATTTATTTTAAAGAAGTATAAAAAATAATTTAAAGGCTTCACAAATATAAGGTGAAAGCTCCCATGTAGTTGATGATTTTGTATCGACAGTTCGGTTATATCTTCTTGGTTATAGTTGTTCAAATAAGTATACACAATTATCTCCCACTGTCTTTTTTATCTTTTACATACTTGACAAACCAAATGTCATCATTCAAGCGGTGCATTAAATCAATCCTGTTGATAGTTTGGCATTATTTCTAAACGCATCATTTCATGGCAATGAAGTCAATCAGTGTGACCAGTATATTTTAATGCTCTGCTTGAACTACTACTGTATGTAGTACTGTGTCCTGCTTAAAACGTGTTACTATCCCAATTCCAAAAGAAAGGTTATTTTGTAATTAATAGTTCAGCCAAGTGTGTCTCATTATCTTAATAACGTACCAAAGGGTCATAAACGTAATGAACTTGCAAGATCATTTTCTTTTAGGTAATGTATGTCCTTCTTCCTACTCTAGTCCTATAGTTCTAGACTTACATAGAATAACATAATTAAACATTTTTATTACACATTTTAAGATTATTTTGTAATTTGAAATACACAAATGCTATGGCCCTGTGATAATTCTAACAAGCATTAACATTTGGTTTGGGGCTAAATTTAAAGTTAAATGTAAAAGAGATCAGCGCGGAGACAAGACAAACTTTACAACGATAAAAAACATCTGCAACCTCGCTTTGGATTTGTAAAAAAGACAGAAAATGAAAAATAGTGTTACGTTGAAATAAAACTAGTTATCAGGATAATGGCTATTTCATAAGCCATATAGTACGTTTTGTCCTTCGATTAGATTGCTGGAACGGGTTTTACAACGGATATAACTTTTTAGTGAGACCAACATTATCTAAGTGAAAAGGTTTTCTATGCACATTAAACAGACAAAAACGTAAAACTCCCACTATTTTATAAAGATCTCTCTATAAGTCGATCTTATAACTTCCCGTGGAATCTTTTCTTGCACATTTAATGTTTGTCGCTCACATTTATTAATTTGTCTAATAAAATATTATTTCACTGGATGCTATTAAAGTAATGCTTGTTGCCGAAGTAAATCGCCAGGCAATTCAATCTGTCGAATAGACAGACCTCGTTTAAAGCACTTGAACGAAGAGGTAAGTTATTGACGAAATCTGGTAAAAGATGCATGTCAAAGACAGGACTGATCAAATCTTACTGTTTTTCTTCAAATTTGATAACTTTTGAAAATGCATAAAGCGTATATTAACACATTTACGGGTTTACACAAAAGAAGTCATGAATATTAGTTTATAGTAATATGTTACGTCCTAACGATAGATCTTACAAAGTATATTTTATATTTAGTAATCCTCCAATGATTTAAGGCCAATGCGAAAGAACGCGCAATAAGCTTGAGGTTTTATTTAAAAAATCGTCGGCAGTTGATTGCGGGAGTAACAGTTCACTTTGTTTTAATTCTAGAAGCTTCAACTTTTCAACTGGCTAATAGATGGGGACACAGTCGCACGTATACAGAGTTCTCCCCCAATTAATTCATGCTGCAGGATTTTGTACTGTTAAAAAGATAATCATTGTCAAAATAAATCAGTCGCACATTTTGTTTTTTTAAATAATATAACGCAATAAGTATTAAAACATGTAAATTCAAATGACAGATATGCTCTATACTAAATCCCTTTTCTATTATAACCCAAGTTTGAAATAACTGATGTTTGTCAATATGAATGCAAAAGATACCAACATACCACAAAACAAAAATAAGACTAGTGCAAATCAAAGAATAATAAGAAAATTGCTGAGACATGAGATTTTAAATACAAAGAAAATAATATCATTTCGCGTATTGACGACTGACCGTTCCAAGGTGGTAACTGTCGAGTTTGCTTATTTTTGTTAAATGACTCATCACAGATTTGTTCTTAATTGTACATGAGGCTTATATTTGAACACATTCGTCCTCCCCTTTTTAAATTTGGTATATGTTGTAGTGCTTATATGTTTTATACATTTTTGTACATTAAAGGTCAGTGCAAACATTGTCAATGAGAACATTCTAAAGCAATTGTCCTTTCCGTTTAGATTTGCATGTAATTAGACAACATCCTGCCTCAAAGTGTTGTTACGTGTGTATGCGCAATAAATTCGTTTTCTGTCACTATACATAACAATGCTGAGCTGTCTTGACGCCCTTTTCAGTCATATTGCCTCTTATTTTGTAGTATCTTATATAATAAAAGACGATTACAAATAACATGTTGTCGTTGGTGATGTACACAATCGCCTAGACGTCTCATTTTAAATGAATCCGAATGACATTTCAATTTCCATTGTGTTCCATCTGAAGTGTTCCATCTGAAGACCTACGATTGACATTATTATATACTATAATATATACGCAATTACTGTTGTTTGGACAATTATCTGGTGCAATGACTTAATATAATCTTAAAAAACTGTCAAAAATAAACCAGAAAGATGAACATTAGTAGTGAATGTCACTTTTAATATTTTATGAAGGCGTGTTAGAGTGCGGGTAGATCTATGTGGAATCTTGACACTTCAATGTTTTTTATCTTTAATTAATTTTCTATGGCAACTTCTTCTCTATAACTAATAGTACGCGCCACTTAAGGTCCGATTTATTAAAGCCATATTTTATAAAGTTTATTACTTAATAGATAGTACAAGAAAAGGTTGATGCAAAGCATCAAAGTCGCCGGAAAATAATGTAAACATAAACGTGTTGTAAACAGACAATTCATTAAAGGAAAATGTTGTCGCAATTCAGTTGTATATATAAGACTTGATGTTTTTGACCAACACTCTTATAGTTCTGGCCAACATTGATATTATTAATTAACATAACTACTCATTTAGTTTATATACAGATCCTGTTCTTATAATAAAAATATCATTCAAATCAACTATCCATCAAATATTATTATTACATAATTGTTCACCCTTAAATGATTAAGAAGTATGTACTTCGCGGTGCAAGTTGTTTTTACAGGTCATTAAATGTAGATGTATATAAAATCATATTAAATGTATCCCTTTGTTATCCATAACACATCAATTTCAACAAACTGAACACTTTATCTATCCGTAAATTCATATTTGGCCCATTTAACATTAGCACCGTGTGACCGAGGAAACATGAGTGTCTGAAAATTCAAAATAGATAGAAAAAGCTGAAGTACAGTACACTATGAGTTGGAATTAGCTTTGGAACTAGCGCAGGCACTAAATACATAACAACCATAACATTTTAAACCAAACAGTTTATATCCTAGCAAAACTGAATGTCGAAGAAATTTTACACATCTTTCTTGAAAAAATGTTTCTTTGGTGATCTGTGAACATAAGTCCAGTCTGCTCTTGGATACGAATTAGTGCCGTCATGTAACATAAAAATAAGAATCAACAGTTAATATTGGTAAGATTTTACTTGTAATTTTTGTCACAGTTCTTACATTTTATATTTTTTGTTGTTTTGTTATTGATAGTTGTTTAAGAAACAAAAGAAAACAAATACCATTATAGAGGGATAACAATGTGATCATCTTACCGCTAAATTAAATCAACATAACTGTCAAAAAGTAAGATCTTTTCTTAAGGTGACGACACCGCATAGTATTTTTCAGCAAACCAATTAAGGACACAAATATATAACACAAGTGGACATTTTGAACATAGTAAACAACACGTTTTACGACGTTTTTCTTTAATTTTTACAAAGTTATTGTTTTTTTGTTGTACACAATGAACACACTTATCACCTTGTCATATGTAAAGAATTGAGCACAAAAAACACATCAGAATGTTTTCTATTATTTTGCTGTTAATTAAAATTAAAGTTGAGGATTCATGACGTTTTAATTTCGTGATCAATATTCTTTGTTGCCTTTCTCCGTTTTAATGAATACCATCGTAAACTCTAATGAGATCTAGGATGATGCTATAGGCACTGGTAAGATGAACATGTATGTAAAATAACATAAGAATCTAAAATAGGAATGAACATAAAAGTGTGTATATTCGTAAAGAAATAAGACTTATTAGCCCATAACAAAAAAAAGGCAGTTGAGAATAAAAAATCACAATTTAACAACGCCGCTCGAGAGACTTTCATTTATACATGTATAAAGAGTTTGCCATCGGTTTCTGACGGCTTCAATGGCAAATTAGAAACTCAAGAAAATCGCTATTTATTTTCTCGTGTATTTGAGAGCTAAAAAATTGCTTAGGGCTTTGCTTGCATTTTCATGCAAATCAGTCTTTATACAGAAATTACTCTCCTCCGAAATTCCAAAGCGTATTAACTTTGTTATTAAGCTTATTGTTTTTATGATGCATAACTTAATAGAATTTTGCAGGCAAAAGTGGTCATGATGATATAGAAGATACATTAGTTGACATGTAAGACGCGCTTATCATTTTCCATACAATTAAAGAAGGCATGCTGCAACAATATAATGGTAAGGTTAAAGGGAGAGGGGAGAAGGTGTAACTTACAAATGAAATAAGTCATTGCGAGAAGAAACCACACTGACAAAGACGAAGGTTTTCTCTTTGATTTTGTTATCAGGTTCTCGGTGCTCTGACTTCGCACGCAGTCCTGCTCCCGTCTTCCCTACATTTTACTATGTGTTTGCTGGATTATATTAGATATTGCATAGTCACCGCATAGTTAGGTTTGTAGAAACGGACCGATCGAAATAGAATGTAACTACAACTGATATCCATTTCATATGTAGCGGCTCTCTTAAGGGCATTTCGTGTTACTTTCACATATTTTCTTCTGTATTTCTACAGTGAAGTAAAACACTTCCTATCAGTTCATGCAGCTTGTATCAGTCTATGCAATCAGCATCATTTTGCGTGTTTACAGACGAACTAGCTTTTCATGACTGGAATTTCCACAGCACTCTAGCTTTGCCGAGCCATTCTATATTAAGCTTCACCTGATGTAATATATATAATAAGAGCCTTATACAATAGCATTACTATCATTGTTGTTTTATTGAACAATACATATTAAAAGTAAATAAACTATTTTAACTTAATTGTTGAGTAAGAGAAATCTGAGGTGAGGAAGAAGAATCGAGGTAGGCAGACAGGAGAGAAAGTCTAAATTAAATGATACAAGGAAAATTAATATTAAAACAAAATTCTGTTTCGTTTTAAAAATGATAGGGAATTTCTATAACACAAAATCAGCTGACTGGCCGTTTCAAGTGATAATATTGCATGTACCTCTCGTCGTATTTGGCGGACACGTCTGATGTTACACTCGAAAAGCTTGTTGGATGTTTCTGCCAAATACGACCCGAGTCGTGCTACTATCAGTGGTATCAGCCAATCAGCTCAGCTGGTGGATATATTAGCAGAAAAATAATAATGTACACATTTTAACGCCAAGGTTTTAAAAGATGGTTTTACATATAAATAAAAAAAACTTCAGTAAAAAACACATCACATTATATTTTCAGCGGAAAAATACTTGTAATATGGGCATAACCCCGACAGAACGTTTTTATTTTGCCGACCATGAGTGGAAATAAAATCGACCTTAAACCAAAATATAGTTTCTAGTTTAATAATGCCCAGAAATTAATTTTCAAAATATGTCTTTGCTGGGTGTTCCGTCTCAATAATAATATTTATTATTCAGTAAACGTCACCTTTTGCAGCAAATATGCTGCCGCTTTCTGCATAGCTAAGCTTAACTATATTTTGTTCAAGCGAGGGAGCTATACTAATACCATTTTAACAACTACGCCGCTTTTTAAATCGAGACCTTGAATACTACAGATCCGAAGTTAACATTCATTCCATTTAATACCTTGTGTGCCTTTTGTCCACAGTCCAGGAGTAGCCGTTGTAGCTCATTTGCATCAATTGTTTTATTACTTTAACTGTATGGGCACGCCTTGTAATTGTGGTATATTTTAGAACTTTAGTTTTTCCAATTGGAGTACAATAATGCGTTTAACATTTATCAATGTGTACCCACGGCAAAGTATTTTAAACTTCACTTTTTTTAATTTATTTATTTGTAGAACTATCGCCTCAGGTCTTTAAATGTCGTTTTTCCATCTTTCATCGATCTTATAACATTATTGAGCAGATTGAACTGAATACGTTTAATATATCATATTTGCCCATACGATTGAACATGAAAGGTGAGTAGTTTAGATATTGTATTCATATATTGATGCCATTTTATACACCAAGTCTCTAATATAAGTAACCAAAATGTGAAGTTTTAAGTGTTGTATTACATTGTTTTGTTTATAATGATTGTAACGTAAATAATTAGAAATTCATTTATGTGCATTTGATCTTTAACAGCTACTGGGAGATTGTAAGGAAATATCTTTTAATCGTTACAGCTATAATTGCTTTTTGTAGTTGTTTCTGAACGATGTTGGCAATATAATTTCAGGATTACCACAATAATAGGCTGTTTAACATTGTGGCCGTCCATGCGGTGTTGGTTTAGAGTTGCATGATGAATGCTCCTAAGTACGGAAACTAGAAAAGAAGCAAATTGGAAACATGAATTTTATATAAACAACTTGTTAAAGGGAAAACTAAAATATGTCTAGCCGATGTAAATTAAGAGTCCCTTGGTCATTGAGGTGAAGTTACAATAACAATAACAGTAGCTGTCTCGCCAGAACAAAAATACTCATTAATTTTCTCGAAATTACACCTATATTATATTTGTATAATTTTAGATTTTGCATATAGACGTCAAATTTTAATTAACTTAAACAATTGTTGCAACAGCGAAATAAGACAATGTGAAATAAAGAGTGCGTTAAAGTCTACCGTAGCTATCAAACAAGAATATTGAATATGTATCATTATTATCAAAGAAAATAATACACATGATAAATTTCAATGTCACCATCTGTTATTTAGATAACATTTTCAATTGACTGTCGAAGGATTGAATAGAATTCCATGACTCGCCTATTGGGTCAGAAACGTTGAATGATGTATCTGTGCATGAAAGACATACATAAATCCACACATTTCTTTGCGTACCTTTGCCTCTATCTGAACGATTGGTGATAAAACGGCATTATTTGTAGAAAATGCAGAGTGTTTCAACAGACTATTTTGGCCAAACATATTTACACGTGTGTGTGTGTGTGTTCGCCTTTTGTGTTTTCTTTCAGATAATTCGCAAAATTTGTCATTGAACGGGTGGATATCCTGCATAAATGTAATATTGAAGAACCTTAAAGCTTTTTAAATTTATCTATCTGAATGGTTTTAGAGAAACATTTTTATTTAAAAAACTGTTGTCATATTATTATTAATTTCTGTAAACAGAGAGTTTAGAACTTATTTTGCTACCTTGTTCATGCTGTAGAAAATATTTACAATATAGACAATTCATCACAATCACTGAATAACCGACCAATTGTTCATATGCCGTTCTTTGTGTCGATATAATGAAATATGGGTTTGTTATAACATAAAGCGTACTAGTTTCTTAAAAAATGCGAAGGTCGCACTTAATGCACATTGAAAGAATGCTATTGATTTTTTGTGAAGTTGTTAATATGGTGTTACTTATTGGAAATATCCAGAGGCCTATATCAAATACACTGATGCCAAACAGACCCGGGTTATTACGCGCGCCTTACAATATAAATTACATATCTAGAGAGCGTATAGATCACGACATGTTGGATAACACTGTTTGTTTCTTGAATTTACACGAGCAAATTTGATTCGCAACTGATGCTGGACCAAAAAAGAAGAAGACAAGCGAAATCATTTATTTGATCTCGGAAATCGCAATAAAGAATTACTCCTTGTGTCGAAGTTTGTTTCGTAGCGCTGATGTTAAATAATACGGAAAATTTAATAGGTAACGCATGATATAAATGAACAGTATGTGTCCTTCAATTTGATTCTCTTCTCTGACTTACATGGTCAGCCCTTGTAAATCTGTCAGCAGGCATATTTTCCCGCCACATTTCTAAAGAACATATACTGAAGTCGTGTGCGTATTGTGTTTAGTGTGGAATTCGGTTACAATGGATCACCGTTTGACAGACCCAATGTTAAGTTGTAGAAGCAATGACTCGATGTTAACTCATTGGTTGGCGATACAACATCAATAGTATATTCTAATGGACAATAAGTACAATTTGACCTTAGACAGCATCACTTTAACTCAAATCGACCTCTTGGTCGGTTGAACAAGCACAACACTGTTTTTTCGTATATCTTTTCGTTGTTGTTGTTTTCACTTCTTTAAGTATTTGCTGGATGTATATTGTATAACTTTTCCTTATAATGCTGTTAGGAAATCAAGATATTAAGGGTAATATATTTTAACATTATATAGAAGCTATTTTCCTACATTGCGTACTTTAAACATATTCCTGGCAAGAAAGGATCTGAATAACTGTGGCTTCAAACTTTATTTGTCAAGAAAGGCCAACTGTGATAAGTTATAGCTTGATCTGTACACCGGACCTTGTAGTGCAAACGGTAGAGCGTCGGCTCCAGGTACGTGAGGCCCGGGGTTCGATCCCGGGCCGCGACATACCAAAGTCGTTAAAAATGGTAGTGGTATAGCTCCCTTGCCAACGCTCAAGCAAATATAAGGGTAGTTCCACGACTGGTTGGCCCGGTGTCAGGATAATGTGACTGGGTGTAGTATCATGCCAGGTGTTCACGGCATGTTATACACAGTGAAGGCAGCACTATATCTGATTCAAGTAGACACCGTCTCCAGATAACCGAAATACTGTTGGTGGGACGATAAACCGAATAAACAAACAAACAAACGATCTGTACAGAACAATACCACTAACTTTTATTTAATAGTAAAATGTAGAAACCCGAGGCCGAGCTGTCAAAGTCGCCTACTAGTTACTCCTTAGTCCCTTAACACGTGGACTAAAGTCCCGGTTGGCGCCACAACTTTTATGTAATGAAGTCTTTCAGCTGGCATGCGGTGCGTCGTTGGTTCTAGCCAGACACATATATTAAGTCTTTGTTTACCAATAATTAACCAGACCTCGCCAATTTGGCCATACTTGCGATGTAACAAAAACTAACAATAGAAAAACATAACCCAGACATTGCATTTGGAATATTCAGACGTAAACGTCGATGTCTTCATCAAATGATAAATCGATTAATCGTAGCAGAAGGAATTGTCTAACAGTATATACCGTAAATTATTTATTTGCTACAGCTTTAAGCAACAAAGTTATGTATGCAGATATTATCGTCTCTAAATTTTGTACAACAACAGCAGCATTGTTTTTCGATCCTGATTTATGAATAAATACCGTATGACTTGTATGCATTGCGCGTTATTTATGCGCACAAGTCACTTCTGACTTAATTATGAAAATACATTGTAAATGGTCTCCTATGCATAAGTTGTCCTATAATTGTGTGTTAATTTTCTCAGCAACAATGAAGTTAGGCATTTTATTTTGAGGTATTTTACACACGTTGCGATTTCTTGTTTTTGTCAGAGTAATGAAAATTCATCCAGCAAACTTAATTAAATAGTGAAACTTGATTTAATTACAAATATACATAAATATGTACAGGGCACTTTTATTAAAAATGCAACCACTGAAAATGAACGGATGTACTGGTAAACATGTAAAATAATTTATATTCAATAGAAATTATTGCAAATTAAATCATGCCCCAGAAAAATATCAATGACACATTTGTTTTAATTCTGTTCTGGATAAGGCTAGGCATTAACACAGCTCTATTTTTTATGTCATATATAGGGTAGGCTTCTGTGCAATATCAGATGATTTGTCGTTCGAAATTCAGATTTGATTTGAGATGGAACTTAATGTGAAGCCTGATGAATAGAAAACATATTTATCCCCAATATTATTTGTTGGAATGCAACCTTCCTTCGACAACCAATACGTTAAGCTTTGTGTAAAATATTAGTTTTAATAAATTGCTATTACAATTTAGCAGTAAACTATATGATAACAACCTGTTCAACGTTTGATTCTTTGAGAACGTAAGGATTTATTCGATGGTGTTAAAACTTCGCCCGACAGGAGGCGGGTGAGAGCTATTAGTAGTTTCTGAAAATTTCCGCCATCGTCAATTTGATTGTTCAATGCTAAAACACTATCCACAGTTCTTTTAAATATTTTCTTCGCAAAAATATATATGTATATTTTGTACATATTAAATATTCGTTCAAATTTGTATTAGCATTAAACATAGTACATAACAACTGTGTCACAAATAGAGAAATGAAAACGTTTTAACTTAAAACATATCGGATTTTGTTTCTCTTAATTTTTTCTTGTAACCTCTAAAGGTTTTTTAGGTTGTTCACATGTCACCGTATTGCCCACATTGCTGTTGGATGCAACTTTGAAAATTCTTATTATCTTGATGGTTAATTACAAGGTGTATCTAGAGAGAAATTATTGCGACAGCAGTCTAAATGGTGAGTAACTAAATAAGAATATATAAGACAAAGTCCTATAAGCATTGCAACATATACAAAATTGAAAAGACACAGGACCAAGTTATTCACATGCAAGCCAAATGTAAAAGTGAGAACAGATCTGTGATGAGTAATTTTACAATAAGAGCAAACCCGACAGTTACCGCCTTGGGACGGTCAGTCGGCAATATGGACCGACTGGGGTGCTTAAACCGGTTTTACAAAGCTCTAACCTCGCACTTCCTGATGGGTTTCTCGAATGCAAGCAATGATAAAAAAATCCATTTGAATAAGTGTCCAAGCGCTGACGTTTTGTTTGACATGTTATGACGAAAGAAGTGACGTCATTGAAAAATAATGTCCACATAGTGTTTAGAAGCGAGATAGGTATTATTTCAATTAGAAGACCTACAGAAAACGTTAATAGTTAATGAATTTAACTTTTTGAATCAAGAAAGAAAATGACCAGAGAAGAGAGACAAATGGTTGAAGCATCCTGTTCATGCGGAGATGGAATTGAGGAACCAAAGTCCAATGTCCATCAAAGGTAACACACGTAACAATCCTTAAAGGATGAATTAAATGACAACAAAGATTCCATGCACGGGGAGATTTTTTACGACCGCCACACTGAACAAGTAACATTGCTGTGATCATGAATAACAGTATATAAGACAAAGTTCTTTGAGCATTGCAACACTGAGCATTGCAACATATACAAAAATTGAAAAGACACAGGACCAAGTTATTCACATGCACGTCAAATGTATAAGTGAGAACAAATCTGCTTCGAATAACTTACATAGCTATAGTTTATTTATTTGTCCTTCAATCCTAAACCTATATATCGAAGGTCATTGTAGTTTGTCTTTTTTGCGGCTTTTTTGTATTTAATACCTATCTGTATTTAGAAGAAGCAATTTTTAACGTTATACAGACGCTACTTTATTTAGTTAACCCTGCCTTTTAATATATACATGCTTAAAGTTGTTGGGAACTGACGTATTTGTTAATTTTTATCATTTTAATTTTTTTCAATTTTCGTAGCTTTCTTTTAAGCACTGACTGGTGGATTCAAAGCATAGTTATTGTCTGTTTTCTATTTGCCTTATTGCCTTATCCATTTTTACCGCGATTTGACGTTACATTTAGGAAATAATTGCTGTAAATGTTTTATGATGTTGTCTTTGAAAACCTTCTGGGTTTTTTTCTGAATTATTTATTCAGCCAGTTTTTAAAAAAAAAAAAAAAAAAAAAAACTCTTCATAATGTTGTATTTTGCTTTTTCTTGATCGATTTTTTTTTGCTGCAGATAACATATAGAAATATAGAATTACTATTTATATTTATAGCATATTTATTTTCAGCTACAACGATGTTAAATTAATATATTTATGTTTTTAGAAATACTCTCGCATTAATCATTCACAAATTCAGGGTGTGCTACATCGTCGCTAACCAGGATTTTTTTAAAATTCCGACTAAGAGCGAATATGTATTCGTTTGTGATGTTTTGTTAACGGTTGTATGCTGAATAAGGCTTCACTATTTGCAAAGACTATACGTCTTCTTAAAATAATATTCCACCTTTTCAATTGCAGCATATTTTACTCGTTTTAGGTTTAGGTCATCTTTAATACAAGTGTCTTGGTCATGATGAGAATTTTTACGCGAGGAAGTTTTCCGCTAACCTGCGGTGCGCGCGGTATTTTACCCAAGGCATAAATCTTGGTCTCCTTTTTCCAATAATAAGATGAACATCGCCAATCTGACCATAATTGTGTCGGTGCGATGTAACAAATATTGAAGTAAAATTAATAATTTTGACAGTAAGATTTAATAACCTACATTCTTAAAACGTAAGCATTATCTTGTGAGATTATGACGATAGGAAAAAGGTAAACACGAAATTCTAAAGGACAGGTCATATATCTTGAGGTAATCAAACCAGATTTGATTTTGCACTTAATAAATGGAAAAGTAATTCACATTTTGTGTTATATCCTGGAAATGTGTCTAGGCATCGTAAATAACACGTCTCTTTGCAATTGAGTTGAAGCCAAACAAACAACAAGTATACCAATACCGCCAAAAAGATCTTGATTTTTGTCGAAATTGTTTAAATGTTTATGTGTCTACTTTAAGATTTTGCAAAAAGCCGTTACATTTCCACTAACTTAAAAGCTTTGAAAAGCTTTGAACATCTATGAATGAAGACAATGCGAAATAAAGGTACAATACAAAACCTAGCATAGCTGACAAACAGAAGTAAGGGATATTAATCACTATTATGTGAGAAAATAATCTACCGTGTAAATAATTTAAAACAAACATGGACACATTTATTTTGTAGATTTTAGCATTTTGTATTTTGCCTCATATCCAGTGCATCATATAGAAAAGTGCTAGGCAGTTACTTAAATCCATTTTAAGACATTAAAACTGGCGTCGGAATACTTAAAACCTCTGCACAGTGGAAACAGATGAAGCATGCAGAAACGAGATTGGTTTTTATGTAATGATACTCAGTAGGGGTCATTGCCACATGCCGCAAGATACTTTACTTAGTTCTGTGGTAACAGTTTTAATAGACTGTTAATGGATTAATTAGAATTCCAAGGCATACTTACTAGGTCATGAACGTTCATCAATCCGTGTATGTATGACATATATAAACGCACATAAAAATATTTTTTGGCGCTTTCCTCTGTTAACTGTAGCAGGGCATTGTAGCTACTGGAATGTTACTACTTGTAGAAAACCCAGAACTACTTCACCTTTAAGATTTGGCATTACATACATGTGTCTATACGTTTTTTGTGCTGTTTTCCAGTTCATTTGCAACACGCTGGTGGACAAAGTACAATACTGACACTATATCATGCATAAATGTAATGCTAATAGAGCTTCTAAATTTTGCAATTTGTGTGTCAATTCTATAGGTTTATATATTTATGCATTTATTTTCAAAAATCGAGAGTAGTTTTAAAAATCATATTATGAATTTTGCCTCTAGAAAACAGAATTTAGTAAAATGTTACTCCTTGCTTTAAATTCATAACATGTTGATAAATCATCACAGTCGCACATCATTTCGGTCCTTTGCTTTTTGTCACTCAGAGCGCATTGATGGAAATGTGACTTTCTTATAAGATTCACCGTAAAACGTACTTCGCAAATACCAAATTCGTGGCCTAAATCAGACGCGCTGATGCTACACAGACCAAGATTATGGCGCTTGCGTCACAATATAATTATATTACTTTTTAAGAAATTATAAATTACGACATGCCGGATAATAATTTGTGATTTTTAGTTTAAACAAACTAATGCCGTTATTAAGTAGAATCAATGAGAGTAATCCATGACAAATACACTTTATAACGTATGATGTAAGCGTACCCTATGTTCCATTCTAGCTGATCCATATTTACTGATTAACATGGTCAACACTTGTCAAAATTTGAAAACGAGACGGGCTGTATTTGCCAGAACTATTTTACTTTATTTGTTAGTAAGTCTATCCTGATAACTGATTGCTCGCAATAAAGCATGCTAGTCAGACAGATGCAAAAAACATCATAAAGATTCTAAGCTTATTAAGCATAAGGTTTTAAACCTAATTTTAAATTAGCTAAATTTAAGATATCTCTTCATCATACGAGAATTCGTCAATATATCTGAGCCGAAGAATTCATATAAAAGGATCGATGACGGTATTTTCTTATTATGTGATACTCTTAGATAGAAATAAATAAATAAGAATAAACAATGACTCATTCCATCGAAACACTATTGACTTAAAACAAACGCTCCAGATTTGCGAGGAACAAAAGTGTATTTTGCAATTTGTTTATTTTTTTTATAAAAGCTTAAAGTAATTAACTGAAAGAAGTTGTCTATTATATAGTATAATGAAGAATTTTGAGCCGAAGGTTTTATTTATCCATTTAAATTTGTACTAAAGTAGAGTTTCAAAAAAACCTGTTTATGTAGCCACTCTTTACACATTTTAGTATTGTTCATTTTGGCCAAGGAATAATATAATGACATTGGTCACTCTTCTGCACGTGTATGTGAGTGTAAATACAATGTTTTCTCCCAACCGTTTTGAAATGTCAGAAATAATAAATACAAGCATATGTATTACCTTTGGTTCCAATCACATATATTCTGCGTTATCTTAATTAGGACTAACATAGGATTCACGTAATTAATATGTGATTTGACCTTCTGTGCCAATAGTTTCAAAACAAAACATAATATCTTTTATGAATATTCCCCTATGTCGAGTTCTAAAAACGGTTGAATATAAATAAACGTCGATAAGGTCTTAAGAGAAAAGTTTGCATGCAACGCTTCCAGACATGCATCGCTCTATCAAAAATCTTCCCCAGCCCCATGTATGTGTGTCTCGTGTTGTCTTTCTGACAAATACAATTCATATAGAGTGATTGTATTGGGTGCATTTATAATTGTTTGAACAATATAAGACCTAATTATCCCTTTACATTTCCTAATAATTGTATATTTAATAAACAGTCTTAAAGGAGAATCAAACGAATATAAGTTCATACACATTCACTTAAAATAAAATGTAGGGCTTTAATAGCCTTATTTATATGCTTTTTCTAGAAAACAATTATCTTATTTATAACACCATCCTTTAACAAAGTTTCCTTTTTAAAACATGAAAGTTTTATGCTTTTATTGTTGATTATGAAAGACAATCTAATTGAATGTGCTTCTTTTTTTGTGGCGATTCAGTTTATTTTCATTTCATCTGCCGAGACACATTTTCGATTGTAAACGGTCCAAAAAATGTTAAAGTTACCTGCATTCACTGTTTGTCAATAATATTCGTTGTTCATTGTTACTCCAAATAAGTCGGTGGTTGTGAACATATATAAAAAATTAAATTCTGTTCAGTGGCGGTTATTTGTTTGTTTTCTTTGTTTATAGGATTTATCAGTATTTCAGTTGTCTGGAGAAGTTGTCCACTTGAAGCAGACAAAGGACTGCTTTCACTGTGTATAGCATGCCATGAACACCTGGCATGATACCACACCCAGTCACATTATCCTGACACCGGGCCAACCAATCATGGAACGACCCTCATATTGGCAATGAAGCCAATCGATGTCACCAATATATTTAAATGCTTTGTATGCAATAGTACTCTATCCTGCATAAAACCTGACACTTACAAACCTTAAAATTCCAAGAGAAATGTCGTGTATTAACTATTGTTCCAAATCTTCCCTCCACCACGTACAGCATTGTCTATTTTATTTGAGTCTATCATCATATAGAACAACAGCTTAAAACATTTTTATAAACTTTGTTCAGGGTATTTGGCAATTGGGGATACAACATTGCAATGATTCTGTGATAATTCTTTAAAATATTAACATTTGACCTGGCACTAAACACAATTACACACATGGTAGTTAAATGTAAAAGGGACAAGTACTGTAACAAAACAAAGATCATAAAGTTATAAACCATTTGCGACCGCGCTTGGATCGTCCATTCGGCAAAAAGACCGTAAATGAAGCGTGGCACGTCGAAATAAGACTAAATACCAGGATTGTGGTTATTTTATAAGCCATTGCCTTCGTACGTAAAGATATGTCCATTTACCCGACTCCTGAAGTAAGTTCTACAACGGGTATATTTTCAGGGAGACCGACTTACTCTAAATGTAAATTATTCTTACAGTAAAGAACAGACAAAACGTAAGGTCCCACTATTTTAGTATCGAACTATAAAGAATACTCCAGAATCACATCTTATATCTTCTCGCAAGGTCATTCAACGTATGTCGCTTGCATATTCTTAGTTTGTTGTTTATTCATTTCACGCTCAGAAAAAAAATAAAAAGCGTCGTATAAGTTTCCGTCGAGATTTAAAAAATAATAATATAAATAAAAAAAATCTGCTACAATCAAGTACTGGCTTGAGAGCCAATTTGCATTCAGACATTGACACGTCGAATAGAAGCGTTTAATGATACGTAGGTACAATTGCAGAATGTTTAGAATCATTTTTGCCCTTTTTGTCAGTGAATGGTCACATTGCGTGAAAATGCCACCGACTACTTCAGATATCTGTACACTTGATTATTGTAAATTGACTAGAATGACGTAAAATAGCAACCTATTGTTTAAAGTGGCGACATTAATTTGGTGGATTAGTGACCAAATATTATTTAAATATTTAGCAGTCGTAAATTCACTAGCGCACATTCATGTCGCAACTTTATACGCTGATTGTAGAAAATATAATTATAAGCTTATAGAAAATCATTTCCATAACAGAAATATGCAAACTGTTTTTCGGCGTTGAACGGCAACATTCGGATAATGATGATGATATTTAAGACAACACGAGACGTACAGTAGTATACTAGTCTGTTACCGCTTTTTATTGTTTCAATCTTATTTGGAACAATGTTGTGCCTTCTTGGTCACCTCTATGCATTTTATATTTCATCTTTTGTTTAGATGAGGTGACAAACTTTGTGTTACGAAACATAAATGAGAACGTGAAATCGTTTATGCCATATGATTGGACAAAGTGCGTTATAGTATTTATCTGTGTGTTTAATAAATGAAAGAAAATTCCTCTGGATGCTATTAAAGTAATGTTTGTTGCCGAAGTACATCGCGCAGGCAATTCAATCTGTCTAAATAGATAGACGTCTTCTAAAAAGCAAATTAACTTTGTGGTAGGTCTTTGACGAAATCTGGTAAGGGATATATGTGAGAGATAGGAATGATAAAACTTAAGGTATTTCTTCAGATCTGTTAACTTGTGAAAATGCATAAAACGAACATTCACCAGTTTATAGGTCTACGCAAATGAAGTTATATTAAGTTATGATTAATAGTTTATAGTAATATGTTACGTCCTGACGAGAGATCTTTTAAAATATATATTAAATTTAATTACCTTCCAATGTTTTAAGGACAAACGCGAGTGTATAATGCGTGCTTAAAGTCTGCGGTTTTATATAAAATGAAGGTAGTCGATTCTGAGTGTAACGACACACTTGGTGTGAATCTTAAAGTTTCAACTTTTCCACTGGTTGATAGAAAGTGTACTAGTCGCACGATTACGGATTTCTCCCCAAATTAATGATTCATGCAGCAGGTTGTTGTGCTGTTAAACAGTAAATCATTGCACATATAAATTTTAAACAGCCGTTGTTTTTAAAATGTAAAACGCAATTAGTATTAAAATATATGCAAATAAGAAATAAATGCAAGAAAGCGTACTAAAGCCGTCTTTTGTTATAGCACAAGTTTTAAATAGTTGATGCTTAATAATATATTTTCATCTTGTAGAAATCGAAGAGTGATGAGACAATGTGGTCATTTTTCTTAATATTATATAGAATCTAATATATTTGAAGACACTTATAAATAACATGTTATCGATGGTGATGTACACAATCGCTTAGAATAAGAATATATGACAAAGTCCTAATAGCATTGAAACATATATCAAACTCTGAAAAGGCACAGAACACAGGTCTTTCACGAACAAGCCAAGTGAAAAGCAAGAAGTCTCATATAAATTTTCATTGTGTTCCATATAAAGACACAAGTATATACTATGATGTATAGTCAGTTACCTTCGTAACAGAGACAAAGGTAATGAGACAGAAATTAAGATCCAAAGGGGAAACTTAACGCTAACTGTCTTTTGACTAGCCGTCGTCATATAGAATAAGTCAACCGAGCATGAAAATATAATTGTGTACAATATATATGACATACCATAAGGCAAATCTGACTTTCCTTTGGAAAGAGATGGCATAAGATATACTAGGAACGAAAGCCGACATGAGCTATGAGTGTGTTTCTATTTATGTTAATAGTGTTATTGTCAACACATTTCACCGTTTACAGTGGCATTACTCAAACTTATGTGGAATTTATGTTGATTTAAGCAGATATGTATGCAGTTTCTTTCGCACACATGCATACAGATAAAGATTAACTGACATTTTAGTGACGTGCATGCATTAACACTCACAGACTTTTTAGCGTCGCTCGTGTTGTATCTACATTGTTGAATTCATCTGTATATAATGCAAAAAAATTAGATCGCAAGTGAATTCCTTTTGCATACACATTTCCGGATATACCAAAAGAAGTAATATGAACAGAGAATGTTGGAGCTTTTTTCAGTCACTAAGCCTGAAAGTGATCTTAATGAAATTAAATTCTTTGTTTGGACGGTAAAATGATTAGACTATTACTCATCGGACTACGTACTACATAGAATTGTCCATTTAGCCTGTGTTTTATATTTTGTTACTAATATTCTGTAAACTTCAACAAAGTATTTAATTTACATAATAGTCAAGGCTGAATTTATTGTATATTTTATTGAACGCTTGTTTAATTAATATTGTTCATAGACGACGGATAATAAAAATAAAATAAGGCCGAACAAAGTGCTGTAAGTTTTAATTTTGAAAATGTTATAACCACTTTACTCGTCAGTAGAAATTATGTACCATACGGACGGTCAATATCACAGAAAATTATAACTGAAACTTAGACTATAAATGAGAATGTAAATACAAGTAGCTTTTCATACAATTTTATGCACAAAGAGTAAATTCAGAATAAATATATGTAATAAAAAGGTAAAATAACTGACTTATATTATGATTTTATCTGGCGGTGGGTTGCAATTTATTACATTTAATGTTTATCTGTAACTTTTCGAACAGTTCTATAGAAGATGTATAAAGATACTAATGAATGATTTTAAGACTCCACCAATCAACAAAGGTAGCTAGCGTTTAGTTTGTGGTTTATATGGAAAGTTTGGATATACACACAGGTTATTTATAAATAGTACACACACCAACTTCACATTTTCTTTTTAGTATTATTTGTGTCATCTTCTTCATCGAAAATGCCAACATTTAATTGTTATCTTGCTTTAGAGCTGCTTGGAATAAATATAGCTGATAAAATTGCGGTCATTTAAAACGCATCATATGATGACAATGGAGACAGAAGTTGGGAACATTGTGTTTGATTGCATGCATCGATATGTATTACTGTGTTGGGCCTAAAACTTGACAGTCTACTCTGGCCAATGAAGGTGTAGTATAATAAAGAAAATCCTATGAAACATTCTCAAGACGTAAAGCCTAGCTTTACGCAGACGTACAACTAGTTACCAGGATTATGACTATTTTATACGCTGTCTCTTACAAAACATAGGGATTTGGCCTTAACTAAAAGGCGGAAGCAGCTTTTACAACGGATCAAAACCTATAAGAAGGCCCACTCAGTCTTAATGCAAATGGTATTTTATAAACAATGCACAGTCCAAAATGTTAATCCCAGTATGTTATAAATATCAGACTAGAATCTCAACCTACAATCACGTTATACGTTCTCTTGCACACTCAGTATTTGTTGCTTACATGTTCTTACTTTGTGTAGTGAAATGTGTATTAAACGCTCTTACAGAAATTACATAATGAATGTCTTATTGTTTTTTCTTCTATTTTCTTTAGTCAAGTACACGAAAAAATATCATCAATGGAAATGAATAAATGACTATAAAAATAAGTTTTTTAGATAACGGTACTTGTTAATTGATGACTGTACATTTTTGGCAAAACGTCATTATTGCGTTGAGAAATTAAAACCTTTAAATAGAAACCTGAAATGATACGTTGCTTCAAGAAAGTATAATTTGATGATATTAGACTGTATATTTCTAATACATACCACAAAGGAAATTGATTTCATTTATATTTTGCTTAATATTATATGGTATCTCATATGACAAAAGACGACTATAAATAGCACTCTGCGCTAGGGATGTATACAATCACATAGACGTCCTATTTTGTACGATTCCTATTGACATTTCAATTTTCCATTAGAAGACATACAAGTGACATAATTATATATTAAAATATATACGATATAAGGATGTTCGGGCAATCGCCCGGTGCTCCTTCTAATATAATCATATCAAAAACTGTCAAAAGTAATGAGGGAGAATGCTAACTTGATTTGGATAAAACAAGGTATTTAAAGAATGAATGTCATCTTCGACATTTGTATAAATGAAAGCATGTCGCTGTGAGAAATGTTTATAAATGAAAGCAAGTCGCAGTGCGAGACATTTGTATAAATGAAAGCATTTCGCAGTGCGAGCAAACCACGAAGCGCCTTTAGCTCAATTAACATAATGAGCGACATAAGTTCAATTAATTTAGAATATGCTTTTTTATATAAAGTTTGCCATTATCCAAGTCATATAAATTACGGAAAGATATGAAGATACTAGATATTTCTACATGATAAATAATAAGTTTGACGTGTTTTTATCTTTTCAACCAAAATTTTTCAGATAATTAATATGAATTCAACAATATAAATACGACACGAGCGACACTCTGTGAGTGTTTATGCATGCACGTAACTCAAATGTCAGTGAATCTTTAAATGTATGCATGGGTGCGACAGAAACTGCATACATATCTGTCTAAATCAACATAAATTCCACATAAGTTTGAGTAATGCCAATGTAAAACGGTGAAATGTGTCTTCAAATTGTTATATGTAGTAAATATTTCACTCAACACATAAAATGTTATATCTTCTTTGGCTCTTGAAAATAATCGAGTATGTGTTACCTTGTAATTGCAGTATAATGATTGTTGCCTTCATCTCCTTGTTGAAAACATTGTCAACTCTACTAAGAACAAGGTAGGAGGCTAATGAGAGTGGTTAGATAACATGTATTAGATAAATAGGATAGGCCAACAAAAGCAAAACGCAAAAATAATTGGATTCACTTGTATATTCGTAAAAACTTAAATTGAAGGCGCCTATGTGACAAACATAACGCAAATGATGAATACATCCAGAATTTTACCCCACCGCTTAGGAGTATCATTAATACATTTATAAAGATTTCCCAACGGTGTCTGGCAGCGTGAATGTCAAATGAGAAGCCCACAAAATGCTATTATATTTCCATTGTTTGAGAAATATGAAAATAGCTTGTTCATTAAAATACACAGAAAAGATTCTCCTCCACGTTTTCAAAGCATACAAACTGTGCAATTGGGCTTATTGGATGATTTCATGTTGCACAATTTAATAATAAATAGACTGTACTGTTCATGAATATACAAATATTTGCACGGCATACTCAAAATACCCTATAGCTACAACCACTATAAGTACTCGACAAATAATTATTTTCGCATTTGAGTTTAGTAGACTTTTAATAGGTCAAAACAACAATAAAATTAAAAAAAATACTAATTCAAAGATTTTATTTTTAAGAGCAGGCAGATTTCATGTCATGGTCACGCTAGGCTTGTGACTGAGCACGATCGCTTTCAGTCGCAACATTCGTACGAACGCCGTGCGTTGGTTGCAGTAGTCGTAGACCAGACATAATTGCCAGGAAATCAAAAGTCGGTTGTATTTAAAACAAGGTATTCAACTGAAGTTTCTTTTCGGAGAGGTTACAGCGAGGTCGCATAGTAGAACGCGACCGTTGGTCGATTGATCCCCACCCAGATTCGATGATCGAGTGACTATGTTCAATGTGAGTGCTTTACCTCGGGACATATACTGCATACTCGTATTTGCAGAAATTATATATATATATATATATATATATATATATATATATATATATATATATATATATATATATATATATATATATATATATTTATGTTATTTGTTCAATTCCGCATGAGTGCAGAAAGCTACTTTCACTAGTAAGGAAATATAATAATAACATAGTGTGAGTGAAAATGACTATTTATTGTAAAATACCATAAACTATTATTTTAAACATTATTTTTTCTTATCTGGGCGGCAACACGCCGCCCAAATACATTAATGTCAAATACATACATGTAATATAAAGAAAAATGCAAAATAATAACAATTCTGGGAACCAGTTAGAGTGGTGGAGGTAAGTGTGAAAGTGGTTGAATAAAAAAATTAAACTTGGCTTCCAAACGGCTGACGCTAATGAGAATGGCGTCAAATTGAACCCATTGGATGACTGGATCATGTGATCTGTATCTCGATTTTAAATGGACACATGAAACATGTGATCTGAGACCTAGATCTGATTGGTTCCCACATTGACATAATGTACAAGTAATATATACTTGACAAAGAAAACGATTAAAAGCTACATAAATTATCTCATGTTCATAAAATGTATATATATTTTATCAAACCCATTCCGCAGACCAGTTCCGAAACGAGCGTGAATCCGACTTTGACAGTGAGACTAAGTGACTAAACCCATCACATTAAACCCAGCGCGGTTAATCAACATATTAAATTCCACATTGCACTCATACGTTCTTAAAGTCTGTTCTTATCGGACACTACAATCGTCATGTGCTAGCGGGCAGTTTTGGACAGATGTTATTACATGTATGTTTCATTTTATATGGTGAACACCCATGATCGACTTTCGAAATGGCTCGTTAATTGGACGTTTCCGCGAAATATAACTCGAGCTGCGAAAAAAACACCAAAGGTATCCATCCTTCTGGTAAAATTGTGTTTATAACAGCATAGAAATGAAAATTAGACAACAAAATTACCGCCATTTTTTAAAAATAATATTAACAAATACATAAAGAAATCTTGTGTTTTCTGTTTAATCTTTATTTTATTAAGTTGACAGCAAAACTAATATACGAGTTAAATTTACCTTTTAACTGCCAACTAGATGAAGCTAAATCAAGCTTAGACCAGAAGAAATAGTCATGGATTTTTTAAAATATATTGTCATTAGTGTTTTAAGGGTGTGGTGTAGTCCCACCAACAATTTTTAAATTATCTGGTGCAGATGAACATTTGAGGCAAATTTTGTATCCATTGTGGGAAGCTTAACAAAGCAAATATTTGCATCAGCATTATCAAGCTGGGTAAAGGGATATTTCAATAGTACTTTAACGACGTTGCTTTGTCGCAGTCCAGAATTGAAACCAGTACCTCGCTATCTATGCGACCATCAGCCAATTGGGCTACCAGGTCCAGTATTTTAATGTATGCAAAATAATTTCTTTTACAAAAATCCATTTAGTTCCTAATTCTCCGTACATTACATTTAAATTTCAAATGCAATATATTTTCTCTGAAAAACTATTTTCTCTTCGCCAACAACTTACTTCCTTAATTCTATTTTAAATTAAGAACTCAAGATCGTTCTGTGCAAATTGTTCGTAATAAAATCCCGAAAAATGAGATACTCTACTTAAAGTAACACACTCCATTTTTTTCTTCAATTTCAGTAAGACTTTTTTTACATATTTCTGCAACTTTAATTTGCTGATCTAAACATTGATAAACGTTTGACACTTTGACATGTAAAAGTAAAAGTTGATCGGCCAAAAGGTTTCTGAAAAGGTTTCTATTTTTTCAAAGTGAAATCATTTTTTGCACAGTTTGTTTTTTCACTAATTAGTCCAATTTAATTTTGTGCCAGACCACCATTTTATTGTTCATATTCATGACTGTCTACTGCTGTTTGTTTGTTTGTTTCGTTATTCTGCACATACAAGGTAAGAAAATACAATTCATAGTACGATTTTATTTTAATGGAAAGAAAAAAACTAATTATCGTCCTGAAAATATGTTTGACTGCAGGCTAATCAAAGAAAATTTTATTTGATCGTGGAAAGGGTACATTGTATGATTAGATCTTAAGCGTAACTGACAATTTGTATACTAAGAAATATGTACAAATTGCTATTGTTCCATTGTTTCATCTAGACATATATATATTATTAGTGTTTATTTGCCTTGTATAACTCAAATGAATTTATAACGTTCAATCAAAATACAAAGTGCAGTTTTATTGTTAAATTATTTTGATATTTTAATCATAACATAGATGCAACATAGTTAATGTGAATTTAAACTGTTTAAATATAATTTTGGTATTATTGAATATATTTGTTTCTTTTAGATTTTCTAGTCACAATTCATTTTAATAGAATGTCATTTATTTGAACACTTTTCAGTGTAAATACAAAGATCGTAAGGAAATGTATTAAAACCTTAAATTGCATCCTTCAATTATAAAGAATATACCTTTTTCAATTTTCAAAGAATATTAAATACAAAGAAAATACAATACAATTTAGTCTTTTTATATTCTATATATTTACATATCAAACTTGAACCTTTATGTAAGGTTTTCTTAGACGAATACGTGAAGACGTCATTGGCGTAATGTTTTCTGCAATGTAATCGAATGTAGAGCATGACAAAGTATAAATCAAGACATAAGGCTTAAGTTAAATTGATTGTTGAATCTGTTTGGTGGTAAATCAACAATGACTGAAGAAGTACACTTGTGCTGGTGCTGGTGTTGTTTTATTTATCAGGTACTGATTGGAATGCTCGATGTAATCATTACTCTTATAGTACGTCGACTATTAGGCATTAAGTTCGTAGATAATGATCAGTTCCCAACTTTTAATATAGGAAATTGTCTTGTTTATAACTTAAACGTTAATAAACATCAACATCTCCAACATATTTATATCCCATGTCTGCCTAATACGTTTTACTTTGTAAATATGTACTATACAGAAGACAAGAGTATTTGAGTCGTAAGGATTCGAAAATTACAACCGTCCTATACCAAGAGCCCAAACAAAGCGCACAAAACAAAATATATTGTATCAACATAAAATTGCAACATGCTGAATAGAAGATTGAGAAAGAACGAGTTGTATGACGACAGAACAGCACTTTAAATTTATTGGATTCACTTGGTTTTTAGAACATTGGAATAGTGTGTGTAGGTAAATGTTAAGTGATTGTTGTATTGTCTTAAAAGTTTAGACATGTGACATGTATTTTTGCCAGAATTACAGTACATAGTCTTCGTTTAAACAACACGTTTATTTTATGGCAACAGAAACAAATTACATTAAAATCATTTTTTCAAGTTCATACTACCCAATTTACAGTGTTATCCTTGTCAGGCTTACAGCTGTCTACATGGGCATATAAACTGTCTGTAAATGAGCATGACCCTTTTTCAAAAATGTACTACAATACTTATTTAAATAATAAAATAATCGTAATTGAAAAAAGGATGGTAATAAGTCACTTGGTGTGATCGTAATTGAAGGATCCTACCTAAATAACATCGTACCCAAAGACAACTGTTCCCCAGTACCTTGGCCTCTACTGAGTTTGTTATTACCTATCGTTTTAGATATCTACTGTCTAAAATTATTGTACTCCACAAAAGCACTTGTCAAAGTAATTATACCTCATTTTAGAGTGGAAAATTTATAACGGACTGCAAAACACAGCAATTTAAACGAAAATCGTTCTGTGCAAACATATGCAAATAAATACATCGTTTTTCGTTTTCTCATGTCATTTTGTACATGAAGACTTCAATAAAATAAAAATCAAATTATACATTTAATTTTTATATGCCATGTGATGGATATGATTTTTAACGTATAGTTGGCTTGAACTGAGTTGGGAAAATCAAATTGAGACACATATGACAGAGACTGATTGACGATCCGGCAGAGGATTAACTGTTTCAGTTGATCACTCAAACGTTTATTTCCGACAGCATTTATACTTTCAATCGATATACTTCTGAGATATATATTTGCGTAACAATTCCTTTATATATATTTGTGCGTTATATAACATATATTAACATTTCTCAATTTTCCGATGTGTGTGTGTTTCTTTTGCTTTTTTGTGTTTTTTTTTTTGTTGTTGTTGCTTTTGCTTTTTTGTTTGGTTTAGTCGAGAACAGATTATTTGTTAAATATAATATGTATACTGCAACCCTTAGTAAATATTATGTTTTTTTTTATACTATTGTATACCATTACATCCAAAAAAATCCTTTTTTTCTGATTATTGAAATCACAATATTTTTTCAGTTGAAAATGTTGACATATGGCAATGTGACGAACTCACATGTTAAAGGAACGGGTCATTAGCCTCGTTGAAAATCTGACTATAAAAGTGTCAGACAAGCCAACATTAGAAATGACATTTTTATCAACAGCCTTTATCAGCCGAACCCTGGATAGCTTTGCTAGCCATAGAACGAGTTACTGCACATGAAGGATAAAAATCAGGAATTTTCTTTTCAGCAGGATCAGGACGTTTGTACATGATAGGTGTGTCAGTTACAAGTGGGTTCACCACGACCATATCTCCAACTAAGTCGTTGCCTATCAACAAACGGACACCTTCAAAGGTAATGAAGAACTAAGACCGACAGACAATAAACCACTAGCTAAAGTGGAAGACAAAACAATGTTATAGAGGGGAACAGTTAAAGAACCACACTCTACACCCTGAATAACAACATCTGAATAGCTCCAGAGAAGGTCTTTTCTTAAAACGGCAGAGTATCTGCCAAAATAAGAGATTGGGACGCCCCTGTGTCTCTTAATATCTTAATAGGGGTAGGTGGGAAAGAATCACCTGGAAGTGACACAAAACCATTTGACATAAATGGCTCATAAACATCCATAGCAGAGTCGGGAGTGGGTTTTGAAACCTCAACGGTATGAAAAGGCTCGCTTGCCTTTGGCAAGAAATCAGGTTTGTTGGCCTTGACTTGAAAGTGGTGAGACTTGTTGGTTTGTACCCACCACTAGACTGCTTCCTTTTTAATTTTAAACAATCAGAAATGAGGTGACCAGGTTTCTTTGCTATAATTGCAAGTACCATTGGATAAGGTATTTCGTTCACCAGACGTGTTTTGTATGTGTGAACTGACTTGACTTAAAAAGCTAGTTGAATTACTTTGTGTTTTAACTTAGTATATGCATGTGGACTTGAATTGGTCTTTCTTGTAGTGCTAAGTGTAGATGTGACGTTTGGTTTAGGAACAAATGAGACCTTGTGAGTCAAAGAATAGTCATCAACCAAACGAGCAGCTTCATTCAAAGTTTCAACTTGCTTTTCATCAATGAAGGTCTTAATGTCAGGATGGATGCAGCGTTTAAACTCTTCGAAAGACTGAAGCTGCTGTACTTTTGCATGGTCTTATTCCTTTAGATGAATACCATCTGTCAATTATTTGTGTTTTGCTCTAGCAAACTCAACATGTGTATCATTAGTTTCTTTTTTACAATTCCTAATTTTTTGTCTATATACCTTAGGGGCCAGTTCGTAGCCCTAAAGCATGTAATCATTGACAGTATAATAGTTAGAACATAGTTAAACGCTTAACTGTGTGTTTACCTGACGTGCTTTACCTAACAGAACAGTTTGCAGAAGTAAAAGCCAGTGCTATTTTGACAATTTCAAATGATGTTCATCTTTATCAAAAGGCAAAAAGTATTTGTCAACACCCTTTCTTGAAATGGAGGAACAAGTCTAATATTTTGACACATCAAATGCTTAATTTTTGAATAGGTTACTGATCGGCTCTTTCTAATTTCTTCAATTCTAACTGAAACTGCCTGTCCCGTTCTCTTTCTCGCCCCCCCCCCACACTTTTAATTGTTCCATTTTCTTTTCTTCTAACTTTAACATTTGTAATTATATTCGCTCTTTTCTTTCCATTCTTAATTTCTCTAATTGCAATTTCAATTCTAAGTCCTGGTCTGACACATCTTCTTTTACAAACGACATAAAGTTAGTCGAAAGTATGTAGCCGTCAGTCAAAGTTTGAATAAGCATGTTGCTAATAATCTGTTTTCGCATAGATGCTTCAATTCCAGGAATATTATAATAAGCAGCGATGTCGAGCAAATCAGGCTTTTTGGCTAAATTAAACTTCTCCTGGGTAGGCGACTTTATAAGCTTTTCCAAATTAAATGCAATGGTAGCTTGTTGCTGGTTTGTGAAATATTTGTTCACACAAAAAATTACACAAAAATAGCAGAGTATCCTTTAATGTTTCAAATCCCAGATGAACCCCCAACTTCTGTTACTATTCATTATGTGACAAATTTCTCATGATGATTTTTCTACAATTTATGGCAATGTTATTGCAAATAAAATATAAAAATAGCGAACACCTTGTTATATATATTCAAAATATTGCTAATCGTTATCTTAACCAGTTACGGTCAGATGTTACCTTTAAAGAGTTTATTAGTAATTCAAGTTAAACCTTTATGTTTTTAGCATTTAAAGGAAGATGGTCAAGTTTTCGAAACAATTTTTCAATATCCGATCAAAACGTAATAAAACAGAATTGAGGGACGTGAAACTTAATCGATTGTAAAGACATTGCGTGTTTGTCGCTAGACAGTATACGTACTATTCTTAAGAAGACGATCTCCTTAATTTAGAACAGATGGCTGGTCCTGTAATGTATAAACGGATTATTTTAACATACTTATTTTCTTCTAGTAGTGTGCCATGAACGTATATAGATGAGCTACGACATCCCTGACAACGATGATATGGCCTCAGGGCCGCTTCTGTATAGCAGTAAAGCACCGTTTGTAACTCGGCAAGTGGTGTACTTTTTCAGAATTATTTGTCTCTTTTTGCAAAATTTTCTAGTTTCCCATCAGTGTTGTTTCCTTTCAGATTAACAGTTCAGTGCGTTATCTTAGCAGGACAGTTAAGTTTATTGATCACGCCACGAAATATATAATACTTACCATTATATACATTTTGGTAAGGTGCACCAGTAGAAGAGCGTGAAGATTCGCAGACTTGTAACTCCTCAGCCCCTCACAGATGGGTTCGAGTCCCGGTCGGACGAGAACTTTTCCGTGAATCGGTTTTCCAGCTTACATGTGATGCGTCAGTGGTCCTTAACCGGACATAAGAGGGCTTTACCTCTACTAATAATTATCTATACGTCGCTAATATCAAGATAATTGTGTCAATACGATGGAGCAAAAACAAATTTAAAAGAAAACATTTTATTAACATATTTTAACTTAACTATAGAGAAAATATGTTAACGAGTCGTTGTTATCTTAAAAGATATTAATAGCTAATTTTAGAAAAAATCTCTGGAGGTTTGTGAAATGTCCGCATCAATTAAGTCAGGTTGTTACATTGTTGTTATAGAACCATCATCCCAGAATTTAGAATTTAAAGGGTCTCTTTGGCATTGTTTAACACATTGGGACTAAAACCCCAATCAGCTTGTTTATTTCCACGAACCACAATGGAGCTACAACCATGCCATTGTCGATAACTAGATTCTCTTAGAAGATATGGATTATGTCTGGCATGTAATTTTGAAATGTTTAACAGTCTTACCCTCAATACTGTCCCCGGAGATGAGATTCCAGCAAGAAGCTAACGCAAAATATAAAAAAAAAAAATCTAAACCTTTATAAGATTAGCAGGTATTGAACATAATAAATAAACACACTGTTTCTCTAATATTTTGTGTATATTCAGAATATCTCTTCTAAAAATTAAAATAGAGGCAAGGAACAAAAATCTTTGGGTCCTTTCATGTGTATTCGTTTGTTGGTGTTTGTTTTGTTTTTGAAATAAATCGCAGTGACCGTTTATGGTCATTATACCGACGACTAGCTATTTGAGTGGTGGAAGACACCGGAAAATGTTAAGGTAGGACCATCGATGCATCGCAGGTCAGTTGGAATACCTTTCCATTTTTAGTACTTTGCTCCGACATCACGCAGTTAGAGGTTAATTAGTTAGGAAAGGTACAAATCGGCATCTCTACCACTAGGCCACTGGCAAACTCACAATGTTTTAAGGAGAGCCATTAAATATGTATAATTCTTACCAAAGACCAGCTGGTAAACGCGCATTTATGGGATTCTGTCTGGGTTGACACATTCGGCATTTTGTAATTAAATGCACATTGGTTTGGACTTAACCTACGCAAATTTCAACAATCTTGTTGACAGAAATCTCGGTTGTGAGTCTAAAAATCCCATCATATTCTTGATTTAACCCACGTTAAAAATCACAATGTGCGGTATTGCATTATAACAGTCAGATACTTGTCTTGATTAGTAATTTTGTTGTGCGTGTATAAATCCAGGAACTAATCAAACAACTCTCGAATATCTGAAAGTATACGCAGCCAAAACCTCAGCACAACATTATAATATTGGCAGCTCGTGCCAATCGATTTTAATCTTAATTCAAATTCTTTAATCCATAAAATACATTTTCATTAGTTTTTAGCACTACAAAATAGTATGTTAGTATAATGAACTTGATACCGCCCGTATTTTACTTTATTATGTTTGAGTGAATTAAACTTTCACAATCAAGACAGACTAAATAAGTAAAATAACCGATCTATGTAAAGACGTTTCACTGAAGTTAGTCCATGTGGAACAAAAAAGCTATGTTCATATTAAAATTATAGAATTCTTGGGAATAAAAGACAATATTGAATTTGAATTTGATACAGAACACGAAGTTTCCGATGTTTGAACATGCATGATGTTCATATTTCGTTGACATACCCTCATAGTTGTAGGCTAGTATGTAGATGTAGATTATGTCATCCAACCATATTCCTACATTTTCCGAATATATGAAGATACACCGAGAATTTTTCAGCAGTATGTATTTTATTAAAAACCGGTTATAGTACCTTGACATGTTTATTATCTTATTTTTTATTTGAATGTAGTATCACTGCATAAATATAAACTGCCGCCTTCTGATTTTGTGTTGTACTTTGTCATCCAAGAGATACACAGTACGAAAGGCCTTCCATTGAAATATGCCATGTATTTTTATACAGGTGAGCAGTACATCAAATCGTTTCACGATACGTGAACATTTTTTTTCAAGATTCCCTCCACAAAATATGTTATCGAGTCGGAACGTTGATAAATGCTTTGCTGAACTAGGCGTCGCTAACATATAAGAAGTTTCATGTATAAGTGTAAACACGTAGGATATCAAGTGGCTCCTTATCTCTATAGTTTCAAAAATTGATTCGTAATGATTTGGAAAAATATGTCACATTTTAATAAACAACGACTGAAGAAGGAAGAAGATGGTTTTATTAATCTTATTGATTAACAAACCATAGTACGCATATGGGATATTAAAGTAAACATGGGATAATGTCTGTATTGAGGAAAGGTACTTTTATCACTTCAATTACAATACTGGCATGTGTACTGCAGTGTTTCACTTATATGGAGAAGGTGTCTACTTGAAACAGATATAGTCCTGCATTCTCTTTGTATTGCATGCCGTTAACACAATGAACGAGACCAATCCAGTCAATTATCCTGACAATTGTCCATCCAGTCGTGGAACTACACTTACATGAGCGATGATGCTATACTCTATCATTTTTATGACTTTGGTAAGTCGTGGGCAGGGAACGAGCCGGTGCTTTACCGATTGCCGGACAATTATGACATACAAAGTTGTTATGATACACGATTTCAGACAGTTCAAAATGAATATCCAGTTATCGTAGGCAAATTGATTTTCAGTTTTGTTGCTTCTGGCACGATTCTTATGAATACGATTCGCATGGCACTGTTCGTGAATTTCTTCTCAATTATTGTATACCAGCACTGGGTGTATGGTTGGTTTCTCAGAATAATAGTCCTTCTCCACAACGGTGCATTACATATCCTGGTGGATCTGAGAAAGGGTCAGTAAAAGGTATGCAAGTTGACTGAGCAACAGGTAGTCTTTAACTTGCCCTCATAGTTTGTCTTGTCAGAACTTCTTCTGCTGTTGTCGAAACTTAATGTTCATTGATAATTTAGTAACGCGTCAATTGTCAAATATTTGAGATGGTATTTGATGCTGTACAGATGCTAAGATATTATGTTTAAAATCCTGTTTTAAGCACTGTAAGACAGGCGCAAAGAATTTTCAAACGTAATCAATGTATGTGACTGTCTACTTTAATTGCTAACAAAGTAAATTTGTGCACAGTGATTACATTATGCTTTACACCTTAACGCATGGAAATATATACGTTGTATTTTTGAAATAAAGAAATAATTTACCTTATTAAAACTACTTTTTCCTACAAATGAATTCGTTTGAATAGGTGTGGCATTGTTACTGTGTACTTTAAATGTAGAGAGGTATCATATTACTACTAAACATTGCTTAAAACACATAAAACACAAAAAATAAATGTTACCGGATGTTAAATTTGAAAGGAGGTAGAATGGAGTTTTGTCGGGTGCTGACATTGCTATATCGTCAAGCTAGCAGATGTGGACAAACATTTATATGATTGTAATGCGCTTCTCTGATAAAAAACAACAACGTACAACACGAGTATTTTATTGTACAGGCAAGTAACGGTCTGAAATGGAGTTTGATCATGCTTTGCATGTCAATTAAAAATAAATATAATGCAGGCTGTTTTGTTCAGACAGTTTGCAGTTCATCACTAGGGTATATGGTCTTCGTAATTAGACTGTAGCGCCATTAAACGCAACACTGTGTTCAATTTGTCGATTTATCACAAAAATATTTATTTTTTATATTGTTTGGCAAATAGGCATTATTTTTACGATATTTTATAGCATACATTTAACGAAAGATCACACTTTCTTTTATTCTGTTTCGTTTGCTTTTGAGATACATCGCAGCGACCAATTATTATTATTACAGCAACGCCCAGCTGTTTGGTGAAGGAAGACCCCAGGCAAAGGTCTGAGGAGAACCACGGGCGCACCGCAGGTCGATTGAAAGACCTTCCACATCATTGTCATTTGCCCCGAACAGGACTAAAACCCATGCGATGAGAAGCCAAGCAGTCAGAGGAGTTACAAATCGACGACTCTACCACTACACCACGGGCTCCCTGTTCTCTGGTATACAATGTACAGTTGTATCGCAGTAACTTCATTTATGACGCATCTCAGTAATTTACGAAGCAACTACACTATATTTTAATGTTAATGAGCACGATTCATAACTTAAGCGGGGCTTCAAATATATATGCAATTTTCATTGAAACAACATGATTTGAAGAAGAAACCAAGAAAACCAATCGCAATCCCAACACAACACTTGAAATACATGTGACAGGTTTTTTTTATACTAAGGAGACGTCAAACTCTCATTTTATTGTTTTTATTCTTCTTCTTCTTCTTCTTCTTCTTCTTTTTTTTTTCTTCTTCTTCTTCTTCTTCTTCTTCTTCTTCTTCTTCTTCTTCTTCTTCTTCTTCTTCTTCTTCTTCATAATAATAATAATAATAATAATAATAATAATAATAATAATATGATTTAATACAATGCAATCAGGAAATATGTCGCATGATGTAGTATGGTTGCAAAACTGTAAATAATATGGAGGTTTTATCTAAAGAAATGGTACGGAAGCTTTTGCATACGCCTAGACAGAAGCACGGATGTGCAATGCGAACTCTACATGTCACCCTCCATTCAAACAGTGCATTAATACATCAAATTGCCGCCCGTTTTACAAAATGTCATAGAAAAAATAAGCAGCAAAACGAAAACCGAATGTGAATAGGAAAATTTAAACTATCGAGAGACCGTACGAAACTCTGTTTTAATCTTGTTAGACTTAGTCTGGCCCCTTAGAAGAGAAGATTATCAACCGACATTATTTTCCTCCACATTTCTAAAGCAAATGAATTGTTTTCGTAAGGGTATTGTTTAGTGTAGCACTTTATTACAAAGGTTCGCTGGCTGACAGACCCAACGTTAAGTCGTAGAAGCAATAACTCAGTTTCTCAAAATTGACAACCGATATAGTGAATGGCACAAAATTATATCATGATTCAATTAAAGCAGGGTCTGTGTTTTACAAAGGACTGGCTTTTTCTGGTTTATGTTAGTTATTATCGATTATTTAGATGTTTATGTATACCACCATTATAAATAAAAAGAGTCAAAGTGCATTGCTTTCAAGGTATGGATCTTACATTGTGACATCTTCGTCTATAAAAACGAATGTTTTGAATTGATCCTGTGTTACTATGGAATGTAAATTGTAAAGGTGTTGTTAACTCAATTTTATAATATTGGGAATAAATAATCTATTTAATTTATTCTCTAATGAGGCAGACAGGTCGAACTGAAGCATGTTCTTTATAATGAGAAGAAACGAGACGAGACGATGGCTGAACAAGGATAGCATTAATTGTACATAAAATAGTTCTAATATCCTCCACTTCTGAAACTAGTTGACTGAAGTTTAATATAAGAAAATATGTTACCGTCTGTAAAAAAAAGAATTGCTCTCTTTTCTACCGTGTTTTAATTTTGAAACACGTTCGTTATTAAAAGACGATATATCGGAAAACCGAGATAAAATGTAATTAACTACAGCTGCAACCTCCATTTCTTACGGGACGGCCAGTCGAATTATTGATACATCGGTCGATGCAAAATAATACCTGTCACGTTTGTTCTATAGTTAACGATGGTTTCCGTATGCAAGAGCCGCCTAATTTTAAATCTGCAATCACTCACTGCAGGAGCTCGGGTCCCGTCTTGATAATAAAATTTCAATCGTCATTTCTTCTATATTCTATAGTTGTTTTCGAAACGTTTGAATCAAATTGCACCATGACCAAGCTATATTTGACCCACATAACCAGATATAGGTGAAGAAAAGCTATTTATTGTCTATCAGAAATACACAGAAATAGTCAACTTTTCCAAAATGTAAAAAGGATCTGCTACATGGAATGCACATTCCGCAGAATTGCCAGTCGGTAACCCACTTATTCCAATAAAAATAAACTTCCGGTAATAGTGGATCAGTTCATAACTGTGGATAGGTGTTCAGCATGTTTTGCAGTTTTAGCTTTCTTTTAATACTAAAGATGATTTCAAAATAGGAAATGTAATGTCAAATTATAGGAAGACTACATGTAGTATTGAAAAGTCTACTAAAGAGTCTACTCCCGGTTGGAATTTAGTGTAATCACAGCTATAAGGAGGTCTTCCGCCAGTTCTGCGGTGCTCCGGTGGTTTTACACAGACTAAGCTAGGGCTTTCCTCCAACAATAATTACCTGGCAATAAATAGTCAGTATAATCATAAGTGTGTTGCTGCGATGGTACAAAACTATCAATAGGTAACTGTTGCCCCGAGCTTGCATTTTCAGTATTCAGATGGAGACATGGTTGACTTCATCAAGTAAGACATCGATGCATCGTAGAGTATGAATTGTCTGAAAGTATATGTTTTCATAAAAACAACACAAGCTTATTCTTACACAATCTGTTTACTAAAATGTTAAGTTAATATGTGCATTTCAAAAGAGCAAAGCGTGCCTGTTTTGCAAGTTATCTTTGAACACTCTTTCTGTCTTTATTATGCAAATAAAACTCCGCTGAATGACTCCGAGTCAGTGATTAAATATTTTATGTTTGTGTCCAAATGTTCTCAGCAGCAATAAAGTTTGGCGTGCTATAATGAAGCTCTTTATACACGTTGTAATGTTTTCGGACTATTCATGACCTTCCAGCGAGGGTGGGAATTGACAACAACTGAATATAAGTCTTATTACTTACATAACAATTTTATCATCAAATGTCACCACTGAAAATGCACAGAACACCATTTTAATAGTTAACATGCTACGTAATTGTTTTAATTGAAACATGCATGCGCCAGGGATTTATGCCAGACACATTAATATAATGTACAAATTTTATATTATGGCGAAGACAATACATAAACGTAGTTCTAGATTTTTTGTCATTGCCCACAGTTCCTAAAAACAAGTTTGAAATGTAAAGTGTATTGATAATAAAATCATAATTTCCAGTCGTTTTAACTTTTTTGGCAGGCATCAGTGCTTAAAACAGCCAAACGCAATTATTGCCTTTGCTTTTGCTGTCCACCTTATCTTGATTTCAAGAATCAAATTCAACGTATTCTTCAAGGGAAAAAAGATGGTCACACTGTTAGTTTTTCAACACTATTTTTATTTATAACGAAAAACAACAATAACAAGTATAATATAAGATGCAATGGGATTGTCAAGCGGAGAGGTGCCAATAGAATTGATAGACCTGTACGAGTAATATAAAAGGTCTGGGAATTGTTTGTGCTGAGTAACTTAACTCAGTATTTGATTAAAAAGAAGTAAAAAACAACAATAACTACAACATGGAATTTATGTAAACATGTCCGTACATTGCAAATCAGCACTAAACAATCTGGTTAACGTTTGGTTTTGCTAGAATTTTAGAGTTTAGTCAGTGATTTTAAAAAATCGACAGTCAGAAGGCTGGTTTATCGTCTCAAAAATTATTATTAGTTTCTCAAAAATAAATTATTCGCTAAGTGTCATTTCAGCATTTTAGTGTTTCAATGACACATTTTTTTAATTTCTTGTTTTAATATTCTATTCGTTAAAGCGCATTTGTCTGTATACATATATTTAAGTATTAATTTATATTGACAAGTAATTATGATTATAGCATGATCAAGAGATGATTTAAAAAAAATCGAATAGATAAAGCGTCTATAGTATGGGAATACAAATGAGTGTCTTATAGTTTATTTATAAAGAATTGTATATGTCAATCAGACTTCAAATCTATTATCGACGGTTTGAGTTGTTTGTCTTTTTTTTGTGCTACCATTTATTGTTTACCTGTTTAGAAAGCAAATTTTGAACGGTATGCATACTTCTTCTAAACGATTCCTTCTAAAAGAGTCATTGTTTAGGTAGCTGGAGATTAAGTAGTACGTGTCCAGTGCTTAAATTGACACTTTTTTAACATTTCTATTTAATTGTTAACAAAGGTAACCATTAAACTGATGTTTAAGAATTCATTCTTTAGGACTCTTAGTTTTTGTTTTTACCATTTATAATTTAAAATCAGCGTTATTACTCGCCCCTGATTCAGCTGGGATGTAATATTTTCACTTTTGTCTCCGCTGTTGTCTACACAATTAATGATAGGCTTATAAGTAGCCGCGCTTCTCAAAAACACACTCACATTTTCACAAGCACTGCGGAATTAACGTATGCCTTTTAATTGGGTCTTACTATTGCAGACGATGTGGGTAAGACTTTAGTAAGATTAACAGACTAAATATACCAACGAGAAAAAACTGGGAAAGAAACATTCTAATCAAATGCATAAAAGCCTACTTTCTGTGATGTGATCAGTGTATATCTTATCAAAAGTGAAAAATCACCAAAACATGACTTCAGAAAAAAAGTCATTGACGAAAGTATCGTAATATTAGTTTGTGTATTTTTATTTAAATATTACTAATAAACGTATCGTTTTTTTCTGGATATACATAGTTAAATAATTGGTTAAGTATTTACTATGGAAATATTTGCAACTTACAGCTACAGTGGAATTGTAAGAAAATATATATTCACCATTTACTTATATTTATTGAGCTACATTTTATCTGCGCTGGAATTATAGCTAAAACAACCATGAGGTGTTTGTTTACATTTGAATGATTAATGCTATTTGAAAAGACCAGACAAGCAGCTAGTTTGAAAATGAATCTAAAATTAAACATTTGATAAATGCAAACATAATTCACATTTTGTGTAATATCCTGGGAATGTGTCCAGCCAGCGTAAATAAAGTCCTTTGGCAATTGAGTTGAAGTTTGTTGAACACAACTCTCGCCAGGAAATAATGGATTTTGATTTTGATCACAATTACATAAATATTATATACGTATACTTTTAGATTTTCCATACAGATGATAAACTTCAACAATCTTAGAAACTTCTTTAAAACAGCGAAACAAGAAAATTCACAATAAGGGTGCATTGCAATGTCTATCATAGCTATCAAACAAGAGTATTGACTATTTATCGTTATGGGAGAAGACAAGAGTCTACTATACAAATAATCTAAATAATAAATGTCAGTATTTGTTATTTAGATTTGTGCAAGTTGCTTTTGTCAGATAATAAATTAATCATAGAGAAAATATTCCAGTTTATTTATTGAAACCAATTTTTACCAAAATGTAGCTGAGAAAAAAACAAAGGAGCTGGAATAAAAAATCTACTCTCTAAGACAACAGATAAAGTGTATACAAATAGAACTAGTTATTATGTAATGATACTCAGTAGGGGTCACATGCCACAAGATACTTTACTTAGTTCCGTGCCGAACATTTTCAATAGACCATTGATGGATGGAATAGAATTCCAAGACTCGCTTATTGGGTCACGAACATTTAATGAAGTGTCTTTGTATGAATAACATACAACCGCAAGGAAGTGTAATTCCTTTTCTCTGTATCTGAAGCAAAACATTGGGAATAAAACGGCACTATTTTTAGAATGACACAGGACTATTACACATCGAAGTTTTGGCCATACATACAAACCTGTTTGTGTCTGTGTTTTGGTGCTTTCTTCCAGGACATTTGCGACATTTATCATTGAATTGACATACATCCTTAATTCAAATAATAAAAACAACAACGTTTAAAGTTTTTTTTTGTCAAAGTTTTCGTCAATTTATTTTTAAATGATTTTTCGAGAAGCGTTTTATTTATAAACGATTGTCATTTTTTTCTCTAGATAATAGAGTTTACAAAAGCAGTATGATATTAATGCTGCGCATCATATTTATATGTTGAATAGGTAAATTATCACGATCACGGAATAAAACCGTCCCTCCCCATGGTAATACGCATTGCTTTTGTCGACATAATGGAACTGTACGTTTGTTATAACATACAACGCGAAATATACTTGTAGAACCCATTGCGTTCTTAATGCGCATTGTAAGAATGCTATTGATTTTCTAAAGCAGTTAAGATGTTGATATTTATCGGAAAATTTCCCAGGCCAATAACAAACACACCAAAAACTAAACAGACCTGGGTTATAACACTCGCATTACAATATGAACGACATATCTAAAGAACTTATAGATGATGTACAGTACTGAAAATCATGAAATTGACAAACGGAACGGAGTGGAAATGGAAATGAAACGTTTTTCGTTTCCTGTTGAAACGGAAACGGAACGGAGTGGAAATGGAAATGCAACGGAGCGCTACAAACGCTTGAAACGGTGTAAACGGTATAAACGCTATAACCGGAGCGCTTGGAACGCTAGAAACGGTAGAAACGGAAAAATCGGAATGCTCGTAACGGTAGAGTTATTTTCACTACCGCTTTAAACGTTTCTAGGTCACCCGATTATTTATAGTAACATTTCAACCGTTTCTTGGTACGAAATAAATTTAAACGAACACAATAACTGGCTTCAATTTATAAACGCGCTTTTATATGTACTCTGCAGAAAGAAATAACATAAATTATTATCAAAAAATCGTATTTATCAAACTCGTACATTACAGTTCCGAAACCGCACGAGTTGTCCAAGTCATCGTGTACCGTTAAAACAGAAACTGCACTAAAAATCACTCCGCACGATAAAACACGCAATTTAACTATAATATTGCGTTTTTGTCGAAACTGATGTTTTAATTAATTCCAATGAATAGCTTAACATCCGCCTTGGATCGACATTCTTAGTCTTCATTGTTTGGCATATGAAGATAGTGTGTACACAGCTGTCATTACACGTATGCGCGCGCAATGTCGCAGCATTTCCCGAGTTTGAATTTTCGCTAATTACTTTGTAGCTGCATGGTCCGTTCCCGGATCAACTACGCCAATTATTTTTGTGTGAACATACTTGCTTAAAGTATTTTTCATTTACAAAGAATGCATTGCGTGGTACAAAATAAAGTTACTTAATGAAATTAAACCTCAACCAAAAGAAGGTAACACATCTCATATAACACAAAAAAAACATAAAACAACTACACATAAAACAAACAAACAATGCTATGTATTATTGCAAGGTGTGACCCAATCAAGAACCAATAACATCCTCCCCGGCACTCAGAGCCAATGACAAGTATGATCCTAAAGTTCAACGTCTGAATAACCGTAGATTGCCAAATAGTGCACGTATATAATCATCGATTGACAGTTAAATGAAACAACCGTGATAAAAACTTACATCACGATAAATATTAAAGACATAATAATCATTACCGCCGTTAAATTCACCTGATCACACATGATCATCATCAGGATCCCATATTACTTATATAATCACCACTAATCATCATCAAAAGCAGCATCACCGGCATCACGATCTACATCATAATCGTCATGAGCATCAGCATCACCGTAACCGTTATTACCATTTACATTATAATCATAAACAGCATCGGTATCACCGTCATCATTATCAGCAGAAGCAGCAGTAGCAGCAGCAGCACCGTCATTTACATCATCATTACTTTAGTTACAGGGGTATGGATATGTATTTTATTTTATCTTGCCTCTTTGTCAAGCAAAGTTTCTTCTGCTTCTAATCTTAATTGTTATATATCTTATAATGAACAATGTTGTAAATTTGGCCAATAGTATCAAAATTCCTATTTCTAAATGCATAGTTTCCATAATGCGCTGTTACATATATAGGATTAATCGGAATTCGTGGACCGCGATTAAGAATCTGCATACAACTTTTGACTTTACTTGACTTGCAACTATTTGAATGAGGCCTGGCTACGGCTCATTTTCCCATTCATGGCTTGAATGTTCTATGCCAAAATGTGGTCTAATGAGGGCCCTACCGGGTACTTAATTTTTGTACCCATTTAAAGATAGAAATATATTAATTAAAAATATATCGTTTTGTAAATTGATATTATGTTTCTCCATGCGCGTGGGTAGGGTTCATGCCATCATAAAGTTCTACTCTAATTGAATCCCTAATTTTAAGACATGAGCGGACACCCCAACTAATTAAGCTAATTGGCAGTTTTATGACACCTTGTTTGTCTAGTGGACAGGAAGTGTGACCGTGTTTTGGCGTCTTTTCCACTTCGCAAGAACACATGCATCCTCTATGCAGCTGTGTTTGAAAATGTCACCTTATGGCAGTCGCGTGGTTTATGACCTTTTAAAGAGCAATATGCATTGACTTACGCGAGGACAACAAAAAGGACAAAATACTAAGGTGCACGATATCTTTTTTGGCTCATAAAAGGACCTAACGCTATATTTAGTAGTACCCACAATGGTGCACCCTTTCCCCACCCACTATTTTTTAGTTTAAGAAGAGGAAACGTGGATGTGGGGATTGGGGATTTCTTATAGTAAATACTACATTAATTGTCGTGTTTTTTTTGTAAATAATGTTATCAAGAGAAGACACATTAAGGAACACAGTCTAATGTATATTTTCATCTCGTGTTTATTGCAAATGTATTATTTCAATGGCTCGCCTATTCTTTTGTAGTTAATCCATACCTTAAATATAAATAATACCTTTATAAAAGTGTTTATGATCATTCAATGGACTAAAAAGTTTTTGTAAGGACATTTATATAAGTAAAAGCATGCGCAGTCTGAAATATTACTACATAGTACAGTTTCCTCCCTCCACTATCATTCCTTTAGAACTTATATTTATGCCGCGAAGGTAAATCGTCAATAACGTTGCATATTTTTTCATAGCACACGCCGTTCACGCGTACTTACCATTTTTAATCCCTAAACAGTACCCAGCGTTAACACCCTCTCTCTCTTCTAAATGGCAGCTTGAAGACAATTATCGATCGATATCATGTTGCACAGTATTGAGAGAAATAATAGGTCGGTCAATTTGAAACAAAAAAAATCTTTTCGGCGACTTCAAATGATAGTGACCGGCGATTGTTTCCCAGAATATTCTTTGATGTTGCAGTGTTAGCCAGAGAGCCCTCCTCTCCAGAAAGAAATTACACCGCATCTAATGATTTATTTGTTCACCGCATTTTTTTGTTACAACCTTGGAGAAATTAAAATCACATTGATATAATTAGCGACTTCATGTTATAAGTGCGTGAACAATATTGTTAACAGCCGTTAATTGGCGCTAATATGTGCAAACCGAAAACACAACAACACACACTTGTTTCTAAGAAAGTTGTTTGTTCTATGAGACTTTATGTATGTGCCTGTTTTCGACAAAACAACATGTTCATGTTTATATGAGATAATCATTTTAACCATGAAATGTGACTGTAGTGAGTAATACTTATCTAGAATTATTGGATATTACACGTTACTATCGGCGAGACGTTAAATCTAAAGTCCGCCATATAACAAATATCGGAAAGGGGCAAACATTCGCCTTTTTATTTTGGCAGTGGGGATGGGGGTAAACGCTGGGCCTTTTTATTTGAAGGACCTTTTTATTTGAAGGGGAGAGGCGGTGGCAAACGTCCGGTCTGCACTTATAGGGGCGGGGGGCAAACGTCCGGGGGCACGTTTTAAAAAAATTGTGTGTGATATCGTCTTATTTTAAGGTCGGATCACCATTACGCTTTTTTGCGGATTAACACGTCACAGAGAAGTAACTTTTTAGGATACTGGGTGTGTGTAGACCATATTTGAAAGTTATTTCTTGTTTGTTTATTCCGGGATATGACGTCTGGCGAAGACAAGTAGGTAGGCATCTTCTCAATACTGCACTCCCTGAATTTTGAGGATTATTTGCAGGTGCTGGTTGTTAAGGGTATTTTTTGTCTGCAATTTCCCTCCGGGTGACTGACACTGAATATCCTCGTCGCAAACAATCTACTGCCGATTCCTTTATATGTGATGGAAGACTTTTGCCTCTCCCTAGAATGTTTACTTCTTTCGTCATTTTGCACCGGAAGTACTTTACCTTTAGAAATTTATTAAACGAAATTTTTAATCAAAATCGGAACGGAGCGAAACGGAACGCTTGAAACGGTAGAAACGGAAGAAACGATAGAAACGCTGGAAGCGTTTGAAATGCAGCGCTGGAAGCGAATAAAACGAAACGGAAACGCAACGGAAGCGGAATGGAAACGGAGCGGCAAACGCTTCCAACTGAAATGGAAACGAAACGGAGTGGAAACGGGAAAATTGTCAATTTCGTGATTTTCAGTACTGTATGCTGTAACACATTTTGTGTTTCTAGAGTTTAAACAAGCAAGTTTACAAGAGGTGCTGGAACATAAAGAAATGTCTAGGGAAAATAATGCAATATCAAGTCACATACAGAATTTACTACATACATTTTATAAAAATAGTCGCAATTATCGAGTTATTCCTTTGTGTCTGCAAGACAACAGTTTTGTTTTCATTGTGTACATGTTAAGTAATACGAAATATTTATTATGTAACGTATGATATAAGCGTATAATGTGTATTCTTGAAGGTGATCCTTATTCACTGACTTGGATGATCTGCCCATATAAATTGATCTATTTCTCAGGAACTAACAGTTTATCAACAGACATTATTTTCCGCCACATTTCTAAAGCACACGAACTGTAATCTTTGTTACAATCGCTCACCGGCTGACGGTTTCAACATTAGGTTCATTGTCGAAAGGAAAGCACACATTCTGAAAATATATTAACCAACATAAAGAAAGAGACGAATTTGAATGTTGCAGTTTTGCCAGGGTCTGTTTATTTTAGCAACAAACTGGTGGCTTCTGTTTTATTAAAGTTATCATCGATTATTAAGATGTATTTTCGTTGCCCGAAAGTGTTATGTCAGCATAGTCTTTATGTCTTACATTTCATAAATGTGTAATATCTACTATACGTCTTCGTATTGATTGCTGACTATATAAACACAACTTACCATGGGCTCCAGTCCCGGTTGGGGCGACAACTCTCATTTGAGGGAGTCTTCTAGCTGTCCCGCTGTCGCCGTTGATTCCATGCATATGTCTTGTCTTCTAGGTGTCCCGCTGTGCGCCGTTGGTTCCATGCATATGTCTTGTCTTCTAGGTGTCCCGCTGTGCGCCGTTGGTTCCATGCATATGTCTTGTCTTCTAGCTGTCCCGCTGTGCTCCGTTGATTCAATGCATATGTCTTGTCTTCTAGCTGTCCCGCTGTGCTCCGTTGATTCAATGCATATGTCTTGTCTTCTAGCTGTCCCGCTGTGCTCCGTTGATTCCATGCATATGTCTTGTCTTCTAGGTGTCTCGCTGTGCGCCGTTGGTTCCATGCATGTGTCTTGTCTTCTAGCTGTCCCGCTGTGCGCCGTTGGTTCCATGCATATGTCTTGTCTTCTAGGTGTCCCGCTGTGCGCTGTTGGTTCCATGCATATGTCTTGTCTTCTAGCTGTCCCGCTGTGCTCCGTTGGTTCCATGCATATGTCTTTAGTGATCCTCCAACACATTTAGCTTAACCTCGCCACTTTTTACCATAATTGTGTTGTGTGATGGAAGAAAAACTAGCAATAATAATTATTTTCAGGCCTTGCATTTTTAGTATGCAGATGTAAACATAGGTGCAATCGTCAAATGATAAATTGATGCATTGCGGCAGTATGAGTTGTCTGAAAGTATATAACATGAATCACTTTTATATTTACTACAGGTTGAAAACAAAAACTGTATGCAGACATTATTGACTCCAAAGTTTGTTAAACGACACAGGAATGGTTTTTCGATCCTGATTTTCTAAGAAGTACCGCATGATATGTATTCAGTGTCTATGCACACCAGTCACTTCTGTATTTATTATGCAAATAAATTGTTAGCTAGATGCCTCCACCTCATGCTTATTTGTGTAATATATTTGTAATCGAATTTCCTTAGCAACATTTTTTATATAAAACATTATCAGACGCTTCTCCATTTGTTCAAACCAACTTATTTATTGTTGAACATGCTTACTTGTAGTTGCGTTTAATTGAAGGATTTGTTGTAGATGTTTATTGGGTTTTTCGTCCCACCAACAGTATTTCAGTTTTCTGGAGACGGAGTTTGAAGCAAATAAAGTGCTACCGCCACTGTGTATAGCATGCCGTGAACACCTAGCATGATACCACGTCCAGTAACATTATCCTGACACCGGGCCTACTAGTCGTGGAACTACCCTTATATTTGCTTGAGCGTTAGAAAGGGAGCTATACCACTAACATTTTTTACGACTTTGGTAGGTCACGGCCAGGGATCGAACCCGGGGCCTTCCGCACTTGGAGCCAACGCTCCAACGGCTGCGCTTCAAGATTCGGCAAGGGATTTGTGTTGTATATATAAAGACGTTTATTTGTATGAACCTTTTCCTGCAAAATTAAAATCTTTTATATGTCGATTGGGTAAATTGCTACCAATGAGAAAACCTTGACACGAATGTTTATATCGCCTTTATAAGTACTTGATTTGTAGACAATAACACTACACAAATGATGTGCTCATTTTTATTATTTGTTTTGTAATACGTGAAAATTCTAATCGACCTACCGAAAGAATAAGCAATACAGTTATTGGTTACCTGTATTCTACAAAGAGTAATTGTTATATTTAGAACGTTGGTAAACTAGAAGACACTATTTTTAAAGAAGAAATAAACCACACGAAAAGCAAATTTGAAAAAGAACCAATTTTGATTAAAAGACATGATAAATGTAAAACTAATTCACATGTTGTGTTATATCGTTAAAATGTGTCTAGCCATCGTAAATAAAACAACGCCAGAAAATTGATTTTGAATATAGACATTTTAACTAACTTCAAAGCTTTTAAAAGCAATGCAACAAGCCAATGCGAGAAAAGGGTGCGCAACAAATGCTAGCATACCGGACACACAACGGAACTGAACATTAATCACAACTGTATAAAAATATAATCTATTTTATAAGTAATCGGGAGCAAAATTAACATCAGAATTAATTATTTATTACATACGTATTACCTTCATTTCCGCTTTGTTTTGCCAGATATTAAATGCATGAGAGAGATTTTTATCGAATATTTCTTAGAACATTTTTACCATTTCACCACTGTGTAAAGATGTGGACAAAGGTCTCGGAATATTTTATACAAACTATGCATTAATGACACAGATAAAGGATGTACATATGACATTGGTTATGATATAATGATATTCAGTCTGGGTCATAGCCACTTGGTACAAAATAATCTCCGTAGTTCTGTACCAAAAAACATGTTCAATAGACAGATGATGGATTAAATAGAATTGAATCAAATACTTTCTGGGCCATGACCGGTCATCAATGTATTCGTGTATGACATATATACTTTCGCATAAAGATTCATTTCTTGGCGCCGTTTCTTCATAACTGCAGCAAGGCATTGTAGCAAGTGATATGTAACTACTTGCAGAAAACCACAGGACTACAGGACTACTTTTCTTTAGAGTTTTTTGGTACATACATATCTGTGTTTTTAGTGATTTCTTCCAGTTCATTTTCAACACTTGTCATCGTACTAGTGGACAAACAACAACAATTGACACTATATCTTGCATAAATTAAATATTGACAATACTTCTTAGCTTAGCAAATTTTAGCACCGGTTTTATAAGTTTATGTATTTATTAACAAATATCAAGAGAAATTTATTTGAGAAAAGGTCTATTGCAACATGTTGAATATGAAGAAATCATTACGATCACACATTATTTTGGTCCCTTGGTAATAATCCTTGCTTTTTCTCAGTATTGTGGATGTGGAACTGAAAATCAATTTACAGGTATTTTGCAAACACAAAGTGCAAATGGATGAAAATGGGGCTTTGTTATAACATTCACCGTAATAAGTACTTCGCAAATACCAAATTCGCACTAAGTGCGTATCGATGAAAATGGGACTTTGTTATAATATTCACCATAATAAGTACTTCGCAAATACCAAATTCGTACTTAGTGCATATGGATGAAAGTGGGGTTTTGTTATAACATTTTCGTAATAAGTACTTCGCAGTTACCAAATTCGCACTAAGTGCATATGGATGAAAGTGGGGCTTTATTATAACATTCAGTATAACAAGTAATTCGCAAATACCAAATTCTCACTTAGTGCGCATTGAAAGGATACTATTGATTTTAGATTTTGCATAGTAGTTAAATTGTTGTTACTTATTGGAAATTACCTTAGGCTTAAATTAAAAACACTGCCGCTTAAGAGACCTGGATTATGTCGCTCACCTCAAAATATACAGTACATTTGTAAGACTCTATAGAGAAGGACATGCTGGATAATAATATGTGATTGGGTAATTTCAACAAGCCTGTCCAGTTGTTAAGAAGAAGAATCCATGACAACATTATATGTAACATATATTATAAGCGCAAACTATCTTCTTTCTATCTGATCCTTATTTAATAACTTACATCATTATCACTTGTTAATATTTAAGGCTGTATTTTGAAAAGTGATCTTAATGACACCATTTTTAAAATTAAGTTTTATTTACTTCCTTAGAGAAGACATTAACCTCGATGTAAATATGTAAGCATTGCTAATATACCTAGTATACTTTTGAATATATGACCACCATCTGATGTAAGAATACATATTCCAGTTTGTTATATCACATTTTAATGTTACAAAGTGAAACAAAACGTTTGAATATTTGAAATACAGTTTTAGATACACGTGAACAGGTGTTGTGCTTTACTTTTCATATAGATGAAGGACCATCAATTAACATCATTAAACCATACATCACAATTATATGTTTGATTTCTGAAAGATTTGACCAAACGGTTGGATGTCACCTTTCAAATTTTGAATTCCTACATATTTCCAGGGATATCTGGTTGATACACCAGGGGCACATCCAGAATCTTTTCCCAGGAAAAGCGGAGTCCTAATAGAGCGAGCACCAGAAATGCTAGCTGTGACTGTGGGGTGTAATGATTAGTCATGAAGGAAATACTTTGAAATGTAGCAGTTAACTAGAGCCATTCCCAGAATTTCAGAAACAAATGTACACATTTTCCAGCTTCTCGACGACAGAGATAATCTATAATAATATGTTTTCATAGGAGATAGGTCAACATCAGTGAGGAACGAGCAAAGTTAGGGTTCTGGGGGCATGCACCCACAGGAAGATGGTTGACATCTAGAACCAATTAGTTCCTTTTCTTACATTTCGTATGCTTGTCGGACCTTCATAGAAAGTATATTTTTCCAAAAAAGGCTTTTTCAAGACATTTTAGATGTAAATACGCGCTTACTTGTCCTATCCGTAGCCCTGGACACACATGTGAAGTAATACTACTATTGCCTAAAGATGTGACATGGTGAAATGGTCAAATACATTTAATGGAAGGTTGTGTTTGACAATTTCAAGAGGGGACAGTGCCCGATCACTATCGCTAGATTCATCCATGAATACACTCATTTATATGTTGACATTAAAATGCAGAAAGAAAAGCACGATTTAAATTGACAGAGTCGTCTATTAATTAAGAAATGCGTGTGTTATTTTAATATCATAAAAGGGAATTACATCAAGATTAATTATATTAAAAGTATACGTTTGCCAGGACAATTATATGCTGCATCTTATGAAAGCCATGCCAATTACTTCAATCGGTCGATATGTTAGCGTTCCATCTGTGCTGCTTTGTTTCTTTTTATCTATGTTGAAAATGTTTTGGGAAAGCTGGATAACTTCACTTAAATATCTGCACCTTTTTGGTGTTATGAAATACAATTGACTCACATGACTTCAACGATGGCAAATAAAACATTCTTCTGACAGGTAAAGTGCTGTGGAGGTTTAGGGTATGTCGATCTATGCGAATGTTCATGTTAAGTTAAGATGTAGATATATCTTAATCTATATATGTAACAACAAAAAATAGTTTAAATAGCATACGGTGTGCAAAAAGTTCTGGAGTTAGCCCCGTGTTTTCAAGAAGATTCTAAAAGGACATAATGCCTAAGTTTAAAAAAAAATAAAAAAGACCGACTGTACGATTTTAACTCGATTTTCTTGAGTAAGAATCCAAGACGTTAATCGCTGAGCTACTTTTTGGCGATTTTACTCCAAGTTAAATACATGTACTAAATTAGTATAAGTTAATTTCTATATTCCAGATAAATTAAAATGTATCTCGTTTTGCAGAAACAGACATGAATAATATTAAAGCGGTATAGTTAGATAAACCCGATTTGACAAAGTATCGACATATTCAATCATTTTTTTTTTAAATCTTGAAGACACGTTCTTAAGCAATAAGCAGTTTAAGTACGGCTTAATTGCCAGGAATATATTTGCTACCAAAGTTCTGGTTCATGCGGTTGATTGTGAATAAGGACAGCAAATTTCAGACATCCAATGGCTGTAAACAGTAGAATCTTGTTAGATCGATGTCTTATAAAGACATATATTCTAAGTATTTAATTACAACTAGTTTCTTTACATTAACATCGTTGTTGTCATTGAAAAGAAAGCTGGCTAAAATCTGAAAGAATCGAAATGTCGTAAACATGAACTTTTCACAAGGTCAGACGCTTTTCTAACATTGATGCCGTCAACTTTGACCGCTTTTATCGCAACGTTATAAGTGATGCCATTAAGACTCCTTTTCCCCAAATCGTCTTATTTGTAACCCAAATAAAACAGTTTTATAGCAAGCTGTACATTTATGAAAAGTTTTTTTTAACAAAAGTGTCTGGTTCTGCCTGTAAAAGTTGGAATAATAAAAATACAAACATGCAGTTTTAAAATCACCTGCTTGCTATGTTTGCATTTTATTATTGTTTAATAACTTGAAAAAAAATATATTTTTTCTTGAAATGAATACTCTTTAATAGTGACTTATACTGCTTGAAATTGATGGATCTAGACAGGTTGTGTCTGGTGTAGATTGTTTCTTTATTTGTAAATAAGTCTATTTTGATACCTGACTGCTCATAGTAAGGCATGTCAGGCAGACAAATACAAAATTAACAATAAAGATTTCTGAGACACAGCTTACTAAAAATAATATTTAAACATATGTATAAGCATATACCTGAATTTTGATGCCAATCACGTGTTTTCTTACGAAACTTAATAATTCTTCTATTGTAAATTGGTTTTGGCGTACTATAGCAACCCTTATAAACATATAAATTATCGATAAAACATTTAAAGGCAAAACGATTTGCTGTTTTTTCTCTCTGTTCGTCTTCAAAATATTTGTTTTCTGGCTAACACTGTAGGCCATATTTAAAAGTTAAGTCCGTGGCATGTGAATATTTCCTTTTTGTCGCTGAAATGCATAAACAAGTTTAAATTTGGTTCCATTAGGATGATGAAAACAAAACGTAACAGCTATTTACGGATGTTCCTCTAGCATGTCGGATTCTAAAGACGGTACTTTACAAATGAACGTCGATATAGTTGGAAGAGAAAATTCTGCAAAAAAGGTTTCCAAACATGCATCGCTTTATCAAAATACTCCCCTGTCAGCTTTGTGTGTGTGTTTCGTGTTGTTGTTTTTACAAAATTATATTCAAGGATTCTTTTGCATGCATGCATGCATGATTTATAAATGACTGGGTGCTAAAGAAACGCAAACAGTCAATAGTTAACAATTATGTTAATAAAAAACTGTGCTTTAAGCTTGTTTAAACTATATAAATCTCTGAAATGAACCGTCACGCTTACAATTTTAAGTTTAACAAACTGTCTGAAAGTGGAATCATTAACGTCCATACACATTTACTTAAAATACCATTTATACACGTTTGTGCGACTTATTAATATGCTTATTATAGAAACATTGGTGTTATAAATAAAATAAGTCTTTTCACGAAAGAAACAACTTTTAAAACTTCTATTTTTCCCTGCTTCAAGTAAGTGCAGATTATATAAGACAAATCTAAATGGTTGAAACGTGAAGATCTTCAAAAAGTTAATACAACAACTTGTTTTTAAATGGCTGTCAAAATATGATTAAAACACTTTAAATATGAATATTCTCTCACAATGTGTTATTGTAAGCTTATGTGTGTTGAGCATTTTACATTACCTGTGAAAGAAATGTTAATATAACGTTTCTATTTTTGGGACGGTTTAACTAATTTTCATTCAAAAACTGTTCGCTTATACCACAAATTTGCAGTGTTCACAAAATATGCCTCGGTTACTGAACAGTTTCTGAATACTAAACTGTCAGCTCAATTATTTTTGTAGGTATTGTATGACCATGTTATTGTGCCATGGCATGTGAACTGTTACAGGGAAACAGCATCCAGCCGCAGCACAGTATTGTTTCAATCTTTTTTGCAATAGTTCTTTGCTTCCACAAAGATAGCCTAGAATTGACCATTGCTATAAGTATAACCTACATATGGAAAGTTTGGTCATTGGCGGTTTTTTATATTCGATAAAGTTACCATGGACATTCTGAAAGTAACATCTTTTTTGCAAATGAACTAAAATGAGCTCAGGAATTTAGGATTATAGTCATACAATGTGCGACAAGTTAATTTTCTTTAAAGTCACGAAACAAAAAAGAGAACATCGCGTGATGCTTAATATACCTTAATATTCGTTGCCATTATAATGCTGCCAAACCGACTTAAAACAGACTGCTTTCACGATGACGATGTCTTTTATAAAACTTAGCTTTAGACCTTCACCTTTTTGTAGAAAGAACATGGAAGAGAGATAGAACTATGTATGTATCAATTTCATGTTAATCTTTTAACTTTACATGATAAAACGATATATTGACCTAATGCAGAAATTATCTTGTGCAGCCTATAAAAGTTTATTTGTAATGGCGTTTTACATTTTCCCGTGGACTTAATTTCATTTTCATTTTTTAAAAAAAACGTCAACAGCACAAAGATATATACCCGTATAAATGTTTCAAATCACAACAATTGGCCGCGCTGCTGTTATACATGGATCGTATCGTAAAAATAAGGCAATTAAGTAAATATGGACACAATGATTTTACTATGAAAATATCTCACGATTTCAACAAATAACAATGAAGGTGAAGTTAAGAGTTATATATTGTGTAAATGAGAACTACTGAGACAGAAAATTAGAAATTAATGAGAAAACACAACGATTACTCACTTGACGATCAGGCGACACGATGGGCACGGCATGATTATATACAATAACTAAGACATACCACAAGATAAAACCTGATTCTACCGTTGGAAATAGATGGCATTTCCAGTGAAAATGTCAGCTATTCATAGGTGTTTGCATATACGTAATAAATTCTTTTTCAACAAGCACATTAAGTGCATAATGCCACCGTTCCAGAGTAGCATTGCTTCATCTCATTCAGAATTTGCGTTGTTTTACACAATTTTTCATGCATAGAAATCATATATATATACACATTTATACATATTTATATATACATATTTATACATATTTATATGTATATATGATACTTATTGGCATTTCTGTTTCGCTTGTGTCACAACAGAACACACTAGAATACATGCACATGTCCGATAAACCGCAATTATTTATATTCAATTTCATATTTTATATTCAACGAGGCATGTTAAACTTCTTTTTTGATTACACGCCGCTTGGATGTGTGTATGTGTGTAATGAATACTGCCAATAACATATTTAGGAGAAGTAACCTTCGTTTAGGACAGGGACAGAATAAATAAAATTAATGTTACTAAAAGCTGGTTTCGTATTGGACTTATCCATTGAGATTGTGTCCTTTTATACTGATTTTCTGTGACATTCTGTAAACATCAGCATAGCGATACACAGATGTTAATGCATATGATATATTTAATTGAACACTTGTTAACTTGCATTACTTGTAGTTATATACCCACAGGCAGTGTATGTTAAATAAAGTTGAACACCAGCCTGAATTATTTCAATTCTGATAATAATATAACCCCTTCATCCTTGAAATTACTTAAGATAAGGTTCTGTAATATGTAACACAAGGACGATTAATATATGACAGGTGATGAAAACAAAGATGATTATTTAGAGTGTAAATAAAGCTGCTGTTAATGTCAGCTATACACGAAGAATATAATAATTCTTTCTATAATAATACCCATATAGTTAACATAACTAAATAATAGCAGGACTTTATCCAACGGATGACAGAAAAAAAAAATACATACAATTTGTATTTACTAGTTTGTGCACTGTTGTATATACATTTATTTTAAAGAAGTATAAAAAAATAATTTAAAGGCTTTACAAATATAAGGTGAAAGCTCCCATGTAGTTGATGATTCTGTATCGACAGTTCGGTTATATCTTCTTGGTTATAGTTGTTCAAATAAGTATACACAATTATCTCCCACTGTCTTTTTTTATCTTTTACATACTTGACAACCCAAATGTCATCATTCAAGCGGTGCATTAATATTTTGGCATTATTTCTAAACGCATCATTTCATGGCAATGAAGTCAATCAATGTGACCATTATATTTTAATGCTCTGCTTGAACTACTACTGTATGTAGTACTGTGTCCTGCTTAAAACGTGTTACTAAAAGGTTCTTTTGTTATTAATAGTTCGGCCAATTGTGCCTCATTATTTTAATAACGTACCAAAGGGTCATAAACGTAATGAACTTGCAAGATCATTTTCTTTTAGGTAATGTATGTCCTTCTTCCTACTCTAGTCCTATAGTTCTAGACTTACATAGAATAACATAATCAAACATTTTTATTAAACATTTTAATTTTATTTTGTAATTTGAAATGCACAAATGCTATGGCCCTGTGATAATTCTAACAAGCATTAACATTTGGCTTGGGGCTAAATTTAAAGTTGAATGTAAAAGGGATCAGCGCGGAGACAAGACAAACTTTACAACGATAAAAAACATCTGCAACCTCGCTTTGGATTTGTAAAAAAACAGAAAATGAAACATAGTGTTACGTTGAAATAAACTAGTTATCAGGATAATGGCTATTTCATAAGCCATATAGTACGTTTTGTCCTTCGATTAGATTGATGGAACGGGTTTTACAACGGATATAACTTTTTAGTGAGACCAACATTATCTAAGTGAAAAGGTTTTCTATGCACATTGAACAGACAAAAACGTAAAGCTCCCACTATTTTATAAAGATCTCTCTATTAGTCGATCTTATAACTTCCCGTGGAATCGTTTCTTGCACATTTGCTGTTTGTCGCTCACATTTTATTAATTTTGTCTAATAACATATTATTTCACTGGATGCTATTAAAGTAATGCTTGTTGCCGAAGTAAATCGCCAGGCAATTCAATCTGTCAAATAGACAGACCTCGTTTAAAGCACTTGAACGAAGAGGTAAGTTATTGACGAAATCTGGTAAAAGATGCATGTCAAAGACATTTTACACAAAACAAGTCATGAATATTAGTTTATAGTAATATGTTACGTCCTAACGATAAATCTTACAAAGTATATTTTATATTTAGTAATCCTCCAATGATTTAAGGCCAATGCGAAAGAACGCACAATAAGCTTTTATTTAAAAATCGTCTGCAGTTGATTGCGGGGGTAACAGTTCACTTTGTTTTAAATCTAGAAGCTTCAACTTTTCAACTGGCTAATAGATGGGGACACAGTCGCACGTATACAGAGTTCTCCCCCAATTAATTCATGATGCAGGATTTTGTACTGTTAAAAAGATAATCATTGTCAAAATAAATCAGTCGCACATTTTGTTTTTTTAAATAATATAACGCAATAAGTATTAAAACATGTAAATTCAAATGACAGATATGCTCCATACTAAATCACTTTTCTATTATAACCCGAGTTTGAAATAACTGATGTTTGTCAATATGAATTCAAAAGATACCAACATACCACAAAACAAAAATAAGACTAGTGCAAATCAAAGAATAATAAGAAAACTGCTGACACATGAGATTTTAAATACAAAGAAAATAATATCATTTCGCGTATTGACGACTGACCGTTCCAAGGTGGTAACTGTCGAGTTTGCTTGTTTTTGTTAAATGACTCATCACAGATTTGTTCTTAATTGTACATGAGGCTTATATTTGAACACAGTCCTGCTCCCGTCTTCTTTACATTTTACTATGTCTTTGCTGGATTATATTAGATATTGCATAGTCACCGCCCTTTTATTGTTTTAACTGTTCATTAACATAATCAGATTTTTAGGGGTATCATTAAATGCAATTTTTATCTTTTTGTCTGGCTTATTTAATTTCGATATAATAATACATAGTCTGAACAATAAGTTCTTTCGCACATGCTTATCACAAATAAGACATGCTGTTTAGAAGAGATTTATTAGGTGCAACAATGTCGGGAAACAGCACAACAAAATTTGTGCTTGTTCAAAAGTACTATTTGTTAAATACGGAAATGCCTTTCACACAAATGGCAGTTTAGGTCTGTAGAAACGGACCGATTGAAATATAACTACAACGGATAACCATTTCATATGTAGCGGATCTCATAAGGGCATTTCGTGTTATTTTCACATATTTTCTTCTGTATTTCTACAGTGAAGTAAATCACTCCCTATCAGTCTATGCAGCTTTTATCAGTCTATACAATCAGCATCATTTTGCGTGTTTACAGACGAACTAGCTTTTCGTAACGGGAATTTCAACAGCACTCTAGCTTTGCCGAGCAATTCTATTTTTAAATTCACGTGATGTAATATATATAATAAGAGCCGTATAAAATAACATTACTATCATTGTTGTATTGTTGAACAATACATATTATAAGTAAATAAACTATTTTAACTTAATTGTTGAGTAAGAAAAATCTGAGGTAAGGAAGAAAAAACGAGGTAGGCAGACAGGAGAGAAAGTCTTAATTAAATGATACAAGGAAAATTAATATTGAAACAAAATTATTCTGTTTCGTTTTATAAATGATAGGGAATTTAAGTTTCAAGTGATGATATTTCATGTACCTCTCGTCGTATTTGGCGGACACGTCTGATGTTACCCTCGAAATGGCTTGTCGAATGTTTCTGCCAAAAACGACCCGAGTCGTGCTATTATCAGTGGTATCAGTCAATCAGCTCCGCTTCTGGATATATTAGCAGAAAAATAATAATATACACATATTAACGCCAATGTTTTAAAAGTTTGGTTTTACTAATAAATACAAATAAATTAGTATAAAATTACATCACATAATATTTTCAGCGGAAAAATACTTCTACGATGGGCATAACCCCGACAGAACATTTTTATTTTGCCGACCATGAGTGGAATTAAAATCGATCTTACACCAAAATATAATTTCTAGTATAATAATGCCAAGAACTTAATTTTCTAAATACCTCTTTGCTGTGTGTTCCGTCCTAATAATAATAATTCAACTATTTAGTAAACGTCACCTTTCGCAGCAAAAATGCTGCCGCTTTGTGCATAGCTAAACCAAACTATATATTGTTTAAGCGAGGGAGCTATACTAATACCATTTTAACAACGTACGGTCCGGTTGTTAAATCTCTTAAGCAGTAAAACAAAGAATTACCGTAATGAAGTGTTTGAACAGGACAATTCAGCAGTAAACCATATGTTAACAACCTGTTCAATGTTTGATTCTTTGAGAACGTAAGGATTTATTCGATGGTGTTAAAACTTCGCCCGACAGGAGGCGGGAGAGAGCTATTAGTAGTTTCTGGAAATTGCTATTTCCGCCATCGTCAATTCGATTGTTCAATGCTAAAACACTATCCACTGTTCTTTTAAATATTTTCTTCGCAAAAATATATATGTACATTATGTAAATATAAATTATTCGTTCAAACTTGTATTAGCATTGAACTGTTTATATAACGATTGTGTCACAAATAGAGGAATAAAAGCGTTTCTACATAAAACATATCGGATTTTGTTTCTCTTTTTTTTTTCTTGTAGCCTCTAATGGGTTTTTAGGTTATTCACATGTCACCGTATTGCACACATTGCTGTTGGATGCAACCTCGAAAATTCTCATTACCATGATGGTTAATTACAAGGTATATCTAGAGGGAAATTATTGCGACAGCAGTTACGTTTGTTTTAGACAAAATTGTAAAAATATACAAATCAAAATAGGGAAACTGGATGTTAAAAAGTCACCTGAATCGGAAGTTAATACGTAAATAATTAATACTAACTTTAAACATGGTAACTAGAAATTGAAAGGAACTGTCTTATATGTAAAGCAGTCTAAAGGGTGAGTAACTAAATAAGAATATATAAGACAAAGTCCTATGAGCACTGCAACATATACAAAAAATTGACAAGACACAGGACCAAGTTATTCATATGCACGCCAAACTGGGGTGCTTAAACCGGTTTTACAGAGCTCTATCCTCGCACTTCCTGATGGGTTTCTCGAATGCAAGCAATGAAAAGAAAACCGATCCATTTGAATAAGTGTCCAAGTGCTGACGTTTTGTTTGACAAGTTATGACGAAAGTAGTGACGTCATTGCAAAATAATGTCCACATAGTGTTTAGAAGAGCGATTATTTCGATTAGAAGACCTACAAAAAACGTTAATAGGTAATGCATTTAACTGTTTTAAAATTACCAGAGAAGAGATAATGGTTGTAGCATCCTGTTCATGCGGAGATGGAACTGAGGATCCAAAGTCCAATGTCCATCAAAGGTAATACATGTAACAATCCTTGTAGGATGAATTAAATGACAACAAAGATTACATGCACGGGGAGATTTTTTACGATCGTCACACTGCACAAGTAACATAGTTGTGATCATGAATAAGAATATATAAGACAAAGTCCTATGAGCATTGCAACACTGAGCATTGCAACATATACACAAATTAAAAAGACAAAGGACCAAGTTATTCACATGCACGCCAAATGTAAAAGTGAAAAAACAAATCTGTTTTCAATAACTTACATAGCTATTATTTATTCATTAATCCTAAACCTATATATCGAAGGTAATTGTAGTTTGTCTTATTTGTAGTCATTTTTTGCGGCTATTTATTGTATTTTATACCTATCTGTATTTAGAAGAAGCAATTTTTAACGTTATGCAAACGCTACTTTATTTACTAAAGCCTGGCTTTTTAAATATACATGCTTAAAGTTGCTGGGAACTGACGTATTTGTTAATTTTTGTCAGTTAAAATATTTGCAATTTTCGTAGCTTTCTTTTAAGTACTGACTGGTGGATTCAAAGCGTAGTTATTGTCTGTTTTCTATTTGCCTTATTGCCTTATCAATTTTTACCGCGATTTGACGTTACATTTAGGAAACAATTACTGTAAATGTTATATGACGTTGTCTTTGACATCCTTCTGTTTTGTTTTTTTCTGAATTATTTATTATGACAGTTTTAAAAAAAAACAACTCTTCATAATGTTGTATTTTGCTTTTTCTTGATCGATGTTCTTGCTGCAGATAGCATATAGAAATATAGAATTACAATTTATATTTATAGCATATTTATTTTCAGCTACAACGATGTTAAATCAATATATTTATGTTTTTAGAAATACTCTCGTATTAATCATTCACAAATTCAGAGTGTGCTACATCGTCGCTAACCATGATTTTTTTTTTAATTCCGACTAAGAGCGAATATGTATTCGTTTGTGATGTTTTGTTAACGGTTGTATGCTGAAAAAGGCTTCACTATTTGCAAAAACTATCCGTCGTCTCAAAATAATATTCCACCTTTTCAATTGCTGCATATTTTACTCGTTTTATTGGAATGTTTAGGTCATCTGTAATACTATGTTGTTATGATCATATGACGTGACGCCATGATATGAAAATGTGGTGGGAACTACGACTGATAATAATGGGTTTACACCTGTCCGCAATTATAAAAGTTTGCCAGATCATGCTTGACTTGTAATGACGTCATCGCGTGGGTTCGTGTCTTGGTCATGGTGAGAATTTTTACGTGAGGAAGTTTTCCAGCTAACCTGCGGTGCGCGCGGTATTCTACCAAGGCATACATCTTGGTCTCCCTTTTCCAACAATAAGATGAACATCGCCAATCTGACCATAATTGTGTCGGTGCGATGTAACAAATATTGAAGTAAAATTAATAATTTTGGTAGTAAGATTTTTTTAATAACCTACATTCTAAAAACGTAAGCATTATCTTGTGAGATTATGACGATAGGAAAATGGTGAACACGAACTTTAAAAGGACAGGTAATATATCTTGAGGTAATCAAACCAGATTTGATTTTGCACTTAATAAATGGAAAAGTAATTCACATTTTGTGTTATATCCTGGAAATGTGTCTAGGCGTCGTAAATAACACGTCTCTTTGCAATTGAGCTGAAGCCAGACAAACAACAAGTATACCAATACCGCCAAAAAGATCTTGATTTTTGTCGAAATTGTTTAAAAGTTTATGTGTCTACTTTAAGATTTTGCAAAAAGCCGATACATTTCCACTAACTTAAAAGCTTTGAAAAGCTTTGAACATCTATGAATGAAGACAATGCGAAATAAAGGTACCATACAAAACCTAGCATAGCTGACAAACAGAAGTAAGGGATATTAATCACTATTATGTGAGAAAATAATCTACCGTGTAAATAATTTAAAACAAACATGGACACATTTATTTTGTAGATTTTCGCATTTGTTTTTGCCACATATTCAGTGCATCATATAGAAATGTGCTAGGCAGTTACTTAAACCCACTTTAAGACATTAAAACTGGCGTCGGAATACTTAAAACCTATGCACAATGGAAACAGATGAAGCATGCAGAAACGAGATTGGTTATTATGTAATGATTCTCAGTAGGGGTCATTGCCACATGCCGCAAGATACTTTACTTAGTTCTGTGATAACAGTTTTAATAGACTGTTAATGGATTAATTAGAATTCCAAGGCATACTTACTAGGTCATGAACGTTCATCAATCCGTGTATGTATGACATACATAAACGCACACAAAAATATTTTTTGCGCTTTCCTCTTTTAACTGTAGCAGGGCATTGTAGCTACTGGAATGTTACTACTTGCAGAGAACTACTTCACTTTTAAGATTTGGCAGTACATACATGTGTCTATCCGTTTTTGTGCTGTTTTCCAGTTCATTTGCAACACGCTGGTGGACAAAGTACAATACTGACACTATATCATGCATAAATGTAATGATAATAGATCTTCTAAATTTTGCAATTTGTGTGTCAATTCTATAGGTTTATATATTTATGCATTTATTTTCAAAAATCGAAAACAGAATTTAGTTAAATTCTAGTCCTTGCTATAACTTCATAACATGTTGATAAATCATCACAGTCGCACATTATTTCGGTATCTTGCTTTTTGTCACTCAGAGGGCATTGATGGAAATGTGACAAATACCAAATTCGTGGCCTAAATCAAACGCGCTGATGCTACACAGACCTAGATTATGGCGCTCGCGTCACAATATAATTTACTTTTTTTAGAAATTATAAATTACGACATGCCTGATAATAATTTGTGATTTTTAGTTTAAACAAGCTAATGCCGTTATTAAGTTGAACCAATAAAAGTAATCAATGACAAATACAATGTATAACAACTGTTGTAAGCGTACCCTATGTTCCATTCTAGCTGATCCATATTTACTGACTTACATGGTCAACACTTGTTAACACTGAAAACGAGACGGGCTGTATTTGCCAGAACTATTCCATTCTGATAACTGATTGCTCGCAATAAAGCATGCTAGTCAGACAGATGCAAAAAACATCATAAAGATTCTAAGCTTATTAAGCATTAGGTTTAAAACCTAATTTTAAATTAGCTAAATTTAAGATATCTCTTCATCATACGAGAATTCCGTATCGGAGCTGAAGAATTCGTATAAAAGTATCGATGACGGTATTTCCTTATTATGTGTCAATCTTAATTAGAAATAAATAAATAAGACGAACCAATGACTCAGTCCGTCGAAACACTATTGACTTAAAACAAACGCTCCAGATTTAAAGTGTCTTTTGCAATTTGTTTAAACTTTTTATAAAAAAATAAAGTAATTAACTGAAAGAAGTTGTCTTATACAGTAAAATGAAGAATTTTGAACAGAAGGGTTTATTTATCCATTCAAATTTGTACTAAAGTAGAATTGCAAAAAGAAGCCTGTTCATGTAGCCACTCTTTACACATTTTAGTATTATTCATTTTAGCCAAGGAATAATATAATGACATTGGTCACTCTTCTGCAAGTGTATGTGAGTGTAAATACATCGTATTCTCCCAACCGTTTTTGAAATATGAGAAATAATAAATACAAGCATATGCATTACTTTTGGTTCCAATCACATATATACTGTGTTATCTTGAAAAGAACTAACATAGGATTCACGTAATAAATATGTGATTTTGCGTTCTGTAGCAATACTTACAAAACAAACCATAACATCATTTTATGAATATTCCCCTATGGCGAGTTCTAAAAACGGTTGAATATAAATTAACGTCGATAAGGTCTTAAGAGAAAAGTCTGCATGCAACGCTTCCAGACATGCATCGCTTTATCAAAAATCTTCCCCAGCCCCAGTGTGTCTCGTGTTGTCTTTCTGATAAATATAATTCATATATAGTGATTGTATTGAGTGCATGTATGAATGCTTTCAGTTGGCTGTCAAAGAAACGCAATCAACCATTTGTAAATGACTATTTTATTGCTAAACAGTGCATTTATACTTGTTTGAACAATATAAGTCCCCAATGATCCATTACATTTCCTAAAAAAAATTAATAAACTGTCTTAAAGGAGAATCAAATGAATATAAGTTCATACACATTCATTTAAAATAAAATGTATGGCTTTGAAGCCTTATTTATATGCTATGCTTACAATTATCTTATATATAACACCATCCTTTAACAAAAATTCCTTTTTAAAACATGGAAGTTTTATGCTTTTATTGTAGATTATAAAAGACAAATGTGTTTCTATTCTTGTGGGGATTCAGTTTATTTTCATTTCATCTGCCGGGGCACATTTGCGATTGTAAACGCTCCAAATAATGTTATAGTTACTTGCATTTACTGTTTGTAAAAAGTATTCGTTGTTCATTGTTACTCCAGACAAGTCGGTTGTTGTGAACGTATATAAAAATGTGTAAATTCTGTTCAGTGGCGGTTATTTGTTTGTTTTGTTTGTTTACAGGATTAATCACTATTTCAGTTGTCTGGAGACGGTGTCCACGTGAAGCAGATATAGGGCTACCTTCACTGTGTATAGCATGCCATGAACACCTAGCATGATACCACACCCAGTCACATTTTCCTGACACCGGGCCAACCAGTCGTGGAGCTACCCTTATATTTGCATGAGCGTTAGCAAGGGAGCTATACCACTACCATTTTACGATTTTGGTATGTTGCAGCCTCGAATCGAACCCGGGACATCCCGTACCTGGAGCCGACGCTCCAACGATTGCGCTACCAGGTCCGGTCTCAGGGGAAGTTATCTCATGCGTAATAAAGTTACTCTGGACATTTTGAAAATGACATCCTTTTAAATATTTGAGAACTTACATGAGAAATCGAAATCCCTTATGATCTGGGATTACAGAAATAAAAGTACCCAAAATTAGTCTGACTTTTAAGACACGAATTAGAAAGAGGACCTCGCGTGATGCTTTCAATATAATGTTCGCTGCCGTCATAAATCTTCTACCGAAAGCCGGCTTACCACGGACTGTTTTCACTAACAGGAAGTCTTTCATAAACATGAGGATTAGGTTTGACGAAAGGTTGCTGAACGACCATGCTAGTGGGATAAAACTGTACATATATTATTTTCATGTTCATCTTTTAACCTCGCATTATAAATGCTTTACTTTCTTCGAACTTTAAGTAGAACAAGTGACATGCAAACAAACTAATTCAGTGGTAATGACATTTTATATTCAACTTTATTTTCATATCTTAATATCAAATAGACAAAATGGTAACATACCTGAATTATATCAGTTCTTAATTCAAAGATGGACATTAATTTAGTACATTTAATTCCTGTCTAGTGTTATTTTCTACTGTACTATAGAAGATTTATATAAATAAGTATAAAGAAATGATTTAAAATATTGAATAATTTGAGCAGAAAGCTCAAAATTTAGTTGGGGACTTAGGATAGATAATTCGGTTATACATTCTGGTGTTTATAAAACGTACACACAATTATATCCAAATGTCTGTTTGTCTTTGTCTTACTTACAACATGTATAGCATGTCATTATTCAGGTGTTGTATAAATCCTATCTTGTTGACAGTTTGGCATTCACTCTAAATCCATCATTTCATGGCAATGAAACCAATCGATGTCACCAATATATTTAAATGCTTTGTATGTAATAGAACTGTATCCTGCATAAAACCTGTCAGATACAATCCTTACAATTCCAAGAGGAAGGTCGTGTATTAACTATTGTTGCAAATCTTCGCTCCACCAAGTACAGCTTTGTCTATTTGATTAGATTTATATGTTTAAATTACCTGGTATATACTTTAATTTATAGAAGAAAACGAACAACAGTATTAATGCAGTTAATACCTTCTTTTCTTTACTTATTTAAACTAACAGCTTTGATATTATTTATGTGCAACGAACAAAATGAAATTGCAAAAACATTATGTTCAGTTTGTGATGATTATTGTCCTTCGTTCTACTCTTACCCTGTAAGTCTATCATCATTTGGAACAACAGCTTAAAACATTTTCACAAACTTTGTTCAGGGTATTTGGCAATTGGGGAAACAACAATGCAATGATTCTGTGATAATTCTTTAAAATATTAACATTTGGCCTGGCACTTAACACAATTACACACAGGGTAATTAAATGTAAAAGGGACAAGTACTGAAACAAAACAAAGTTCACAAAGGTATAAACCATTTGCGACCACGCTTGGATCGGTCATTCGGCAAAAAAGACCGAAAATAATGCGTGGCACGTCGAAATAAGACTGAATACCAGGATTATGATTATTAAATAAGCCATTGCCTTCGTACGTAAAGATATGTCCTTTTACCAGACACCTGAAGTAGGTTCTACAACGGGTATATTTTCAGGAAGACCGACTTTATCTAAATGCAAACTATTCAAACAGTAATGAACAGACAAAACGAAAAGGTCCCACTATTTTAGTATCGAACTATAAAGAATACTCCACAATCACATCTTATATCTTCACACGGGGTCGTTTCTTATACATTTAACATTTGTCGCTCGCATATTCTTAGTCTGTTGTTCATTTCACGCTCAGAAAAAAATAAAAGCGCGTCGGAAAGTTTTAGTAGAGATTTAAAAAATAATAACAGATGAAAAAATCTGCTACAATCAAGTACTGGCTTGAGAGTCAATTTGCATTCAGACATTGACACGTTAAATAGAAGCGTTCAATGATACGTAGGTACAATTGCAGAATGTTTAGAATCGTCTTTACCCTTTTTTGTCAGTTAATGATCACATTGCGTGAAAATGCCACCGATTACTTCAGATATCTGTACACTTGAATATGGTAAATTGACTAGAATGACGTGAAATGGCAACCTATTATTTAAAGTGGCGACATTAATTTGGTGGAATAGTGACCAAATATTATTTAAATATTTAGCAGTCGTAAACTAACTAGCGCACATTCATGTCGCATTTTATATGCTGATTCTAGAAAATATAATTATAAGCTTAAAGAAAATCATTTCCATAATATAACTATGCAAACTGTTTTGTCGGCTTTGAACGGCAACGTTTGGATAATGATGATGATATATAAGACAACACGAGGCGTACAGTAGTATACTAGTCTGTTACCGCTATTTGGAACAATTTTGTCTTCTTGGTCTTAAATGTAGAATTGGTACTTATTATACTCATCTGTGCAAATGCCAGCGATCTTTTAATGGTCACGTCTATGCATTTTAATTTTCATCTTTCGTTTAGATGAGGTTACACACTTTGTGTTACGGAAAATAAATGAGAACGTGAAATCGTTTATGCCGTATGGTCAGACAAAGTGCATTATAGTATTTATCTGTGTATTTAATAAATGAAAGAGAATTCCACTGGATGCTATTAAAGTAATGTTTGTTGCCGAAGTACATCGCGCAGGCAATTCAATCTGTCTGAATAGATAGACATCTTCTAAAGCAAATTAACTTTGTGGTAGGTTATCTGGTAAGGGATATATGTGAGAGATAGGACTGATAAAACTTAAGGTATTTCTACAGATCTGTTAACTTGTGAAAATGCATAAAACGAACATTCACCAGTTTATAGGTCTACGCAAATTAAGTTATATTAAGTTATAATTAATAGTTTATAGTAATATGTTTTGTCCTATAGAGAGGTGTTTTAAAATATATATTAAATTTAATTACCTTCCAATGCCTAAAGGACAAACGCGAGTGTACAGTTCGTGCTTAAAGTCTGCGGTTTTATTTAAAATGAAGGTAGTCGATTCTGGGTGTAACGACACACTTGGTTTAAATCTTAAAGTTTCAACTTTTCCACTGGTTGATAGAAAGTGTACTAGTCGCACGATCACGGATTTCTCCCCAAATTAATGATACATGCAGCAGGTTGTTGTACTGTTAAACAGTAAATTATTGCATATATAAATTTTAAACAGCCGCACAACTTGTTTTTAAAATGTAAAACGCAATTAGTATTAAAAATATATGCAAATAAGAAATAAATGCAAGAAAGAGTACTAAAGCCGTCTTTTGTTATAGCACGATTTTTAAAATAGTTGATGCTGGATAATATATTTTCATCTTGTAGAAATCGAAGAGTGATAAGACAATGTGGTCAGTGTTCTTAATATTATATAGAGTCTTACATATTTGAAGACAATTATAAATAACATGTTATCGATGGTGATGTACACAATCGCTTAGAAGTCTCCTTTGAAATGATTCCGAATGGCATATCAATTTTCATTGTGTTCCATATACAGACACAAGTATATACAATAATATATAGTCAATGACTTTCGTACATGTACGTAAACTCGATTTTGTATATTCCCTATGGTAATCTCATCTCTGTAATTAATATTGTGCGACACGTAAATTTCTATTAATTGGAGACATATTCTCCTCTCAAGTTAACCATTAACAAGATAATGTTAATGACACAAGCCTATAACGCAACTGGATATGTATTATCTTTTTTTACAAAGTTATGGATTTGCGTTACACAATAAACACATATACCACCTTGTCATTGGTATAAATTTTACACAGGAAACACATTAAAATCTGTCTCCATTTTGCTGTAAAATAAAAAAGATAGTTTATTGCGGTTGATAACGAGAAAAATATCCTTTGTTGTCATTTATCCTTTTTGCTTTTTGCCATCGTATAGTCTACTTGGAAAAGAGGCTTATGAAACTGGTAAGATTTACATGTATTAAAGTATTAGGCTCTGCCATTATAAGCAATATTAATAAAAGATCACGTGATTCATGTGTATATTTGTATACATGCAATTTGACAACGCCGCTCAAGAGACTTTAATTTATACATTTATAAAGTTTTCCATCGGTGTCTGGCAGCTTCAATGGCAAAGTAGAAACTCAACAAAAGTGGTATTTATTTTCCCATGTATTTGAGAACTATAACATTGCTAAACGGGTTCATTTTTAAACAAAACACTTTTAATACAGAAATTCTTCGCCCCCACCTTTCTAAAGCGTATTGACTTTGTTATTGATCTTATTGTTTTATAACACGATTGATTTAATAATAGTTCGCAGGCTGAAGGGTTCACGTTTATACGACAAATGCAATAATTGACATGTATCAAACGCGGTTGTCGTTTGCCATTCAATTAAAGAAAACCTGCTAAAATAATAGGATGGTATGGCTAAAAGTAAGAGAAGGATGTGACTTACAAATGACAGCAGCCATTGCGAGAAGAAAACACCCTGAGACCCTTGACTATCAGGTTCTCGTCGTCACCAGATTGTGGTGTTCTGCCCACCTATGTCGCACACAGTCCTGCTTCCATCATGATCATTTCTGAAGTATCAATAAATACATGTTTATGTCTTTATTGTTTGTTTATTGGGTTTATCGTCCCACCAACAGTATTTCAGTTATCTGGAGACGGTTGTCGTTATTGTTCTATCTTTAAAGAAAAATCCCATTTGATATAGGCTGAAACATTAAGTTCTAAATAATTTCACACATGCTTCGCACAAAACAAATAAATAAATCCTTGTTCAGAACAGAATTGTTAGGTTAACGGATGTCGTTTTACAAAAGCAATACTTGGTAAAAAATGGAGTTACCTTTCACATGAAAGGTAGTCTAAGTTTTTCGAAACAGACCGACCGAAACAGAATGTAATTAGTTTTGGTTTCCATTGTATCTGTAGCCGTTTTCTAAAGGCCACTTTGTATGATGACATGTTTTAGCATGTATTTCTACTGTGAGATAAAACATTTCCTATCAATCTATGCAGTTTGTATTGGTCTATATAGTCTGTTTACACGTTTTGTGTGTGTATTTACAGAGGAACTAGCTTATCTTTTGCTGTAATTTATGACAGAACCGAACTCGACCATTGCCGATGCATTTTATTCTATGACTTTCAAGGGATGTGACAATATTGAATAAGAACCGTGCCATACAATTGCATATTATAATTGTTTTATCGTTCAATAATAAACAGTGTAAGTATATAAACTATTTGAACTTGTTGAAAAGAAATGTCTGAGATTAGGAAGAAGCGACAAGGTAGTTAGAGTGGAGAGAAAATCTTAATAAAAAGAAAAGAAAGAAAATTAAAATTTAATTAGAAAATGATGGCATTTTTTTAATTCATCGCAAATAATTGTAAAATTAATATCGCATGTAATATTCGTATAACTTATTGCTTGTGAAGTATTACTTGGAAACAACATCCAACCACAGCATGGTACCTTTTTCTCGTCGTATTTGAAATAGTTATGTACATTCGCAGACATAATTTAGGATATAGCCTTGTCAAAAAAAAAACAACAAAAAAAAAAAAAAAAAAAAACACCAGTGTCATTTGTGGTCAGTGGTGGTTATCTTATGCTTTATTACGTTATTTTGATCATAATAATAAAATACGGGTTATTATATGCGAATGTAAATCCCTGATTATCTGAGATTTTAACCATATAATGTGCCCAAAATCTAGTTTATAATAACGAAACGAATCGCAAAAATACAACCGAATCATACTGGCTGAGCACAGACTGTTTTCACGAATGGGAAGTATTTCATAAACTAGAGGTATAGGCTTTGACGAGTTCTGGTAAAATGAACATAGGTAGGAGATAGGGAAGCGCGGTATCATTTTCATTCTTAAACCTTGAATATTTAAATAATTACATCTTCTCTAATATGTATGCAGACCAAGTCAAATGCAACCTGTAGTAGTATAGTAGTATAGTGGTAATGACGTTTTATTATTGGTTCGTCAGACAAATACAATGAAAAGTGTTTTAAGACAATGTTGTTTTCCAAATCAAATTTAGTTGAATTTATCAAAATACAGTACTCTGTGTTTTATATTTTGATATTAATAATCTGTAAAATTCAACAAAGTGTTTAATTTACATAATAGTCAAGGCTGAAAACATTGTATATTTTATTGAACACTTGTTTACGTAATTTTGTTCAAAGACAACGGATATAAAAATAAAATAAGGCCGAACAAAGTGCGGTAAATTTTAATTTTGAAAATGTTATAACCACTTTACTCGTCAGATAACGTTTAAATAATGTACCATACGGACGATCAATATCACAGGTAATAATAACAGAAACAGGTAATTATAATAATGTGTTACTTAGACTATTAATGAGAATGTAAACACAAGTAGCTAATCATACCAATTTATGCACAAAGAGTAAAATCAGAATAAATATATGTAATAAAAAGGTAAAGTAACTGACTTATATTATGATGGTATCGGACGTCGGGTTGAAATTTAATACATTAAATGTTTATCTGGAACTTTTCGAACATTACTATAGGAGATGTATAAAAATACTAAAGAATGATTTTAAGACTCCACCAATCAACAAAGGAAGCTAGCATTTAGTTGGTGGTTTATATGAAAAATTTGGATATATAAACAGGTTATTTATAAATAGTATACACACCAACTTCACATTTACTTTTTGTATTGTTTGTGTCATCTTCTTCATTGAAAATGTCAACATTTGATTGTTATCTTGCTTTAGTGCTGCTTGGAATAAATATAGCTGATAAATTTGTGTTCATTTAAAACGCTTCATATGATGACTATGGAGACAGCAGTTGGGAACATTGTGTTTGATTGTATGCGTCGATATATATTACTGTGTTTGGCCTAAAACTTGATAGTCTTCTCTAGCCAATGTAGGAGTAGTATAATAAAGAAAACCCTAAGAAACATTCTTAAGCCCTTTGTGTAGTTTACAATTTGGAATACAGAAGTGATATGTTCAGGACACACACATACAGTCCACTACGATAGAAACTATCTGCGACCACGCCTGATTGTCACTGAGCAGGATGACAGAGTACGAAGCCTAGTTTTACGCGTACGTACAACTAATTACCAGGATTATGACTATTTTATACACTGTCTGTTACAAACATAGGGATTTGGCCTTTACCGAAAGACGGAAGCAGGTTTTACAACAAAAAATAAACCTATTAGAAGACCCACTCAGTCTTGATACAAATGGTCTTTTATAAACAATGCACAGACTAAAATGTTACAGTCAACTATGTTATAGATATCAGACTAGAATCTCAACCTGCAATCACGTTAGACGGTCTCTTGCACACTTAATATTTGTCGATTACATATTCTTCCTTTGTGTAGTGTAATTTGTATTAAACGCTCTTACAGAAATTACATAATGAATGTCTTATTGTTTTTCTTCTATTTTCTCAAGTCAAGTATACGAAAAAATATCATGATTGGAAATGAATAAATGACAATAAAAATGTTTTTTTTAGATAATGGTTCTTTATTGTACATTTTGGCAAAAGTCATTATTGCATTGAGAAATTGAACCTTCAATGTCAATCAGTTGGTGCTTTTGCCGATTGACCGTTCCAAGGCGGTACCTGATGTTTTTTCTTTATGTGTGTTATGACTCGTCTCTGTGTTTTGTCACATTTGCATTTACCTTATTTGCCTTTGTCTACTAGTAGATAAAATTTAAATATATGTGAACATTTTGATAGGACCTTTTCTTATTTACTTATTTATGGTCGCGTCCTTTGTCGAAATCTTTCGTTTGGATAAGGTGATAAACTTTCTGCTTACGAAATTTGGCAGAACATGCATGTTAGATATAGAATTAATCAAATTTTGGCTCAATATATTGTACTAAATTTGATATTTTGTTAAAACTGCAATTGAGAAATAATACAAGATAGTGTACTTAGATGATATTAGACTGTATAATTCTTATACATACCAGCAATTAAAGCAAAGGAAAAGCAATAAGACGAGTGATGGGATAGGAAATTGCTGGAACGTGAATTAATAAAGCAACTTCCTGGTAGCGATAATGTGTGAGTTTGCATGTGCCTTCCATGATGTTTCTGTCACATAATAATCACTTACTGTCTTGTCGCCAAGTTTCAATGACATTTTGCTTAATATTATATGGTATCTCATATGACAAAAGACGGCTATAAATAGCACTCTGCGCTAGTGATGTATATAATCACAAGACGTCTTATTTTGTACGATTTCAAATGACATTTCAATTTCCCATTAGAAGACATACAAGTGACATAATTATATACTAAAATATATACGATTTTTAGGAAGTTCGGGCAATCGCTCGGTGCGCCTTCTAATACAGTCATATCAAAATCTGTCAAAAATAATGATGGAGAATGCTAACTTGGTTTGGATAAAACAAGATATTTAAGGAATGAATGTCATCTTTGACATTTGTATAAATGAAAGCATGTCGCTGTGAGAAATTATTATAAATAAAAGCAAGTCGCAGTGCGAGACATTTGTATAAATGAAAGCATGTCGCATTGCTAGCAAATCCACGAAGCGCCTTTAGCTCAACTAACATAATGCGTGACAGAAGTTCAATTAATTTAGAATATACTATTTTATATAACGTTTGTCATTATCCAAGTCATATAAATTACGCAAAGATATGAAGGTACTAGATATTTCTACATGATGAAGAGTAATTTTGACTTGTTTTTATCTTGTCAACCAAATTTATTCAGATAACATATTACCCATATTTTTCAAATTGTTATATGTAGTAAGTATTTCACTTAACACATAAACTGTTATATCTTATTTGGCTCTAGAAAATAATCGAGTATTTGTTACCTTGTAATTGCAGTAGAAAGATTGTTGCCTTCATCCCCTTGTTGAAAACACTGTCAACTCTGCTAGGAACAAGGTAGGAGGCTAATGACAGTGGTTATATAACATGTATTAGATAAATAGGATAAACAAACAAACTAATATAAGCAAAAAGAATTGGAATTACTTGTATATTCGTAAAACTTAAATTGAAGGCGCCTATGTGACAAACATAACGCAAATGATGAATCCATCCAGAATTTTACCCCACCGCTTAGGAGTATCATTTGCACATTTATAAAGATTTCCCAACGGTGTCTGGCAGCGTGAATGTCAAATGAGAAGCCAACAAAATGCTATTATTTTTTCCATTTATTTGAGAAATATGAAAATAGCTTGTTCATTAAAATACACAGAAAAGATTCTCCTTCACATTTTCAAAGCATACAAACTGTGCAATTGGGCTTATTGGATGATTTCATGTTGCACAATTTAATAATAAATAGACTGAAGTGTTCATGAATATACAAATATTTGCACGACATACTCAAAATACTCCATAGCTACAACCAATATAAAGTACTCGACAAATAATTATTTTCGCATTTGAGTTTAATAGACTTTTAATAGGTCAAAACAACAATAAAATGGAAAATACTAATTCAAAGATTTTATTTTTAAGAGCAAACAGATTACATGTCATGGTCACGCTAGGCTTGTGACTGAGCACGATCGCTTTCAGTCGCAACATTCGTACGAACGCCGTGCGTTGGTTGCAGTAGTCGTAGACCAGACATAATTGCCAGGAAATCAAAAGTCGGTTGTATTTAAAACAAGGTATTCAACTGAAGTTTCTTTTCGGAGAGATTACAGCGAGGTCGCATAGTAGAACACGACCGTTGGTCGATTGATCCCCACCCGGATTTGATGATCGAGGAACTATGTTCAATGTGAGTGCTTTATCTCGGGAAATATACTGCATTACTCCTATTTGCAGAAATTATATATATCTATGTTATTTGTTCAATTCCGTATGAGTGCAGAAAGCTACTTTCACTAGTAAGGAAAAATAATAATAACACAGTGTGAGTGAAAATTGGTATTTATTGTAAAATACCATAAATTAATATTTTAAACATTATTTTTTCTTATCTGGGCGGCAACACGCCGCCCAAATACATTAATGTCAAATACATACATGTAATATAAAGAAAAATGCAAAATAATAACAATTCTGGGAAACAGACAGAGTGTTGAGGTAAGGGTGAAATTGGTTGAATCAAAAAGTTAAACTTGGCTTCCAAACGGCTGACGCTAAGAAGAATGGCGTCAAATTGAACCCATTGGATGACTGGATCATGTGATCTGTATCTCCATTCTGAATGGACACATGAAAAATGTGATCTGAGACATCGACCTGATTGGTTCTCACATTAACATAATGTACAAGTAATATATACTTGACAAAGAAAACGATTAAAAATTACATAAATTATCTCATGTTCATAAAATGTCTATATATTTTATCAAACCCATTCCGCAGACCAGTTCCGAAACGAGCGTGAATCCGAGAGTCTGACAGTGAATTTAAGTGACTAAACCCATCACATTAAACACAGCGCGGTAAATCAACATATTAAAATCCACATTGCACGCATGCGTTCTTAAAGTCTGTTCTTATCGGATACTACAATCGTCAGGTGCTAGCGGGCAGTTTGGACAGATGTTATTACGTGAATGTTTCATTTTATATGGTGAACACTCATGATCGACTTTCGGAATGGCTCGTTAATTGGACGTTTCCGCGAAATATGACTCGAGCTGCGAAAAAACACACCAAAAGTATCAATCCTTCTGGTAAAATTGTGTATATAGCAGCATAGAAATGAAAATTAGACAACAAAATTACCGTCATTTTTAAAAATAATATTACCAAATACATAAAGAAATCTTGTGTTTTCAGTTTAATCTTTATTTTATTAAGTTGACAGCAAAACTAATATAGGAGTACGATTTACTTTTTTTGCTGCCAACTAGATGAAGTTAAATCAAGCTTAGACCAGAAGAAATAGTCATGGATTTTCAAAATATATTGTCATTAGTGTTTAAGGGTGTGGTGTAGTCCCACCAACAATTTTAAATTATCCGGTGTAGTTGAACATTTGAGGCAAAAGTTGTCTCCATTGTGTGGAGCTAAACAAAGCCAATATTTGCGTCAGCATTATCAAGCTGGGGGAAAGGGGTATTTCAATAGTACTTTAACGACGTTGCTTTGTCGCAGTCCAGAATTGAAACCAGTACCTCGCTATCTTGAGGCGACCATCAGCCAATTGGGCTACCAGGTCCAGTATTTTAATGTATGAAAAATTATTTATTTTACAAAAATCCATTTAGTTCCTTATTCTCCGTACATTACATTTAAATTTCAAATGCAATATATTTCCTGTGAAAAACTATTTTCTCTTCGCCATCAACTTACTTCTTTAATTCTTTAATTCTATTTCAAATTAAGAACTCAAGATTGTTCTGTGCAATTTGTTCGTAATAAAATCCCGAAAATTAGAGATACTCTACTTAAAGTTACACACTCCATTTTCTTTCTTCAATTTCAGTAAGACTTTAATTTGCTGATCTAAACATTGATAAACGTTTGACACTTTGACATGTAAAAGTAAAAGTTGATCGGCTAAAAGGTTTCTGAAAAGTGTTCTATTTTTTCAAAGTGAATTCATTTTTTGCATTTTTATTCCAGTTTCATTTTGTGCCAGACCACCATTTTATTGTTCATATTAATGACTGTCTATTGCTGTTTGTTTGTTTCGTTATTCTGCACATACAAGGTAAGGAAAAACAATTCAAAGTACGATTTTATTTTAATGGAAAGAAAAAACAACGCATTATCGTCCTTACAATATGTTTGACTGCAGGCTAATCAAAGAAAAATTGATTAGATCGTGGAAAGGCTACATTGTATGATTAGATCTTAAGCGTAACTGACAATTTGAACACTAAGAAATATGTACAAATTGCTATTGTTCCATTGTTTCATTTAGACATATATTATAAGTGTTTATTTGCCTTGTATAACTCAAATGAATTTATAACGTTCAATCATAAGACAAAGTGTAGTTTTATTGTTAAATTATTTTGATATTTTAATCATTACATAGATGCAACATAGTTAATGTGAATTTAAACTGTTTAAATATAATTTTGGTATTGTTGAATATATTTGTTTCTTTTAGATTTTCTAGTCACAATTTATTTTAATATAATGGCATTTATTTGCACAGGTCGGTGTAAATACAATGATCGTAAGGAAATGTATTAAAACCTTAAATTGCATCCTTCATTTATAAAGCATATACCTTTAATAACCATTTATCAATTTTCAAAGAATAATAAATACAAATGATAAAATACAAAGAAAATACAAGGCGTCATTGGCATAATGTTTTCTGGAATTTAATCGAATGTAGAGGATGACAAATTATAAACCAAGAAAAACGGCTTAAGTTAAATTGATTGTTGAATCTGTTTGGTGGTGAATCAACACCGACTGAAGAAGTACACTTGTGCTGGTGTTGTTATATTTATCAGGGACTGATTGGAATGCTCGATGTGATCATTACTCTTATAGTACGTCGACTATTAGGCATTGAGTTCATAGATAATGATCAGTTCGCAACATTTAATATATGAATTTGTCTTGTTTATACATCCAACGTTGATAAACATAAACACCTCCAAAATATTTATATCACATGTCTGCCTAATACGGTTTACTTTGAAAATATGTACTATACAGAAGACAAGAGTATTTGAGTCGTAAGGATACGAAAAGTACAACCGTCCTTTACCAAGAGCTCAAACAAAGCGCACATAACAGAATATATTTTATCAACATAAAATTGCAACATGCTGAATAGAAGATTGAGAAAGAACGAGTTGTATGACGACAGAACAGCACTTTAAATTTATTGGATTCACTTGGTTTTTAGAACATTGGAATAGTGTGTGTAGGTAAATGTTAAGCGAGTCTTGTGTTGTCTTGAAAGTTTAGTCGTGTGACCTTGGTGTCTTTTTGCCTGGATTATATATAGTACAGAGTCTTCGTTTAACCAACACGTTTAGTTTATGGCAACAGAAACAAATTGCATTAAATTCAGTTTTTCAAGTTCACACTACCCAATCTACAGTGTTATCCTTGTCAGGCTTACAGCTGTCTACATGGGCATATATACTGTTTGTAAATGAGCATGACACTTTTTCAATAATGTACTACAATACTTATTTGAATAACAAAAATAGACGTAATTGAAATAGGGATGGTAATAAGTCACGTGGTGTGATCGTAATTGAAGGATCCTACCCAAATAACATCATACCCAAAGACAACTGTTCCCCAGAGCTTTAGCCTCTACTGAGTTAAATTCTTACCTATCTTTTTTAGATATCTACTGTCTAAAATTATTGTACTCTACAAAGGAACTGTGCCAAAGTAATTATACCTTATTTTAGAGTGGAAAATTTATAACGGACAGCAAAACACAAGAATTTAAACAAATATCTTTCTGTGCAAACATATGCAAATAAATTTATCTTTTTTCGTTTTCTCATGCCATTTGTACATGAAGACTTCAACAAAATAAAAATCAAATTAACATTTAATTCTTATATGCCATGTGATGGATATGATTTTTGAAGTAGAGTTGGTTTGAGCTGAGTTGGGAAAATCAAATTGTGACACATATGACAGAGACTGATTGACGATCCGGCAAAGGATTAACTGTTTCAGTTGATCAAGCAAACTTTAATTTCCGACAGCATTTATACTTACAATCGGTATACTTCTTAGATATATATTAGCATAACAATTCCTTTAAATATATTTGTCCGTGATATTAAATATATTCACATTTCTCAATTTTCCGATGTTTGTGTGTGTGTTTCTTTTGCTTTTTTGTGTGTGTTTTTGTTGTTGCTTTTTTTGGGTTTTGTCGAGAAAAAATGATTTGTTAAATATAATATCTATACTGCAACCCTTATTAAATATTATGTTCTTTTTATTGTATACTATTGTGTACCATTAAATCCAAAGAAATTCTTTTTCTGATTATTGAAATCACAATATTTTTCATACTTCTAAAATTTGACGAGTAAACAGTGTACATATAATAAGATTATTAATGCTTTATTAATAAATGGCAAGGAATAGTTGACGAAGGGCATCAATGAAATCACGTGTCAAGTATGTCAAAAATTATACGTGGTTGCAACATTTGAAACATATTTAAACAGCAGTTTGTTAGTCATTTTCCTTGTTTCATTCGGACAATGGAATCTTTATTAAAGATACGGGAGCACCGGGTGTTACATTATTCGATGTTAATATTATTATGAAAGAAACACTTACATTAACCTCTAAAATAAACATGTTGATTTCTGATTTTGAGCTAACATACTGATAATTTGTACATTTCAAACCCATCGACGGACTTAACAATACTTCTGCTTAGAACTATTGATAACAATTTCACTGAACCTATTTAATTAACAATACCGGTTTACAAGTTTATAAATATTTACTAGTTTTTATAGTTATTTAGTTGATCCTGCTAAGTAATAAATATTTGAATCAGTAGTTTTTATTTTATTTAACTTTAAATGTATCAACTACCTTATGTGTGTCATGATGTATTGCTTATACTAGCTAAAAATTGCCTCTTTAAAATAAAATAATATGCCAGTTACTTTTACATGACCTTAAGTGCCTGTTACAAAGGTGTATCTATTGAATCGACTGAAAAAGAGAGTGGGAAAAAGTCTGTGATAATAAGTGCAGTTCGTCCAAACCTGACACAGCACAACACTAATTGATGTCATACGAGCAAGTTTAATTTTTGCGATGATCCTTCAACATTATTTCCTTTTTGGTTTTGAAAAGGAATAAACATTCAAAAACTTATTTAACAAAATAAATATGAATTGTTTTATCGTTTCAGTAGCCATATTGAATAGATAACAGATGGACGCGCAAGTATGCAACAATAAACTAACAATCAACAATGAGTACGCGATTATTCTTTATAAACCTTATACGCTTTTTTCTGTCGAGTAAGAATTAGATTTTTTAAGCATATTAAAAGCTTAAGACTGGAATATAAATCTAACAATATGTTCATTTTACCTCTGAAATTAACTGATCAAAACCGTTAGAAACTGTTAGAATCCGTAAGAAACCGATAGAAACGGATGGCTTTTCAAGCTGGTACGTAACCCCGTATACATTTCCAAAACCTTTTATTAGTATAGGTTGCGACATAGGCAACCCAATATAAAATATTGATAAGTTGTAAAAATATTTTTATTCTTTCAGTTCTTTTGAGAATGTCGTAAAAATACGAAACATTATATATGCTCCTTTACATCAATCCCTTCTTGTTATTTAATCAACATTCCAACAAACAATGAATTGAAGCGCACAACTAGAAAATGATGTCTCTTTGACATGGGACGTATCAGACAAACTTCCCTGGTGGATTGATAAGCATGTACGAGTAGAGCTCCAGAACGTAGTACCTTCAACTATCGACACGAGGAAGGATTTCAGCATTATTCGACGTTTTTATAAGTTTTTTTGACATCTTGGTGTTTATAATAGGTGCCGAAGATACAGCTGTTCAATAAATTATTGTTTAATGCAAGATAAATCGAGAATTATTTGACCGAAATTCGTTTTTAAAGTCAAGGTCGGACAGTCTATTACTCTCATTATCGGTTCACATTATGTTTGATACTATTGTAAACATAAGTTTCCAGTAACCTGAATCAATTTTCTGAAAAAGAAAGTTTATTATGCGAGAAAAAGTGTTAATCTATTGCACTTATAATGATTAAATATTAATATAATCCTATCACATGTTATGTTTATAAACCTCTCTAAGCAAGTGACTTTTGAATGACATCTAACGGGGGAATGCAGGAAATGCAAGTAACGGAAACTGATTTTAGAGCCCAATGCTGTTTGTGACATTAAGCTGAATTCTTATTTTCAGCGAAAATATAAACGAAAAATATATAGAATTAAATGTCATTTTGGCTGACGTTTATCGTTTATAAATACAAGTTTTGCGTGCCATCGAAGTAACCTTGATGTCATAATAGGCGTCGGTGTGCACGCAATGTTATGTGTCTGAATGTAAGATTTAATAATTACGTTATGTTAATGGACACTATTTATAATGAAATAAATACGATGTTTTATGTTACCCAATACAGACCAGTAACATATCAGAAGCTTTTTGCAATTAAACTATTTCAATAAGAAAAAGAATTTAAAAGACATCTTGAATGTGAACTTCCTCGAGTCAAAGGCTCAGAGACACACTGACGCACACACATACACATACGTGCTTGCGCACGCACTCGCACACATATACGAGTCTAAATGTGAAAAAAAATATATATTGTTTTCTCATTTGTCGCTGTTATTGACTGTTGTTTTAGTTAAATGAGTTAAGTATCTGATTTTCACAAATCGGTTACAACTGTATCGAATGCCCAACTTTGTCTTTCCCGTGTTATATCCATTGTGCTTAATTTTATAACCACAATTGTTATAAAAAAAGTATACAACGCGTCAATGCAGCTTGTTAACGACACTAATATGATGTACCAATGTTTAAGCAGTATCAATTATATTTTCCACTACGTAGAACAAACACAAGCCAACTAGTATAATTCAATAAATTATCCACCTAAAATCATACCCGATATGTCTATTTTAGTGATCAACATGGAAAATTGCTTTCAGAAGCAAAACGCGCAAAACTTCCTCCTGTACGGTTGGACTGGATTTACATAGAATTTATCCGAACATGCGAATCATGATACAACTTCTTAATTCAAAGTTATCGACTATGATCAGTTCCATAAATTATTTACTTTAACATGTACTTTTTCAGGCCAGTCTGCAATGGAGTAGGTGTAAAATGTGTTTTAGTTTAGGTACGTATGTTCACCACGTAACCACATATTTATTGATTGATAACGTGTGATATTTGCAATTCTTGGTTTAAATCGGAAATTGGAAATGTGCAATAACCAGGATTTATAGACTGTGAGATTGATTTTAAGTTGTCTGACTGGGGTTTAGGACATGCGTTATAAATCTGAATTGACATAAAGAGTTTAGAACATCTCAGTCTGTAGTTACAGTATACGTTCAAAAAAGAATGGTGGAATTAGTACTTAGATTCAGATCAAAGGAAAGTAGCGCGGTTAAAAAAAACACTAAATGGATGAAGTTATTTTTAAATACACATAAACTTATCTTTTGTCCGGTTGCACCTAATAAGGTTTCTTTTTAAAATGCAATAATATATAAAAATGGTTGATAAACTATACAAAATTATCATCAGTTCAAGTGACTTTTGTGCAATATAACATGTGTATCTTTGCTAGAAGTTTGTTTTTGCTTAACTGTTTAAAAAAATATCACGTATATTTTGAGACCCTAGTTAAAACAACATCAAGAGTCGTAGGAAATTGATATGGTACCCTTGGAAGATTATACCGATCAATAGTCAAAAACAACTCAAAAGTATACTTTGTAAACATGGAAATTATTTCTTTTCTAATTAAAAATATTATTTAAATCTATGTTAAAGAAATTTAAAATTATTCAAGCCTTATTTATAAGCAAATATGTAACGACATAAATAAGGCTTTTGGGTAGAAGCTATAATTTGTAGGATTTAATAATATTCATATAGAGGGCAGGTATGGCGATTGTTATTGGCATATTGATGGTCAACTTCTTATTCTGTAGTATTCCAGCATCAATCAATGGCATTAAGAAATACAAATAATCAAATAATGATATCATTTTACTTTAAATTGGTATTATATAAGTAAATATAAAAAGCAATCACGAAGCAAAAAAAAAACTTAATAAAATATGTATATATATTAACTTGAATCATGTACATGAACGTTCGTAATAGCAATTTCCGAGTGTTTATCCTTTACACTTTACTCTTACAATGTTATATATTTAAAACCTGTTTTCCAACGCAGTTTGTGGCACTTAGTTCAAATAAAGGTAAATTTTTCAAAGTGTAAAAACTAAGTGAAGTTTTAATAAAAAAAATAAATATCAGATACCATTATGAATTAAACCCATCGATCTCGATCTCTTTGTCAGTTGTGTCCCCCAACCACACTTTAAACCGAAGTTTTCCGTGTTCGCTCAATTAGCCTGACACGTAAATACACACATCCTAAAGTGATTCAGTCAAGCTAACTGCAGTGCCTATATATAAGTGTAGCATTTATATCTTTTCTACCGAGTAGGGAGGCGGTTGCATGTGATGTGCTTGGTTCCGCTGCTGTATGGCCGTGATCCACTCCAACGATTTGTGGTATTATTAGTTACGCAAAGGATAGACAACGAGTGGAGTGGTCTATTATTTATAGGCCAATCTTCGAGGTGTCTATCCGACTTAGACCATTGCCTAATCAGTTATTATTATAATTATTATTATTATTATTATTATTATTATTATTATTATTATTATTATTATTATTATTATTATTATTATTATTATTATTAGATAGTAAACGAAATGCACGTGCTGCACGAACGCCAAAGAGTTGTCTACGGGATTAGACAACGGTAATACTGGCCACTTATTGGTCCAGAGGACGGTAACTGTGGTCTAATACTTCTTAGCTCTTGTGATGAGATACTGCTGGTTAGCGCATGGCACTTGATGATCGTACGAACCAAGAAAACGCTACTGAACAACATGTAGAAGTTACACGATACTTGGATTTGTTCTTTACTCTAGAGTAAATGTCAATACTTTGGAAGCAATTTGACAGAAACCAGTTCCTTTGGGAACATTTTCATAATTCTACAATGTTTCAACTATGTTTTGCAACCAGTTGTATGAGATTATCTTAATTATAGCAAATACCGTCTCAAAACAAAGGACCCTTACTTTATATTATCAAAACAACTTTATGCGAACTAGCGTCCTTGTGATGACCAAAATGATGCTAGGTGCTATTACTACTACAAATGCATGGGCAACATGGTAGAGTCTTGACGAAATCCGAAACAATATTCTGACCTTGCAAAATTAGTTCAACAAACAAACAAACATCCTCACACACGCACGCGCACGGACGCACACGCGCACGCACGAGCGGATGATCGCAATTCCTCGAATGTCAGATTTTGTCTAATACCTTGGCAATTAAACGAATCGCGACGGAAAGTGACTTTCTCTTCCGAGTTATCCCATTTTAGGGATACATTTAGGGTGATTAGTGGATGTAGAGACCTCACTAAAACAGACGCATATTTTTCTGCTTCTTGCACTTAGATAAATGAAATCCTCTTAAAACAGAAAATCTCCAACCCCCCTTCAGGACTAGAAAAACAAAGAACACTACACACAGTTTTTCTTTAATTTCCTTTGTAATTTCATTATATGACTTCTTTGAACAGACTCTCTATATGTTGTTGTTATTGTTTTAACTTTAAAATTATTTTCCAGTAAATAACGCAAATATTTAAATCGTTTTTATGTTACTGCATCTGACCTTAGCCATGAGGAGGAATAAACAAAGACATTAACGGGTATCGCATTTTTTACAAATCTGAACTCGCACTATAGAAATTTTAAAATCAGGACACAGTTTGTCAGTTCATTTGTTCTATAACGAAGTAAAATGTAATGGACCCGATTAGTACTATGTCAAATTAAGGCATACTTTAACATTGTTCTTTTATTTTCCAAATCTTCAACTAAAAAGGACGTGAGGCTTTAACTCGTTTAATATTTGTCATTTTCAAGTATTTTTGGTAATCGAGTTTCTCTCTAATCACAACAAATAGCCATTTTATAAATTAAGCAAAATACTTGCATGTTTTCCAATGCGCCGTGGAATCGATTAAGCTGGCAACAATTTAAAGTAATCGTCATTTGCATACCTTTAGTGGCTCATTGTGTATGACTTAAGCAGACCAAACAACTTTTTCAACGTTCTAGTTAATGACGAGTGGTCGATATATTTTTTCTTTACACTATGCATATTGATAGAAAACCGAGCCATATATCGTGTGAAGTATGTGTACATTATTTTCCGATTACGTCACTACTTTCTTTTAACGACGTTGTAACTTATCTAAAATGTCAGCGCATGGATGTTTTATTCAACAACGTCGGTTTACTTTTCATTGCTTGCATTAGGAAAACATCTCAGAAAGTGCGCGGTTTAAGCACCTCAGTCCCTCCCTTTTGCCGACTAAATGTTTAAAGGCGATAAATGTTGTGTTTTTTCTTTTGTTTAATGACTCATCATAGTTTTGGTCTTGCTTTTACATTTGGCTTGCATGGTTATACCTTCGTTCTGTGCCTTTTCAGATTTTAGTATATGTTGCAATGCTTATATAGGACTCTTCATGCTGGCGTTACGTAAGTGTCTTATGCATAGCTACTGGGACAATGTTTTATTTCAAATTTCAACATAACATAAGGTATATTTTAATTTCAACTGCACTAATCAGTTCGATTAAAATTCCTCCCAATTAGGGGTAAATCTCTAAAGTGTTGTTTGCCAAAAAAATGCGTTTTCCGTAGAAAAAATAGATTTTAATTCAATGTACAATACTAACGCGACTCGTATATTGTGTCGGTTCTGTACGTTATACATATTCTAGCGTTGAACTACAATGTTTAATGATCCTATTAACCAGCGGGGTCCCAGTGCATTACATTTAGGTTTAGACATGTACCTTTGATTGATACTTATTTCAACAAATGTATTCCTAGTAATGAAGATTGGGGTGTATTTCTGCATAGTGTTGCCGTTTTTTAAGGTTATTCAGCTTTAAATTAGCATTTGAAATGTTGCCCGTGTATCACTCTGTGTACTTTCATGAAGTTTGTTTAATATGTAAATCAAAGAGAACATTCAATTGTTACGATGTACGCCTACACAATTGGAACTTAATTGAGTTTCTGCTATTAGATCAGATTTGGTCATTACTATGCCTTTGTCATTTAAATTGAATTTATCAAATGTAAACCCATTGGTATTCTAAAAATCTTTTCTATGCTGTAACTAGGAATGCAATCAGTGAAATGGGTTTAGGGGAACGTGGGATCTTGATGCTTTGAACGTTTTAATCTAATAAATGTCTTGTTTTTTTACCAGTTGGTACGATTCCATTGCTGTATTCAGATTAAATTGACCAATTTATTTTCACGTTAGTTTAATTGGAAAACAGCAATAAGGACTTAAATTGTTTTGGAGATTAACTGAACTGTTTTATGAAACATTTGTAAAGACTGAAGTTCAATAAGAATTAAAAGGCTAAAACTTTACAACTACCCCTGAAATTAATGTCCTGTATTTACTCAGAGAACTTTATACAGTTTTCCGGATTTATTAAAAGCTGAATTCTAAGTAATTACGTTGTAGAAAATGTGCAAAAGAAGGTCGCACTTACCTGGAAATTTAAGAGAGCTATCATGAATGAACGTGACATTCCAGTAGCCGAAGAAAAAGGCACCACCTTCTGTATATAACAGAGGCAGACGATTATATCCAGAAGAGAGAAATACACATTCTTATACAGCTTCAGAGAACGATGAACGTGGAGAAAAGAAGAGGGTATCATTTTCGATAACTACCGAATGACATTTAATGATAAGATCGGTCATAGAGATGACTATAAAAATATGATAGAAAGAGAATAAGAGAATATAAAAGTGACTCTATTTTATTTCAAAGTATTTAACGATGGTAAACCATTCTTTCTCATCACATAAATGACATTACTTAATGGAACAGTTTTCTAGATAACAACTTATAGGTTTTAATAATAAAACTATTAAATATACAGAATTTATAAGACATTTTTTATTTAAAAGATAATTTAAGGATATGTGTTAGTTACAGGAGGAAACGTAACTGAGGATGGATGTGAATACAACCACAGGAATTTATTGACTGAATGGATATATAGTTCGGACGTCTAAGGTATTTAAATACAGGTTTTAAATATGCCGCCGCAATAAAACGGTTAGATTAAACGCTGTTCTCTTATAAAGCACAATTTCTATCCATTGTTATGTTTATGAATTTCAAACACGAAGCAAAATACATTACCATTGGATACCGATAGCGGTTGTTTGACTTGCTGCAAATTATATATTTAATAATTAGCATCAGATTACATTCTTTATCAATAGCAGAATGTATTTCCCATTTTCACCAGTAGTATAATGATCTGTTAATCGAATTCTGTAATGCTTGTTACCAAACTATTTTTATACAATATCAATGCATTAACAACATATCTTACATAATATTTTCTATTTACTACACAATTTGTTAAAACCTGGCTTCTCTACTAATTATAATATTGTCGAAAAGTTGTTTGTAAAATTGAAAATTTAAAAAAAAATGTTATCATTGTAAATTATTCATTATAATTAATTGAATCTATTCCTCTTTCCACAATTTTTTTTTTTTAATAGTGGACTGTTGTTTTCTTATTTTATATTGTTATCTTCATAATTCTTGTATATACCCTGAGCTTATACTTAGAAATTACAGCTGTGCAAAAAATGTGTGTAAGCAGAAAGAAAACCGTTGGTTTTAAATCAAGATAACTTGCAGAAAGGAGTCGGGCGTCATAAGCTGACTGGGAAATCGGATTTGGAAAAACGTTGACATAGATTGATCGGCGTTCTAGCAGAAGACTGTTAAATGGGATTCATTCTAATGTTCACGTGGCCTTTCTCACAGCAAATGGCATTTCCAAAAACTCTCGGTTACTCTGGAAATACATTTTGTTCATGGTTTGTATGAGTTTAATCAACCATTTGAACTGCTTTTTCTCATTATTCTATTATTTTATTTTCCATTCTAAAACACTTCGGACTAAATGTCGTTTGCTAAAATGTGAAATAATGCCTTAAAAAATGTTGGTAGCACAGGAAACATCCTTCTGCTTACGTTAAAGCATGAGTTCTGTTTTATTGTATTAAGGGTATTTTACACACACACACACACACACACACACACACACACACACACACACACACACACACACACACACACACACACATATATATATATATATATATATATATATATATATATATATATATATATATATATATATATATATATATATATATATATATATATATACATAAAGTTAATAGCAATGCCATTTTGTAATCGTTTCTTCTAAGGCCCCAGCGGATCGCTTGACTGAGTTAAAACAGAATAGAGGAGATCAAAATAATCGACTCCAGACAAAGGCATATGCGTCATTCAGACGCTCTCAAGAAAATCGTCTGCCAAAAATTCATGAAGGTGCCAATGTTGTACGGGCGAACTGGCATTACTATGAACTTGTGTGTAAGCGGTATATAGGAGCGCAAAAAAACGAGATGTTTGTTCAAAACCAGCTGATGTAATTATTACTAAAACGTAATATTGTTTTGGGGTCTAGATTATGGTGAAACGACACATAGTTTAAGGTAAATCAACGTAATAAAGCAACACAGTTTATCCCGATTTATACGGATCACATCTACGATTAGACCTTACTGTATTAAGAGCCGATAAAGCATTATGTTAGTTTTGTCCCATTGTCTTAATACACGCATATTTAATGAAAACTGTCCATTGGTATCTTCATGTTTGCTGTACTAAATCTTTGAATAAAATGACAATCACATTAACAAACCACCAGCACTCCGAAAACAATTAAGAAAATTGTTAAAATTGCTAAATGGCATAATATTTAAATGAATACTACATTTATTGTATATGTTCATAACTAATTGCTAGACGTCCATCTACCTACCAGCTTCATAAACTGGCCATTTTTTAACCTCCTCCCTGAAACCAGTATTGTAATTGTTGCTATTATTATAACTATAATTTCTTTTCTTTTATTTCTGTTCTTTGTCATATGTTATCTACTTGTAAATGTGTCTTTGCCATGATATCTACTTTTTAAATGGGGAAAGACTTACATTTATTTTTGCCAATAAATTATGTATGTATGTACTTATTGATTGATTCCGCTCATTAGCCATATGATCCGTAAATCAAAGTTGCCGTTTACTTCATTAATTACTACCTCTTTGGTCATAACACCTTTTTATGAACACCAATAGAATAAATAATATTATAAATAGTAGTGTTTTGTTGTTCACACTTCCTTTGGTGACAGAAATGTTCTGTGTTTTTTTTATAAATACCAGGATTATGGAAACTTCGGACGAAAGTTTAATGAGACTCATCAGACGAGTAAAACAGTATTAATATATGGGTTATAAAGTTGCGTGGTATTGTTGATACAATTAGCAATACACAACATCTATATACAAGATCGTGTACTCGAGTACGCTGGAAATAACAAATCTATATCGAATATGTGATTACCTTACATAACTTCAAACCATAAATTGACGAATAGTCCATTCTGCCTTCACCAACTGCTGATCAATATAAGATAATTTCAGAAATCATCTCACAAACGGACAAAATTATTTTTGTTTTAGTTTTTTACCCTAAAAATTAAAGTTTGTTGCAGTATGCACTAACCAAAAGGCAATGCTGCCCCATAGAGCTGCCAGGTCAATACCGCGGGTCCCAATTAGATGAAAGTAAATAATCTCCGCATGCGGGGTGGCTTCTTTAACTCCTCTATATAAGCGTACACTAAGATAATCTGTTATGTGCACTTTATAAGTTAAAACATTATAAAAATTCCCCACACTTCAAGAAATATGTACACTGTATGCATACACAAAGAAATACAGTGGAAAAGAAAATATACATGTACATGAAAGTAAAATAGGAAAATATGACATCTTTTTATGAAAATAGGCACAAACATCAAGTTCTGAACTGCTGATAACAAAGGCATTACCCACCCAAATGCTAAAGTGGAAAACACTAAAATGAGAGAATAGAGAAACGATCATCAGCATCAGCCATGGAACAGTCATTACTGACTTGGGTACTCAAACATACAAAACAAATCAGAAAATAAAAATATTACTCATTTGTTTATACCTAAACAAAACTTTACTTCTTGAGATATTAGTCTTTTATAATCGAATAAAACATTGTGTGACTTCCAATTTAATTATTGTTTGATAGAGTATTCTCATTATTGCGAAAAGAAAAAAATGGTGTGACAACGAGCGTTCAGACTTTATACAATAAGAAAAATAAAAGCGAACATCCTCTGCCTACATAACTTTCAACCATCTAGCAAAACATGCGTATGTCTTAAGTCCCATATTTCCTTTTACTAAACGACATTGACGGATTCGAATATATAAGTAACCGTGTAACAAACCACAACATTATATTCAAACCAATGCACTGTCGCTTGCAGTCTAATGTCGGTCGTCAATTAATATTAAGCAGATAACTTAAAGTAGATAAAGCATGGAAAAGCACCATCTGATTGAATAATTAGCCAATTCTTCCACCCTGTCAAAAAATTGTTTTTGCCAATTTAGATTTGGAAATTAAATTACTCATTGAACTGATTAGGTGTAAACACTTTAAATCTTTTAAGGCTGTCGTGAAGTCGTTTAAACTGTATCAGGAAACGTGAAATATAGACAGTAAACAACGCACTTACCTGACCCTAGTAAATTTCTACTTTCATCCTAACTATAAGCTTCTATTGGAAACATCAGGTGGTATCATTTATCTTTGATTTTAGCGGTCGATTCGAACTATTTATTTCCCCAAATGGTTTTCTTGAATAATAATTATTATTGTTTATACTCAACTCCACTGAGCGGAAAGATGAATTTGTTTTCAAGATTTCAGATATTAATTTCAACTTAGAAAGAGAATATACAAAGAATCACACCATGAAAATAGAAAAAGACCATTTAAATCAATTAGCTTAAGTTATACAAAATAATAAAACATTAGTTTCACATTTATGTAAAAACTTTTTACGTGAGGTATAAGAGAGTCAATATATTAAAAAAATCAATGTCAATACTTATTCAAAATTCGGAATTTAACTGTCATTTTCATGGAAATGACAGCTTAAGATTTACTTTAAAGTAATGTTGCAAATTACTTAACAGATAATGTAACCTAAAAGTTAGTATTCTCTTTTCTATGCACTGTGTGTAAAAGATTCTTAAAGACTTAATCAAATAATCATTTTGTAATGAAGTTTCCTTTGGCACATCAACGAACAAACGGAGATGCAATGATAACATACAATTCACTATCGATTCACCCTAGTGGAGCAGTTAACACCGACAGAAGAAGACAATCTGAGCTGGTTTTATTATAGTTGGCAGAGACTGATTGGCACGGTGAGGGTGGTTATTGCTTCTTATTCCACGTCAAATGTCAGGCGTTGATTGCGTGAATAATTGACAGTTTGCAACTTCCTATCAAAGGGAACCTTTTTATTTACAACTACATCGTGTTTTTTGTATCACATGTCTGTCCAATATGTCGTAATTTCTTACATAATTAACTAAACATTTAACAACTGTTTTACACCGACGACTTGAAAGTTTAGCAAAAGTACAGTCAGTCAATTTCTACTATGTCAAGTGGGAGATGTTATCACCAAGTCAATATGTGGTATTTGATTCACATTAAAAAGTTTGAACGAATTTCTAAATGGGTCATCTTGTCTTCATTCACAATGGAGGGTTATTTTGTTCCTCTTAATTCATAAACTTAGATTTTAAAGATGTGGATTATTAGATTGAGAAAGCACTATACTCTACGTCTTGTATACGATGGCAATTATGCATCTACAAAATAAAAGATAATCAATCAAGAATCCGTTGTGAAAAATTAATGAGGTATTCCGAAAATTGGCATCTCGGTAAAATGCAAGTTCCTCGAAATTGTGACATAGATTTTACACAAGTGGATTATTAGATTCAGAAAGCACACTACTGTGCGTCTTGTATGCGATGCCAATTATGCATGTACAGCAACATATATAATCAAGAATCCGTTGCGAAGGATTAATGAGGTATTCGGAAAAATAGCATTTGGTTAAATCCAAAATTAATCTTGTTTAATTGTGTTTAGGTAAATGTTAGTTGTGAGTTTTCTTTTTATACATGCTTTTGATATGTTTCATTTACCTACTTATGACCAGTTTTTTTTTTTTTTACTTTACGTAATTTAGATAGTATATCAGCTTCAACTATAAACGGCTCATTACCTATTTAGTGAAATGGTAAACGCATACAAATCAATTCTCTCAAATGTATACAAATGTAGACATACATTCATCTGCTTTTACATGCAAACATTCATGCGTACACGAGCTTTCCACTTTTTTCTATTGTACTTCAAAAGTACTTCAAGTGGTACAGATACTATTGATTGAAATAAGAATGGGGATAAGTCCCCTTATGGTATTATAATTTTAGGATTCGTTGCAGAACTAAGTTCCCCAAAATAATTACCGCCTTTAGTTATTGTTCACTGTTCTGACGTTTTAAACGATACTTTCGATTGCAGGCAAATACGAGCAACACACATACTCCGCTCTCCTTACCGTATCAAAATGATTATAAGTCTTTGGGGTGCAATATTAACCATGAGCAAGCGAGTTCTTATTTTTACTATTAAGAGCATCATCCTTGTGAAAGAATTTTAATAAGCTTATTTTTTCTCTTGTCATCATTGCCATAAAACAAACCAATCTTTACTAATCCTTATTGATAGAAATGATTTCCTCTTGTTTATTAACAAATTATTAAATAAGAAAAAACACACACAACCAGATCATTAACCTTTCAGTTCGCATTCGACTACCAGACAAAAAGGTATGTAATTATTTAAAAGTATGGTGCCACAATTTAGCAAAATTAACCATTGAACAACTGTTTCAGTACTTTTTACGACTGTTTTAACGGCGATTTCTGACTTAAAATGTGTGCTAGAAAGGAGCAGCTGTTGAGTTTATTATGACTGAATCTGTATCAACAATTCCTAAAGAGAAATCCATTTGAAATTAAACAGTCCCTGAGATGATGTGTAAGCAGAACTACTAAGTGAGGTCCTATGATAAAACATTGACGTCATTTGAAAGGATATACATTGTACCATTTCTACAATTTTATCACAGGAAGGAACATTAAAATTAGGTAGCTTATAACGAATAAGGCCACGAGAAACGTTCTCAAATATAGGAAATGGTGTATTGTGTAGCGATTTAGGTAACGTGATAAAAAGGACGATACCATAATATGCCGAGAATTTGCTTATGAATGACATGTCACATAAAACGGATGTAATGTCCTGAAGATATGAAGATATACCTACTGTGCATGAGCACTAGAGACTGCTCAAGTTGTCTCAATTTTATGACTAAAACTGTAGAGATGAAATAAACAGAATTCCATCAGGGACTGACCAGATCATCGCCTTCCTGAAGTCTCATCTACCAGTGTCCAGAGATCGAACAATTGTCTAGCATTGTAAGTTCGTGTTTGTATGGATCAATTGCCAGCAATGAAGTACATTGAAGAATTCCCCCATTATAACCATCTGATGTATTTTGCATATTGAATGTGTATACTGCTGGTATACTTGAAGCAATAAAATCATCGCGGCGAAAAAAAAAACACAACCAAAAACAAATAACAGCACGTTCCTCAATATGTGGCAGCCAAATCAGTAAGTATTAAAGATTCTACGGCTACAACTGAATTGCTTAACTTGACATTCTTCTTGTAATGTCCATGTAATGAAGGGTTGGTATCAAGCGACAAAGGTAACGATTCAATAAATGTCATTGCCATGGTTCATGTCTGGTGTTGTTGCGTTCAGTATCAGTTGTTGTTAATCTTCTATAAGTTATATACAATGGATTAATGTGAGTTTTTAGCTTTCTTTATAATTAATTTTATCATCATGATGTTGTAAAAATATTCTATTATAAGCATTTTTTCAGCTGGTCTGATTTCTTTATACAGCAGCACATTCTGGTTGGCCTTTCACAATTGTTTCAGTGTCTGTTAGGGATAAACCGATGTTATTTACGTACGTTACATACTGTACTGATAACAAGTAAGTCAATCAGATGTAAAATATTTCCATAATTTGCATGTAAAAAGGTTTGTTGCAATGCTCATAGGCCTTTGCCATATTTCATTATTGAAGTTCATATGTAGTGACTAAAGTAGGAATTGAAATTCTACCCATAAATTGGTATATTATCTGATCATTTAACATTCGATCCCAAAAAGTTTTTAATTTACACAATTTAACTCAAAAGTTAGTGTCTATTAGACCATTATCCCAGATATATGTATATTTTAGCAATAATAATTGTAATTAACAAGTAATTGGCAGAATTAATCTGATAGCGGCCCAAAACAAACGGGTCGTTTGCATAATTTATCTCTCGATATTTCTATTTGGTCTGATTTCTGTATACATCTGCACATTTTCGTTGACCCAATTTAATTTAATAGTCTCGTATGCGCATGAGTGTGTGTGCGTGTTGTAAGATGGGGATTCCTAACAATCAACATATATGTTGTTCATGTCTGAATAAATTAAATATTGAATTTTAAATATATTTCTGAAATGACATATATACGAAGCAAGTCAAGCGACACACTAAACATTTTGATGTGCCATGTCTGTTTTGGCCTGTCTGTTATCGAGTTTAGCATGTGCAAAGCATGCTAGACTTTGTTTAAAACTGTACGCCGAGTGAGGAGTCCCCTGCGCCAATTAAAGATTGTGTGTGAGTTATCGTGTGAATAACTTAATCAGCGGGGTCCCAGTACATTACATTTCGGTTATGTGCCTTTTATTGATACTTATTTCAACAAATGTATTAATAATAATGAATATAGGGGTGTAATTATGCATAGTGTTTCCGTCTTTTTAGATTATTCAGCTTTAAATTAGCATTTGAAATGTTGCCCGTGTATCACTCTGTGTACTTTCATGAAGTTTGTTTAATATGTAAATCAAAGAGAACGTTCAATTGTTACGATGTACGCCTACACAATTAGACCGTTATTGAGTTTCTGCTGTTAGATCAGATTTGGTCATTACTATGCCTTTGTCATTTATATTGAATTTATCAAATGTAAACCCATTGGTATTCTAAAAATCTTTTCTATGCTGTAACTAGGAATGCAATCAGTGGAATGGGTCTTGGTGAACGTGGGATCTTGACGCTTTGAACATTGTAATCTAATAAATATCTAGTTTTTTAACTAATTGGTACGATTCCATTGCTGTCTTCAGATTAAGTTGACCCATTTATTTTCACGTTAGTTTAATTAGAAATCAGCAATAATGACTTAAATTGGTTTTGAAGATTAACGGATTTGTTTTATGAAACATTTGTAAAGACTGAAGTTCAATAAGAATTAAAAGGCTAAAATTTTACAACTACCCCTGAAATTAATGTCCTGTATTTACGCAGAGAACTTTATACAGTTTTCCGGAATGATTTAGAGTTTACTTAAGAGATAAATCCGATCCTCAGGAAAAAATCAATTAAATAAAAAAATAAAAGAATACATATCAAAGTGGCTTGTGTCTTAAATTAAGTATTTCCCCTATGCTCATTTAAATTGTAAAAAACATATTTCACATTATTATTGCCCAGGTTTTCATGAACCTAACTAAGCTGTTTCTACGTCTGAATTTTAAAAAAAAGCTTCGAGCTTCAGTGTGGGTGTTTACTCAAGCAATTTGATCGGACAGATTTAACCTTCATTTAAAATCCAATCAAATTGATCACTGAGAATGGTCACGGCCTCGAGCTGAACGTCTGTTACTATTGCTCGATTGCTCTAGGAACGCAAGACAAGACGATTGTACATACAAGTATCATGTGATCAGCTAAGTATTTCTTTAATAGATGAATGGTACGAGATTTCATTAATAGGTAAATAAGAAAAGGTCCTATCAAAATTTTCACAGATATTTAAATTTTATCTACCTGCAGACCAAGGCAGGCAAGGTAAATGTAAATGTGACAAAAAAAACACAGAGACGAGACATAACACACAAAAAGAAAAACCATCAGTTACCGCCTAGGAACGGTCAGTCGGCAAAAGGGCCAACTGGGGTGCTTAAACCTGGTTTGTGGAGCGCTCCAACCTCGCACTTCCTGACGGTTTTTCTATCAAACAAACAGTGTAAATAAAAGTATCCCGTCAAAGTGACACAACCAACAGCAAGCACCCGCATCGGGAGACAAAACAGACATAATGAACATATGTACAGTATTTACAGTAGACAAAAGCCCCGGCAACCAAAAGACTCCCCTTTGCAACATATTATTTCATTGTGTAGGAGCTGAAATCTAAGTAATTACCTTGTAGGGAATGTGTAAGCGGATGTTTGCATTTACCTGGAAATTTAGAAGAGCAATCATGACTGAACGTGACATTCCACTGCCAAAGATAAAGGCAACACCATCTTTATATAACAGAGGCAGACGATTAAACACAGAAGAGAGAAATACACCTTTTTATACAGCTTCAAAAAGCGATGAACGTGGAGAAAAGAAGAGGGTATAATTTTCTTTGGAAATTCAGAAAAATAAACGATAACTACCGAATGACATTTAATGATAAGATCGGTCATAGGGATGACTATAAAAATATGATAGAAAGAGAATAAATATAAAAGAGACTCATTTGCTATTTATTTTAAAGTATTTAACGATGGTAAACCATTCTTTCTCATCACATAAATGACATTACATAATGGAACAGTTTTCTATATAACAACTTATAGGTTTCAATAATAAAACTATTAAATATACAGAATTTATAAGACATTTGTAAGATAATTTAAGGATATGTGTAAGTTACAGGAGGAAACATAACTGAGGATGGATGTGAATACAAGCACAGGAATTTATTGACTGAATGAATATAAAGTTCGGGCGTCTAAGGTATTTAAATACAGTTTTGTAAATATGCCGCCGCAATAAAACGGTTAGATTAAACGCTGTTCTTGTTTAAAACACAATTGCTATCCATTGTTATGTTTATGAATTTCGAACACGAAGCAAAATACATTACCATTGGTGCCGATAGCGGTTGTTTGACTTGCTGCAAATTATATATTTAATAATTAGCATCAAATAATATTCCTTATCAATAGCAGAAAGTAATTCCCATTTTCACCATTTTGTTAATGTAATATAATGGTATGTTAATCGAATTCTGTACTGCTGTTTACCAAACTATTTTTATACAATATCAATGCATTAACAACATATCTTACATAATATTTTCTATTTACTACACAATTTGTTAAAACCTGGCTTCTCTTCTAATTATAGTATTGTCGAAACGTTCTATTGGTATAATTGAACTTCAGAAATATATTCTAAAAAAATGTAATCATTGTAAATTATTCATTGTAATGAATTGAATATATTCCCCTTTCCGCAATTCATTTTTTAAATAGTGGTCTGTTGATTTCTTATGTTATATTATCTTCATAATTCTTGTATATACCCTGAACTTATACTTAGAATTTACAGCATTGCAAGAAATTTGTGTAAGCAGAAAGAAAACCGTTGGTTTTAAATCAGGATAACTTGCAGAAGGGATTCGGGCGTCATAAGCTGATTGGGAAAAACGTTGACATAGATTGATCGGCCTTCTAGCAGGAGACTGTTAAATGGGATTTCTTCTAATGTTCAGGTGGCCTTTCTCCCAGCAAATGGCATTCCCAAAAACTCTCGGTTAGTCTGGAAATACATTTTTTTATGATTTGTATGAGTTTAATCAACCAATTGAACTTCTTTTTCTCATTATTCTATTATTCTTTTTCCCTTCCAAAACACTTCAGACTAAATGTCGTTTGCTAAAATGTGAAATAATGCCTTAAAAGAATGTTGGTAGCATAGGAAACACCCTTCTGCTTACGTTAAGCATGAGTTCTGTTTTATTGTATTAAGGGTATTATATACATATATATATATATATATACATACATATATATATATATATATATATATATATATATATATAGTTAATAACAATGCAATGTTATAATCGTTTCTTTTTAAGCCCCAGCGGATCGCTTGACTGAGTTAAAACAGAATAGAGGAGATCAAAATAATCGACTCCAGACAAAGGCATATGCGTCATTAAGACGCTCTCAAGAAAATCGTCTGCCAAAAATTCATGAAGGTGCCAATGTTGTACGGGAAAACTGGCATTAATATGAACTTGTGTGTCAGCGATATATGGGAGTGCAGAAAACGAGATATTTGTTCAAAACCAACTGATTTAATTATTACTAAGACTTAACATTGTTTTGAGGTCTAAATTATGGTGAAACGACACATAGTTTTAGGTAAATCAACGTCATAAAGCAACACAGTTCATCCCGATATATATGGTTAGACGTTACTGTAATAAGAGCCGATAAAACATCATGTTGTTTTTAGTCCCATTGTATTAATACACGCACATTTTAATGAAAACTAACCATTGTTATCTTCATATTTGCTGTAATAATTCTTGAATAAAATGACAGTCACATTAACTAACTCCGAGATCAATTAAGAAAAAATGTTATTTCTTTGCTAAATGGCATAATACTTAAATGAATACTATTAAATATTTACTGTATATGTTCATGACTATTTGCTAGATATCCATCAACCTATCAGTTTCATAAACTGGCCATTTTATGAGCCTTTTCCCTGGAACCAGTGTTGTAATAGTTGCTATCATTATTACTATAATTTCTTTTCTTTTATTTTTGTCCTTGTTATATGTTATCTACTTGTATGTGTGTCTTTGCCATGATATCGTATTCTTACGATTGATTCCGCTCATTAGCCATATGATTAGTAAAACAAAGTTGCCGTTTACTTCATTAATAACTACCTCTTTGGTCATAAAACCTTTTTATGAACACCAATAGAATAAATACTGTTAATAACACTATAAATAGTAGTGTTTTGTTGTTCACACTTCCTTTGGGGACAGAATTGTTCTGTTTTTTTATAAATACCAGGATTATGGAAACTTCGGACGAAAGTTTAATGAGACTCACGAGACGAGTAAAACAGTATCAATATATGAGTAATAAAGTTGCATGGTATTGTTGATACAATAAGCAATACACAATATCTATATACAAGATCGTGCACTCGAGTACGCTGGAAATAACAATTCTATGTCGAATATCTGATTACCTTACATTACTTCAAACCATGAATTGACGAATAGTCCATTCTACCTTCACCAACAGCTGATCAATATAAGATATTTTCAGGAATCATCTCACATACGGACAAAATCATTTTTGTTTTAGTGTTTTACCCTAAAAATTAAAGTTTGTTGCAGTATGCACTATCCAGAAGGTAATGCTGTCCCATAGAGCTGCCAGGTCAATACCGAGGGTCCCAATTAGATAAAAGTAAATAATATCCGCATGCGGAGTGGCTTCTTTAACTCCTCCATATAAACGCACACTAAGATAATCTGTTATGTACACTTTATAACTTAGAACATTACAAAACTGCACACACTTCAAGAAACATGTACACTGTATGCATATACTTTAAAATACAGTGGAAAAGAAATATACATGTACATGAAAGTAAAATAGGAAAATATGGCATCTTTTTATGAAAATAAGCACAAACATCAAGTTTTTAACTGCTAATAACAAATGCATTACACACCCTAATATAAAAGTGACAAAACACTAAAATGAGACATTAAACTTATAGAGAAACGATCATCAGCCATGGAACAGTCATTACTGACTTGGGTACTCAAACATACAAAACAAATCAGATATGAAAATAAAAATATTACTCATTTGTTTATACCTTAACTAAACTTTACTTCTTGAGATATAAGTCTTTTGTAATCGAATAAGACATTGAGTGACTTCCAATTTAATTATTGTTTGATAGAGTATTCTCATTATTGCGAAAAGAAAAATGGTGTGACAATGAGCGTTCAGACTTGATAAAATAACAAAATAAAACCGAAATACATCCTCTGCCTATATAACTTTCAACCATCTAGCAATACTTGTGTATGTCTTACGTCCCATATTTCCTTTTACTAAACTTGACGGATTTGAATATATAAGAAACCGTGTAACATACCACAACATTATATTTAAATCAATACATTATCGCTTGCAGTCTAATGTTTCTGCCAATTTAGATTTGGAAATTAAATTACTCATTGAATCGATTAGGTGTAAACCCTTTATATATTTTAAGACTGTCGTGAAGTCGTTAAAACGTATCAGGAAACGTGAAATATAGACAGTAGACAACGCACTAACCTGGCCCTAGTAAATTTCTACTTTCATCCAAACTATAATCTTCTATTGGAAACATCAGGTGGTACCATTTACCTTTGATTTTAGCGGTCGATTCGAACTATTTATTCCCCAAATGTTTTTGTTGAATAATAATACTAATTGTTTATACTCAACTCGACTAAACCGAAAGATGAATTTGTTTTCAAGATTTCAGATATCAACTTCAAATTAGAAAGAGAATATGCAAAGAATTATACCATGAAAATAAAAAAGACCATTTAAATCAATTAAACTATACAAAATAATATAACATTAGTTTCACATTTATGTAAAAATATAGACTTTTTACGTGAGGTATAAGAGAGTCAATATATTAACAAATCGATGTCAATACTTATTCAAAATTTGGAATTTAACTGTCATTTTCATGGAAATGACAGCTTAAGATTTACTTTAAAGTAATGTTGCAAAATACTTTATAGAGAATTGACCTTAAAGTTAGTATTCTCCTTTTCTATGCACTGTGTAAAAAAGATTCTTAAAGACTTAATCAAATAATCATTTTATAATGAAGTTTCCTTTGGCACATCAGCGAACAAACGGAGACGCAATGATAACATACAATTCACTATCGATTCACCCTAGTGGAGCAGTTAACAACGACAGAAGAAAACAATCTGAACTGGTTTTATAGTAGTTGGCTAGGACTGATTGGCACGTTGAGGTTGGTTATTGCTTCTTTTTCCACGTCAAATGTCAGGCGTTGATTGCGTGGATAATTGACAGTTTGCAACTTCCTATCAAAGTGAACCTTTTTATTTACTACATTGTGTTGTTTGTATCACATGTCTGTCCAATATGTCGTAATTTCTTACATAATTAACTAAACATTTAACAACAGTTTTACACTGACTTAAAAGTTTAGCAAAAGCACAGTCAGTCAATTTCTACTATGTCAAGTGGGAGATGTTATCACCTAGTCAATATGTGGGATTTGATTCACATTAAAAAGTGTATGAACGAATTTCTAAATGAGACATCTTGTCTTCATTCACAATGGAGGGTAATTGTGTTCCTCTTAATTTATAAACATAGATTTAAAAGATGTGGGTTATTATATTGAGAAAGCACTTGAGTCTACGTCTTATATACGATGTCAATAATGCATCTACTGAATAAACGATAATCAAGAATCCGTTGTGAAAAGTTAATGAGGTGTTCGGAAAATTGTCATCTCGGTTAAATGCAAATTCCTCGAAATTTTGACAAAGATTTTACACGTGCGGATTATTAGATTGAGAAAGTACACTACTGAGCGTCTTGTATGCAATGCCAATTATGCATGTACAGCATAATAGATAACAAAGAATCCGTTGCGAAGGATTAATGAGGTATTCGGAAAAATAGCATTTGGTTAAATCCTAAATTACTCTTGTTCGATTGTGTTTAGGTAAATGTTAGTTGTGAGTTTTCTTTTTATACATGCTTTTGATATTGTTTCATTTAACTACTTATGACCCGTTTCTTTGTTTACTTTGCTTCATTTAAATAGTATATCAGCTTCAACTATAAACGGCTCATTACCTATTTAGTGACAATGGTAAACGCATACAAATCAATTCCCTCAAATGTATACAAATGTAGACATACATTCTTCTGCCTTTACATGCAAACATTCATGCGTACATGAGCTTTCCACTGTTTTCTATTGTACTTCAAAAGTACTTCAACTGGTACAGATACTATTGATTGAAATTAGAATGGGAATAGGTCCCTTTATGGTATTATAATTTTAGGATACGGTGCAGAACTAAGTTCCCGAAAATAATTCCCGCCTTTAGTTATTGTTCACTTTTCTGACGTTTGTTTAAACGATTCTTTCGATTGCAGGCAAAACACAGAACAATACTAGCAACACACATACTCCGCTCTCCTAACCGTATCAAAATGATTATACTGAATTCTTTGGAGTGAAACATTAACCATGAGCAAGCGAGTTTTTATTTTTTACTTTTAAGTGCTTCATGCTATTGGAAGAATTTTAATTAGCTTAATGTTTTCTCTTGTCCTCATTGCCATAAAAAAACAATCTTTACATTAAAGTCCTCTGTCTGTCTGTCTGTCTGTCTGTCTGTCTGTCTGTATGTATGTCTGTCTGTCTGTCTGTCTGTCTGTCTGTCTGTCTGTCTGTCTGTCTGTCTGTCTGTCTGTCTGTCTGTCTGTCTGTCGGTCGGTCGGTCGGTCGGTCGGTCTCTCTCTCTGTCACTCATTGTTTGTTTCTTAATGTCTTTAGTTATATGTCAATATGCGTGAGGGGACTTACAGAGATTTGCTTACGTCCTTGTAGAAAATGTTAACTTGGATTTCTTTTAATTTTCTAATGGTCACTCAAACGGAATAGACATTTCAGACCGCATTACTACTTCAGTAGATACAATGTGTTGTCTCTATATTCATGTTCTTGGACGTTTTGCGGACATATATTCACATCATACAGTTATCCTGTCTTAGAGAAATTTATCGAGAGAAATTATCATAAATCCAATATCCTTCGACGATATTGAAAAACGCATTGAATATTGGGGTTATTTTTTAAAAAAGAAATCAAAGCCAATAAATTGAAATAGACCTTTTTTCCCTTGTCAAAATAACAAGGTCCACCACTGGGACTCGTTTCGTTAACATTTGCATTTTCTAAATCGTAAAGTAAGATCACCGTTTAAGTTGCCTTTTACGAAACTGTGTCTATCCTTTCTTAAAGGAAGTACAAATACTGCGTCTGTCGTATTTGAAGCATCATTTATGGTGTTACAGAATGAGAAAAGTAGATTAACCTATCATCAAGGATAGACTACATCATAATGTGCCCTTAAGAAATACTAATATAAAACTAATTAAAATTGAAAACAATCACGTCTCATTGCCTGATAGATAGCTTTAGACATTCGTGACATCTATAAGATGATCAACTGGACGAAAAATAAGTTCATATAGCATGAAATATAAATATAGTTAAAAATTAACATTATTAAAAGTTTCATGATTGACACTGTTATTATTTATTCATCATATACCTAGTGAGAAAAAAGATAATCAGACCGATGTGAAGGATATTGTGTGTAAAAATTTACACATACGTGCAATATTTCTTTTCTTGTGTAAATGTTGAAGTCAAATTGTATTTAAAGGGACTTTTCATGAAACCACTGAACACTTTAACAGTCATTCAATTGTTAAGCATTTTGCATGGCATAAAATTATGCTTTATCGCGTGTTTAATCGGAATAAATACAAGTAGAATGTGCATATACATACAAATGCTTATTGATAGAAATGATTTCCTTTTTGTTTATTAACATATTAATAAATTAGGAATAAACACACACAACCTTTCAATTCGCATAATGTTACAAAATTACCCATTGAACAACTGATTCAGTACTTGTTACGACCGTTTTAACGGCATTTTTACATATTTCTGACATAAAATGTGTGCTAGACAGGAGCAGCTGTTGAGTTTATTATGATTGAATCTGTATCAACAATTCCTAAAGAGAAATCCATTTGAAATTAAACAGTCCATGAGATGATATGTAAGCAGAACCAGTAAGTGAGATCCTATGATAAAACATTGACGTCATTTGAAAGGATATACATTGTACCATTTCTACAATTTTATCACAGGAAGGAACATTAAAATGAGATAGCTTAGAACGAACAAGGCCACGAAAGACTTTCTCAAATATAGGAAATGGTGTATTGTGTAGCGATCTAGGTAACGAGATAAAAAGGGCGATACCATAATATGCCGAGAATTTGCTTTTGAATGACATGTCACATAAAAACGGATGTAATGTCCTGAAGATATGAAGATATGCCTACTGTGCATGAGCACTAGAGACTGCTCAGGTTGCCTCAATTTTATGACTTAAACTGTAGAGATCTATAAGTTATAATCAATGGACTAATCAGCATTTGTGAGTTTTTAGCTTTCTTTATAATTAATTTTATCATCAATTATGTTGTAAAAATATTATATCAAATACATTTTTTTCAGCTGGTCTTATTTCTTTATACACCACCACATTCTGGTTGGGTAAGTCAGTCTGATGTAAAATATTTCTATAATTTGCAGGTGAATACGTTTGTTGCAATGCTCATAGGCCTTTCTCCTATTTCATTATTGAAGTTCATATGTAGTGACTAAACTAGGAATTGAAATTCTACCCATAAATTGGTATATTATCTGATCATTTAATATTTGATCCCAAAAGGTTTTTAATTTACACATTTTAACTCAAAACTTAGTGTCTATTGTACCATTATCCGCGATATATGTATATTTTAGCAATAATAATTGTAATCAACAAGATATCGGCTTAATTAATCTGATGGCGGCCCAACACAAATGGGTCGTTTTGCATAATTTATCTATCGACATTTCTATTTGGTCTAATTTCTGTATAGATCTGCACATTTTCGTTGACCCATTTTAATTTAATAGGCTTCGTTTGCGCATGTGTGTGTGTGCGTGCGTGTTGTAAGATGGGTATACCTAACAATTAGCATATATGTTGTACATGTCTGAATAAGTAAATATTGAATTTTAAATATATTTCTGAAATGACATATATACGAAGCAAGTCAAGCGGCACACTGAACATTTTGATGTGTCATGTTTGTTTTGACCTGTCTGTTATCGAGATCAGCATGTGCAAAGCATGCTAGACTTTTTTAAAACTGTACACGGAGTGAGAAGTCCCCTGCGCCAAGTAAAGATTGTGTGAGAGTTATCTAGTGAATTACTTTAAATGAAAAAAAAAACACTGCATTTTTTATTTTGTACTCAATAAATACACCTAGGAAATATGACAGCCATTCAACTTTTAATAGATAATGCGTAGCCTGTGTCTCGAATTAAGTTTTTTCTGATGTACATGCACATTATTTATCCTTGTTTCAAATGAGCAGTTTTCCGATCATTTAAGTTAAATAAAGGCGTACCCATTTAAAAAAAACAAAGCAAACTGTGTGTGAGATTTTAAAGTGTGGTACTCTCCTCAAAAAATATTCAGACGGATTTATCCTTCATTTAGCCTTCATTTAAAATCCAATTAATCAAAGTATGGTCGCAGAGTCGAGCCCCAAGTTTTATAACATTGGTCACTGGGTGCAGAAGGCACAATAGACAAGACCTTGAGTCTTATCCTTAAAACCTTTGTTATGGTATATCTTATAACTTACGGAAGCAATTATGATTGTTCAGAACGCCACGTAGTTGATGTCTCCTTCTGTATGTAAAAATGGGTGATTTCCGCCTGATTTCGGAATATTTAAATACTATTTAGCTTTAGAGAAAGAGCAATTTGGAGGGTAATAGTATTATTGGAAATTAACAGAGACCACAAAAAAACAATTCTAGATCAGAACGGCAATAGCGACGAAAATGAGTGTATCTAGAGAACAAATATAAAGTGTGACTCGTTTTGCCTCTTTAAATATTTGCTGAAGTATTTAACGAGAGAAACCTTTCTTTCCCCTCCTGTATATAGTTAATTGTTGAAAATTTTGAGCATTTCGTTATTTGCAGTGAAAAGGAAATCGTAGAAAACATTTTTGTTTCTTCAAAATTGAAGTCACTTTTAAGTTTAAATAAAGTAATGTTGTATATGGAAACATATAGATATAATCCCAGGTCTTTATTGTCCGAATTTTAAGAATTCTCATGTCTATAGTGTTTCCTCTCGTATAATATATATGAACAATATGTTGCACATACACACCGTTTGTTTGAAAATCGTACAATGTTTTGTTCTAATTACGCCATCTTCCCCTACAGACTTATAATTTTTACGAAATAGTATGATACTAATGATGGAATTATCGTTCAATTATTATAAAAAAAACATGCACTGATTTTGATTCTATTTCATGTTAAGAATATTGTCTTTTATGAAGACGAAACAACCAATTTAAATCAAAGCAAATGTACAAAGAACCGCTGCTTAAGTCCCAGCGGATCGTTTAATAAAGTTATATGGATTTTAACTGATGCAAAATAAATGAGTAAACGGACTTAATATATAAAATATATAAAATACATTACTTATGTTAACCTTCACCTACGTTCGCATTCTGTAAACGAAAGTACATGAAAGTTCATGTGAAAGAATATATCCGGGGAAACGTTTATAAAAAAAAGTTTACCTTGAGTATGTAATAAATATTAAAGTCTGAACTACAACTCTGCATTGGCACAAAGAAAGTGTAATGGTAAAATGACAAGAGAAACACTGAGACAAGACATTACACAAAAAGAGAGGAAAAACAATTCCGCTTTAGAACTGTCAATCAGATATAGACTGACTAGAGTGCTAAACGCTGATAGATACAGTATTGCATTGCGAAAAAAAAAGTAGTTTGCTGTCAACAACTAATACGAAATATCAATACGCCTTTTACATTGCGCTGATGTCGTTGTTGTTTATTTTTTTCGCAAGAATCTAGATAAAGTATCTGAAGTAAGCGGAAGAAACTTGGACATCCAATTTTAAAAGGTGTGTGAACATGACTGTTGTATCACAAGAATATAGTTGTACACTGAGATGCCAAATTTTGCAATCTTAATACCACCAGTCGTACAATAGCGAAAACAAGGATTCAGTAACATTTATTGTATGCTCGACACTGATTGATTGTGTATCTTTCAAAGCCATCCACTCAGTAAGCATGCAAATAAGCATTCAGATACTTCCACCGCTGGATTCTACAACAAAACTGATATAAACATTAAAATGTGATGTCTGATTTATAAGTCTCATATCAAACTTAAAAACAGATACTGTACTTCTTGAGGCATTCATCTGTGATGCGATCCATTTAGACTTAAACGTACTTCTACTTCAAGCAAAGGTTAACGTCGCAGATTGAACCGGTCCATTTTTTCAGTTATTGTTATAATGTGATATATATGATTAATGGCCGGTCAAATTTGAACTTAACTTCCAGTGCTAGGATTAAAACAAATAGATTCTTTTCCAACACAGCTTGCAACTAATAAGAAGTAATTGATTGATCTTATTTCCAAATTTCCTCTGACTAGATGAAATATATATGGATAAATCGATATATAAGTTAATTAAGCGCCTTTATATAATTGAACATTTTAATTAAAACATTTAAATTATCGCTTTCAGTCTAATATTTCATTTTTATAAGGCTCTTATATTCAACAGTTTCATTTTCTCATACGAATGTTTATGACCGTAATACATAGTTTGTCCTGTTGTTCCCTTAAGAAGGCAACAAACCTATAAAACTTGCTTTCACTATCAGTGCATATAAGAAGTTAAAAATAGTTTATACTAGGTTTATTGTCCTCCCACCCCCAACATTATTTCAGTAGTCTGGAGCCGGTTTCTACTTGAAGCAGATATCGTGATTCCTTCACTGTGTCACGCAAGCTACGAACAACTGGCATGATACCATACCTAGTCCCATTATCCTGACAACGGGACAACCAGTCATATAACTACGATTTTATTTGTTTGAGCGCTTGCAAAGGAGCTACACTATTATCATTTTGTACAACTTTGATGTGTTGCAGCCAGGCATTGAACCTTGGGCCTCCACTCGAGCCGACACTCTACCGTTTGCGCTACTAGGTCAAGTAAAATAGTTTAAATAAATATAAATGCTTCACAAACAATGTATTTGCAACAGTTGTTGATGATGCATTATGCATGTGTACAAATACAAATATATAAAGACCATCATCAAAGGAATTGCCTTTACAAAATCCACATTCCAAGTAACAATATAAATGTGGAAATTAAATTGCTAATTGGTCCAATCAATATTTAATTCACTGAAATACATAAGTCAGATTTTAATTTACTAGCAGAACCGAAAGATGTTGTCTGACTGCCTTTGGTGAACAATTCACTCTTCCGCGAGATCTAAAAATAGATATTACACATTGTGTATTACCATGGAATTAGCCAATCACATCGCGTTGATTGACACTTTACCTGCGTTATGCTGATTCTCACTTACACACTGTTCCACAAACAATGATTTTGACAAGCGATCAGTTTAAATCTGTTTGAGCCTTTGGTTCAATTTAATAGCAGCAGGGTTGTTTGTTGTTTGTGGTTTGCAAGGAATCGTTCGTTGCTGTAATCGCTTCTCTGTTTGCATCTTAATTTAGTTAATTGGATGGGGCTTGTCCATTTCTGCATCGAAATGTAAAATCTCGCTGTAGTCAGCAACAACTTTCTTTCATAATTTTGTGTCATGTATTCATCATTGGGTGAAACTGTCTTAATCTTCATCTAAACATCTCAATTAAAAGCTCTTTGCATTTGGGAGATATCAAATTAAAATATTTTCGCGGATCTGTAAGATAATCTGTAAGATCTGTCTCTTTAAACCAGGTTGTTTGTGGGCAAGGGGGCGGAGCTTAAACTCTATTTTTAGACTCGCGGAAAGGTGAATTGCACTGCATGTTTCTTGAAAACTACCTGAGGCTAAAAGGAGATGAATAAGAATATATAAGACGAAGTCCTATGAGCATTGCAACATATTTACAAATTTAAAAAGACACAGGACTAAGGTATTAACATGTACGACAAATGTAAAAATGAGAACAAATCTGTGATGAGTCATTTAACAATAAGAGCAAATCCGACAGTTACCGCCTTGGAAGAGTCGGCCGGCAATATGGACTGTGGTGCTTAAACCAACTTTAGAGAGCTCTAACCTCGCACTTCCTGATGGGTTTCTCAAATGCAAGCAATGAAAAGAAAACCGAACAATTTGAATAAATGTCCAAGCGCTGACGTTTTGTTGACAAGTTATGACGAAAGTAGTGACGTCATTGAAAAAATAATGTCCACATAATGTTTAGAAGAGAGACAGGTCCATTTCATCCAGAGAGAAAGTTAATTTCACCCAGATTCCTTTGTGCCCCATAACGTATACAACTTACTTCGACATTAGTTTATAAACATCAAACAAATTAGGGGCAAAATCTACTTCTTTTTTATTACCGTAAGTGAATTATCAATGTCGTAATTTGAAGTCGTAAAATGTGCACTTGAGAGGTGTTGGCAAGCATGATCAATTGCTTAATGGCACTTGAAAAACTGGACCACCATAAGAACAGAACAAAACATAATTTATTTTTATTCCTTCCTGGTATACAAAGTATACAACATGGAGAACAATATACAATAAAGAGGCAGCAGAAGTAACAAGAGGTTCCGGTGGTTGGGGTGACGTAGTACAAAATAGTGAAATTGGTGATGGTAGAGAGAGAGAGGGGGGAAATAGAGAGAAAGACCGAGAGTGGAAAAGAATGGGGCGGGGAGTGATGGAAGAATAGTGAATACATGTATATATGATGTATATGGATGATTTCTAATTAGATGTATTTTGTTGTTTCTTGTGCATGTCTCACAGCGAACTCCTATACAAGTTACAGTGGAGCATGATAACAATTCTAGTAAAATAGTTACCAAACAAATAAGAACCAAGCTAGGTAATGTAAATTTTACAAATATGTCATTAAAATACTAGTAGCAAGTGTGAGAAAATGCTAGAGAAAGAAGTTTATCACATGCACTAAAGATCTTGCATCTTATAGGTGAGTATTTTTACAATTTAACAGACAAAATGTAGTATATCATAGTGCTACATAAAAAACTGAAAAAAAGTGAGAATGCTAAAGAGAAATAGGTAGTGGTACAAAAAAGTATTTGTATTATAGCGAAAGCAATTATAGTCGTCTAGAAGACGTGAAATGAGACAAGAAAGATCAGTACGTTTCGACTGAAAATCTCAAGGATCAGTGTTCTAGAGTGTGGATGTGTAGGAGGGGAGTAACAGGTAGCATGAAAAAAATTACTGTTGGTTGAAATAATATTTGGATTATCCTTTAGACAGAAATAAATTTTGGCAAGTATATGTACACAAATAGAGACAGTATGCTCATGCAAACTGCATTGATTCGCACGAGTAATAGCCAGTGCGCTGGTGCAAGGGGGTGTTGAATTTTAAGGTCGGTTATCAGCTGTAAGCAGGCACGTGGGGCACGAGATGCACTGTAATGCTAAAATGAATTACAACCAATGATAGCCGATTTGACATTTATCTGAAATTACAGTCCCTTTTGGAAATATTTTACGCTAGAAATAGTTTTTTATGTTTATTGCATATACATTTTATTCAACGGTGTAGCGTTCCAGACAAAACAAATATAAAGTTGTTGGATTCATGACCAGAGAAATGGAGTATTCAGTGGATGTATACCGGACGAAACAGGTAAGTGGAACTTGATATTTGGTTTTAGTTGAACAAGTATTTTATTGCAATAGGCGTATTGTTTTGTTGCAAGGAAGATATTCGTATGCACACTGTAAATTTGGTCGATAAACTGAACTACAGGTTCGCTAGTACGGTGCTGTTTACGTTTTGCATATTATGTTTCATAGAAGCTCGATAGTTTGTTAACAGTATCTGCGCAAGTTGTTCCTTTGAGGGTTTTTTGTACAATGTTTTATTATGAAGGTGTCGTGTTAATTTATATTCAGTCAGCTGTTATATCAATAATATGTCTTATTGTAAACTAACCATCAAGTCATGTCATTTTTCTACTATTTACACTGCAAATTTTAACTTAACCAAAGACAACTAGGTTTAAAAGATGTGACATGATAACTTTCAGATATAGAATGACTTGGTGTTATGTGCCATGATCGATTTCTTGCAGGGCAATGCTAAGGTAACAATTTTGTTATTATTTATATATTTTTAATCTCAGTCACAAAGAGTTGTAAGCTGTTTTTAGTGTATAAAATTCTATTTAGATGAAAGACAAGATATAAAACTGCCTTACGCTTTTAATTGCTATCTCACTTTTTCCCGCCTGAACCTAAACAAATACACAGAATGAACCTTAAATAATTTAATTATCTTTTACAAACTTAAAACTATGTTATCCTATTATTGTTTGATTAATCGCTTTTATCTTTGTAGTCACATAGGTAATTATTTTATTTAAACTTAATTAGATTTAAAGTTACCCAAACAATCACTTATTTAAACTTAATTAGATTTAAAGTTACCCAAACAATCACTTAATCAAGTACAATCGCTTGCAGCGTCTTATGCGTGGGAAGTTAGAAATACAGAGAGTAAATGTAAAGCCAATCTGCTAAGTCTTGTGATTTAGTCAACAAATATTATTGTGTGTTTACGATACGCTCTTGCCAACATACTGTTTAAATTTTATTTATAAATTTAATTAAGGTAAGTATTCACGTAAACATTATTCAGATTTCGGTATAAATAAGTACATACAGGATTGATGACCTGTATACTGCATAACGTATCATAATAGGATAACATTTGGTTAGATGGTTACATTAATTGAAGTCTGGAGACGTTCTCTGTTATTTTGGTTTACATATCTATTGTCACGTATAATGTTTTCAGCTCATCTCTTTCGGGCTTTCCTGAGTATTTATGTATTAGAAATGAAATAAACATGTGTTTATGTTTCATTTCATTAATTCATTAATTGTATTAGGAGTTTTAGTATAACTTCCAACAATTCAATACTATACAGCTATATTTAAAAATGCCTTTACATTTATTTTCCATGTGTTCGAAGAAATATTACCAAGTACTGTAATTGTTCGACTAAACTTTACGCCTGGTGTTTTGTCATGTTCTAACATGTGCCTCCTCGTGGGCATGTTTCAAGTTAAGATCTATTTGCTTGCAGTGCAGCAAACTAAAGCAAATTAAACCTCTTGATCAGTCCTTATAAAAGGAAAACTGCGAAGATTTACCTATTAGATCTACTTAAACGAATAACATTTATGAACAGCAGCAATGCGTCATCGTTCTCGTTTGTCTAGAGGTTAAGCGGCAGACTCTTATACTCGATACCCCCGGCTCGGTCTCTTCGTGCATTCATGGCTTGTGTTCTTTTATTTCTTAATCTTTGGTCAGATCATATTTTTAAGGTAGGTGTTATTGTTATATACTTTATTTCACAGAATCAAGATTATAGTATCTGTTTGTGAATATTGGGAACTGGTACGCACAAACTGGTAGATGGGACCTTATAATAAGATCTAATAAAATGAGTACATTAAGTATATCATCGCTTGCAACACAGGAAATGCACATGACGAAACTACAACAAGTTTTTTACTTTGCTTGCACTAAACGTATCAGTAATCATGGTTCTAAACACTTTTAAACATGGTACCTAACATGGTAACTAATATGGCAACAACATATAAATGAGCTAGACATGTTTCTAAACATGATAACTTAGTACTGAACGATACATGGTATTAACATTTTTGTCAACATGATACTAAATATAGTATTACATATGTTGTTGAACGTGGTGCTTTGCATAATAAAATATTGTACTACATTGTAATAATAATAATTATTTTTAATGTTTAAGTTATTTAATACGGTACTTAAATGTTTAAAAATATGGTTCTTAACACACTATAACCAATCAGGGTATCACAGTGATCGCACCTGTTGAGTCGTGCATGTAAGGCGATAATTATGGTGGTCCAGTGTTCTGAAAATGATGAGTTAACCAGCCAGTCATAATAAATAGGCCATGCTTCTTTCATCGGACTTTACTTACAATTACAATAAAGAATTTTAATAAAAAATCATCACATAATCGTGTAAACGATGAGAACAATGTTTCCACAACACACACTGAAGAATGGACTCATATCAGCCAGCCTCTTTTAATGCCATGACGTCTCGGTGCATTGCAGTGCATTGAAAACTCTCTATTCAAGTTCGACGCAAATGACTTTTTTAAAATTTCTGATGACTTACACATCCGATATGATGCAAATGAATTTAATTCTGTTCACGTTCACACTCGCCATTTGATGCACTACAACAATATAAATGTATTTTGTGTTTTGAGCAATATGATTTTAATCTGGAGTGACCATAGGAAGTCGTAGGTTTATAGTTGATGGTAATGGTTGACAAATACGCTATATAGAAAGGTCGACTTGGCCTTAATATTTAAATCCGACTGCCATCAGAACTGAATATTACCAGCGCTTTTTGAAGTACACTGAAAATTGATTAAAGGATTTTATATTTACCGCTTTGATTTTCTCAAACAAAAGCTTATGCAATGACCCAGATAAAAGCTAACGATTTGTTTTACAAACAAGAGACACTTTTAAGCCTTTTTAAGCTGCATCTTAAGACGGAAAACCATGGATGGATCATTGTCATTTGTGCAATTTGCGTGGTTTCTGCAACAGATGTGGCATATATGTTCATGAAGAAGTCGAGAAGCTTTACCTTAATACACGACTTAGACTTCTTGAAGAGAAATCAATTTTAAATGAAATATCATATTTTAATAATTACTTGCAAGATTGTATAAATGGTTGCAATCTGATACTTTATGACTTAATACAGCGCCAGGAAAGTAGCAGAATTCATGCAACGTTTATTATTTGCCTTTTCCAGGAATATCCGGCTTAAATGACATTTAGGTAAAATTCAATTATCTTTCTCCCCCTCTTTACTGCCACTTGAGCGCATTTTAATATTTCTGCATAGAGTGAGAGGAAGTGTTCGGTGCTTTTTACTTGGCTGCCATCCGGTTAAATATTAAACTCATTCCTCTTGTATCTGCAAACAAATGTGTCCTGCCATCCTAATTATTAGCCACGTCGTATGCTGGTAACTCTTAGATAGGCCATATTTTCGTGTTATGAAGTGATGTTGAAAACACAAGTATACAAATTACGTAATTCCTTCAAGTAGAGGGATGTTTAGAACACGAGATTTGCATATAACTAAATAAGTTAAAATCATTACTAAAGACACATTTTTATATAATCGATTTTTTTGACAGTTATTTTTATCTAGACAGAGGTAATACTGGCCGCTGATTGCTCGAAAGTGGGAAGTTGTTAACAATAAACAAACCTTCCTAAAGGTCTCGAGTAACCACCATGAATATGGGTCAGATATATCTGAAAATATCCTTGATGAATAATTACTCGTAAATAAATTTATTATTTTTAAAATCGCTTACTCTCAATTTTTGCCCTTTTCATAAGTTAATTTCAAACAATTGCTCTTCTACATATTTAAGCGCCTCTTAATTAGAAAACACGAAAACAGCATAATTTTTAAACTTAAACAATCAATAGACAAAGTCGCATAAAAATTAAATGTAAATGTGAATGAATTACTTAGGCAATGCATTTCACACATAAGCACACACACGCACACACACACACACACACACACACACACACACACACACACACACACACACACACACACACACACACACACACACACACACACACACACACACACACACACACACACACACACACACACACACACAAACACACACACACACACACTAAACATAAATGATTACCGCATAGGAACGGTCAGTCGGCAAAAGGCCTGACAGAGGTGCTTAAACATTGATTACGGAACGCTCTAACCTCGCACTTTCTGGCGGATGTGTCCAAAGACAAACAGCTTAGGTAGATCTCTTCAAAAGGAGACAACTAGCCGTAAGTACAAATAAAGTGCACTTTTTAAACAATAAAATAATAACATCGATTAACTATAAAAAGTTTATAGAATATGTACGTGAGAAAACAATGTGTGCAAGTAATCTTTTCTACCTGGAAGGTGAGTTTGAAAGAGTCCAGCGTATAATGACCTATAACAAGAAATAATTACTGAAGTCATAAGACACAAAGAAGTGACGCCATTTTAAGAAAAATGATGGGCAACATTCTAACACGAAGGATATTTAAATTTGATTAAAAAATACAAAATTAACACCCAGGCCAAAGAAACGAATGTTGTGTTGTGAAGCGATTTTAGGAGACGATATCAAAAAGTAAATATGTAATACATGTAAGCCGGGGGTTTATCTGCAAATGGCATGACAAATAATAAAGACATAAAAATATCGTCTCACTTTTCTTAGTTATATGTTGCCATTAGATATGGATATCTTAATATTTAGAAAAAATGCAATTAAATCTCAAGGAGCTGCTTTGTTTTCGGGTAAGTTTTAATTTGATCTGAAGAATTAGATGTTAGCGAAGAAAGAATTTTATCCCACCATCTCTGTAAATATCTGTTGATTTAACCCGTGTGATAAAGATGAGCTTTATCAACCGATATTCGCTCACCTGCTCTAAGCCAGACTACTTTTTTGACGAAACGATCAGGAATGTTTACGCGAACTCATTTATCGCGTTATTATTCTTGTGATCACCCCAAAAAATGTACATAATATAAAGATTGATGAAATTGAGCAAAAGAAAACAGGAATGAGCGCGGTTTCGATCTCTGTCCTGCAGGATTGAAAATTAAAGTAGGGGCGCCTTAACCGACTTAGCTACTCGGATAGTTCATCTTGAACTTCCAAAGTTATATTTAACAAATAGAAAATTTGTGAACAAAAAAAATATGTAGAAGCCTTGTTAATCAAACTGTACACATTTGCAATACAGGCACATGATTAAAACTGTTTAGGAATAGTAATAAAATCAATAAAAGTACGAATTTGTAGTCTGCAAAAATAAAAACAACTGTCGAAATGTCAGATTATGTGAGTCCGTGTTGTTTTGAAATTATTTGGTTTGAATTGAAAGAATGTGATGAAGAATCGTGTGAAAACCCAAGCAGTGTTGCAGAGATGAGCTACGAGGATTTCGAGGCAACATTTGGCCTTAAACCGGACATTTTTGAGAAGGAAATTGATCTTGAATTTTTAACTGTCTCAGGTTCAATCATCTGCCTAATCTCAGGAGAGACCCTGATGATCAAATGTCGTTACATGATGAACATCAAACGGTTTAGATCTTTAGTCGAACCAAATACAGCTGACTGCAAAGATATGGACAAATGTGCTAATAAATCACAGTTTCTAGACGTAAACATAAACAACAAGTTAACAACACACCACATCCAGTCTCATCATTTCTCCAAATTTCGCAAGTCACCCTGTCAAAACACAACTATCTTCGCAATTTTATAGCGCTATAATCAATGTTCAGAATTTCAATGTCATCAACAATTAATATCCATGAGCTACTGTTTGTTACATCCACAAACACACACAAACCTCGAGTGTAATTCGTATTTCTTAATGCCAAGTGCATAGCAACTTTAATGTAACACGGACTTGACATTACACAGTACGTGTATAACTTTACACGAGAGTTTTTTGTTGTACTTTTTTTTCTAACCATTATTTTCAATTATCGTTATCAATAAAATTACAGCCTTATGTATAGCGCAAATAAAATAAAAGAAATAACATGTTTGTTGTTTCATTTTAATGCAAGATAGAACTATTTCTTATGGCCGAATTACTCTATGAACGCGCATGAATTTCGTGTATTGCATTGGAATGTCAGCTCATGTGGGGGAGGAGCAGTTGCGGTAAATTTAAATGTTTCCCTTTGAAAAAAAGTGTTGATGTTGGGATAAAAAGAATACCAGGTTAGTGTTGATATAGATAAATGTTATCTTGCTCGGCCCGAAAATCAGAAAGCACGAGGCTCGCATGATAACATTTATCTATATCATCACTAACCTGGTATTCTCTATATCTATAGTTAGAATAATAAGAAAGCGTGACGCTGAATTTACTGACTATACTATATCTTAAGGTAGAATGGGAAAGTTTAAACATAAAGTTATTGTTACTTGTATTTCCTTAGATGGACTTAGTACTTTGGTTCCTCAATTCCATCTCCGCATGATCAGGATGCTATAACCATTTTTTCTTGATAAAAAAAGTTAATTTCATTAACTATTACCGTTATGTTGTAGATCTTCTACTCGAAATAATACATATCTCTCTTGTAAACACTATGTGGGCATTATTTTTATCACTACTTTCGTCATAACTTGTCAAACAAAACGTCAGCACTTTCTTTTCATTGCTTGTATTTGTGTAACACATCAGGAAGTGCGAGGTTAGAGCTCTGTAAAACCGGTTTAAGCACCCCAGTCGGTCCATATTGCCGACTGACCGTTCCAATGCGGTAACTGTTGGGTGTGCTCTTATTGTTAAATGACTCATAACAGATTTATTCTCACTTTTACATTTGGCGTGCATGTGCATACCTTGATCATGCGTCTTCTAAATTTTTGTATAGGTTGCAATGCTCATAGGACTTTGTCTTTTATGTTCTTATTCAAAGAAAATAAATACAAATATCGCGCAAATATTCATTACCATACCGAAAAGCACTATTCTACTGCTGAGCTATCGATTTGACAATTTTACATTGTTTCTAGAATATTTTCATTTAAATGAAGCAAAAAAAAAGCAAGAACCTGAAAATGAGATTACGGTTTAGTTTTAGAAACAAACCAGCTGTTAGAATGAAGTTGTTTAATTCTCATTAATAGAATTCAATGCGGGAATGCATAGACATGCAGGTAATTGGAATGGCTATAGGTTTAATTGATTAAGGGAAGATTCTTTTAGGGCGTCTATAACGTCTTATAACAAGTATGTGAATGCATTGAATAAAGCTCATTGCTAGGTATCTTAAACAGCATAATGCCGTTAGGAAATATTCCGGATGACCAATTATTATTGCATAATAATCATGTTTTGCTTAAGGACTCGGAACATTGAGTGTCAACACTTAAATGATTTATTTATTTTGTGTCAAAAGTGATACGCTGATGGTTGCTTTGCAACAATTATAGTGTTTTATATAGCACTCACATACTTCTATAAAAGTCTTGTATGTGTATGGAAGGCATTTTTTCATCTCCGAGCCTTAACAAACGCTTTCACGTGTGTAGACGCGTAGGGAATTTTATTCATATTTAAAATATTAAACTATATATCGTTATAAGTTTAGTACTGCATGTTTGCTCTATATATTAGTAGCAGGAAGAAAAATTTGACAATCCTCACCTTAAATCATTATATGACTCATTACAAGTAATAATAGACATGTTATGCTTCTTGCCTTATACGTAAGGCTTTTGGTACCATAGCAACGAAATTGTGTGGGAACAATAATTTATATTCGCCTATAAGACAGGCTGCGTCTGCTGCTCAGATTTTCACGACTTCCAGCCTTCGATGCCATTTTGTCAAGCTTTTATACACATTTTTTTCTCTTCAATGCTACGGAAATGTATTTGGAACATCTTCGCATTAAATGAGGAGAAGCTTTTATGCGGGTTCAGTGATTAATTGTCTGCTGCTAGATTCCGGTTTTATGCAGCATGAGCCGACTTGCTGATATTAAACCGTTCGGTTCGTTAGAAAACTCATTATTGCCTGCCATAGCATGAAATTATAATTTCTTCATGGTAAAAACACGCGGAATAAAACCCATAGGATGGACATTATTTTGATGACGTGTAATTGTGCTTTTTTGTAACTGTCATCACATCCGCATTTTAAATGCGTTCGCCAAAGCCTTGCGCCATTCTCTCTGTTCGCCAAAAATAATAATCCCTTGCAAATTTTTATGGCATACTTTATATTTGAATAGTTACGTCGCTGGTGGAAGAGTAATAATCATATCTATATATATTGTATATCAATTACGTTCTCTCTCTCTCTCTCTCTTTCCTTCTTCTCTTCTCTCTCTCTCTCTCTCTTTCTCTCTCTCCTCTCTCTCTATATATATATAGATAGATAGGTAGGTAGGTAGGTAGGTAGGTAGGTAGTAGGTAGGTAGGTAGGTAGGTAGGTAGGTAGGTGGTAGGTAGGTAGGTAGGTAGGTTAGGTAGGTAGGTAGGTCGGTAGGTATGGTAGGTAGGTAGGTAG